>RWGZ01000997.1:85296-363275 GCA_009725065.1 Utricularia reniformis | reverse complement strand
CTTTTTCTCTTTTCCTTCTAGAACAAAACCATATCATGTGAATACGATCTTCCATTTAGAATGCCACTATATAGATGCATGTCTTCGCATTAGACATCGTCGTATCGCTTCGTAACATAACACTAGGAACATATCTTGCCGACACATGATTTCCCTTTTACTCCGGAACATAATAATAGAGCTATCAAAGAGGAGTAGGGATATGGTAGCTCCGATTAGATTTAAAGCACTTCTTCCCAGAGGAAAATTGTAAAAGATGATAGGAAGATCCACCACTACGAATTCCGTTAATAAAGACATTGATATTTCCTGATATCCCAATGTGATTGGAAAAATAACAAATCGTTCAAAAGCAACAAAAATGTTGTTAAACAAGACTAACTCAATACGTTGCTTATTAAGTAATGCCAAGACATTTGCTAGGATGCACATATGGTCAAGGTACTTGCCGGCTTGATAATGCCGCAGGTTAATTAATAAAGAATGCTCAATAATCATATATTTCCTGACGAATACCATTCCAGGCGATCAATAAAATGCCACAACTTTGATATCTCTTTCGTGAACTCCAATAGGCATAGTTGTATAACGGTTGATGCTTCTGAAAATCCAAAAATCATAATTCTCAAACATCTTTAAATAACTGCATATCATCTTGATGAATACATTCTAAACTACATCCATTCTGGATAATGAAGTAAATCGAACACATGAAGCCTTCACGATAAAATAAGAATAATCCGAACGAATACCATTTCGGATGATTAAGAAAAATAATTAAATGCTCTTTTCAACATAAGGTTCATGTTATTAATAATTTGATCATCGAGTAGAGATTTAACTTCAACTATTGAAGCTCAATCGTTTCCTTTAATTCCAAATCCTCAAGCATAATTCCAAGAGTTGCGAGACTCTTCAAGGGGTTTCGTTAATGCAGACCCACACGATTCAAATAGACAACACCGATCGTTAAAGACATGACCCATTTTTTCGAACAATGAAAACCAGGGCGATTTGACTACTCCACAAACATGCTCGAATCCACTGAATGATTAGTAAGAGACTTTATAGTCCATATAACAATTACTAAGTAGAGATGTCGAGACATAAATATAAGCTTTATAAAATGAGAAGACGAGACCGTCTTTGAATAATACACTTCCACTCGGGAGTTTCATTTTATGATTCTATCATAACCTTACGCATTTCGTGGTTATCCGTTGATTAATTCCTTGGCATTTTAAGCACATCTTCACTATCCATATTGGAAGCTACTCCTTCTGTCACGATAAATACATTTATTCGCGAACGTCTTATATTCCATACTAGTTTTGTCATAATAATCTATCGATGCATTATATTCCCAAAAGCTTATCATTCGACTCTTCAATTTGTATATTAAGATACTCACTTCCTCACTATAGGACATGTACGATCCATGTACCAATAAACAGTTCAACAAGTTTTCATGAACTTCCTTAGTCTCCGAGTCTTGAACCTTAAACCACCAAAGTAACCGATATGACGTATGGAATATGCACGATAGCTATATAGACTCTTCACGAATGGATAACCGGAAAACCCCGTTGATAACTCAAAACAAGAAAAACCCACATCATTAATTTCAGTCTTTCACACGTTCTATCATCCCGAACAAACTGAGTACATATTGAGTAAGCTCATCCATACTCATGGCGTCTTTCTTCAGGTCATGTTAAACAGTTATTAGGGAGAGTGGCTGTGTGTTATCGGGTTGAATATTCAAGTCAACTCCCTCGACCTCGGTCTCTCGCATTCCTTCCACCATACTACCCAGCTCATCAAACTAATCGTGCATCAAAACCAATTTATATCGGACACCGATTTTCGACACCCACATTTGCATTTCCTAAACTGTGATGAAAAAGGACAAAATATGATAAAACTTATGAGTCCCCGGTGTCGGTTCTTATAATACGGAATCCTTCTCTCTTGTATTAAACCATGGCGAGAAATATACTAGAACTGAATAAATACACTTGCAATTGAATACCAACAAGATTTGCGTGCTGAACTTTGGCAGCGATACATTCGATCGATCACACGAATTGCAACAATGTCGAGTGTACTTGTTAGACCAAGCTCTTCCATATTCTACGGTGGATCCTCCAGATATTGCAATGATCAACTCTTCTCTTGTTGTCCATAACCTCTTATTTTACTACGAACCTTACTTCTTACATTAATGATGTCGAAAAATTGTATAAATATTCCTTCAAAAATTCACACATCGGATCCAATGGCTGGACTAGGATCGAAACTAGGATCGTGGTCATATAATTGCTATTGACAACGTCACATATCCTTGAGAACCAATAAATATTTCACATGACCATACACATATACTCATATAACCTCTTATTTTTCCCGTTCAATTAACTCATGTTGACTTGGGTCCTCAACTTTCCGTGGCTATTATTCTCATCAGCGACTCGACGCACACTTATACCGTTAAGCAACACGCAGATAAATCCTCCTAATGCCACTACGCATCCGCTAATTCGCAATTTGAGGTTAACGTGCTTCACAAGTGCTCCATGCAATACACACAACCACCACAAAACTGGATAGAAAACCACACAATACCTCCGAGGAATCGTTCCGTCGTTCCGATTAAAACTCATAACTGAATCCCAATATGAAATAGTAGAAAACATTGGCAAGTAATTGAATTATTGTAGAGTAAGCCATTCCAAATATCAGGCAAAGTACATGGTCATATCATTAAAGTCCATCAAATTAACATGGATCTCGAGATTTTATGTCCAGGAGATCCTTAGATATCTCAATATACGCCAACCTTATGAAGAATAACCTCCCTCGCGAGCGGAGATGTGTAAATGTATCAGATACGTTCACCATATAACCCTCATTCATTATAACCGAGAAACATGTTGATCCCCAATATATCCGTATCACAGAGCGAAATCCTTTGAATTATTCAAAATATGACAAATTTTCGATAAATTGACCGAGACGGAATAGTAAAATGCCACCGAAATCCTACCTGGAAAAAATCACACTATCATATCACCGTGTGATTGTATACATAAAATGGATCCTCCCATAAAATTTTGGTAGCGCCAAAAATCCGTAGTATGTGGACTTGTCTTCGGCACATATTGATGCAATATGATAATTTTCCAATGCACTCATAAATAGATCCCCCGGATGAAATCCCTCTCCGGAGGTTGGTTAGATTCCCGCTACTAAGGACTCTTCCTGTGGCACTGATTGAGTCCTCGATAAAATGTCATTCCTTTCATCTTCTACTACATAAAGGTTGCAATCCGATACACTTTCTTCACTATATCACTCTCATGTTAGGAATCCAGTATCCTCACAATACACAACAAGCTCCAAGCTAAGGACAAGAGCTCTCAATGGGATTAAGTCTCGGGTCCCCAGGGACGGCGCCAAACTGATCTCGTCTAAAAATATTTTAGAGTGTTTGTTTATGATCAGTCATTTTTTAATTACTCGAAATTTAATTTTTGTGAGGACACGAGCGATATACGAGGTTGTGCCCACAATGCGTGAGCTTACGTCCTCGGGAGAGCATAGCTCTACCTTGGTTTTCACTATAATAATCAAAGGATACATGTACAATCATGAGATAATTATAATCCGAATGAAAACGGTACGAAAAACGATCAATTCCACTCCATCGCACCCGAGGCGACGAAAACTTGCGAATTAAGGTGATGTTCGCGACTTTTGGACATAAACTCGCGAATGGTGCCAAAAGTCGCGAGTCTTGGTGCCTAAGGGACAAAAACTCGCGAGTCCAGGTGTCCGGGAGGCGAAAACACGCGAATCGGAGGTCCAGGCGACGAAATCTCGCAAATACAACAATGAACACATGCTCTCACGACTTTTGGTGCAAAAAGTCGCGAGTGTGGCCTTGAAGATGAGGGATTCGCGACTTTTGGATCAAAAAGTCGCGAGTGGGGCAAAAAGTGGCGAAACCGGGAGCTTTGGGAAGCGTGCCAAGAGTCTGAGCCCTTTTCTGGGGCCTAGGGTCTTGTATTTATAGAAAAACTCGTCCCAATAAGTGAACTTAAGGTCCAAAAGCCAATCTTAGTCAAATTAGCCCAACTTACTTAGAAAATATCCAATTAATCCGGAATAAGTGTCACAGCGCCACTAAACTTCTGGACTACATCCCGGTCGAGAGTTTAGTCGGAAATGCGGTGAGGAAATACCGGAAAATCTTGTATATCAGTTCTTTGCCTCCAAATAGTGAATACGCACCCACATATCATCACTGCACCCCGCCGATGTGCTCCCGGGTGGCAAATTACGAAAATACCCCTGGCCCCATCCGGGGCCGAAATAGCCCAAAACATCTCAAAACACTAACAGAAGTCTTTTATGGGGTCCACCATGCCTGAATTACGAGAATACCCTCGAGAACGCCTTGCGATAGACATATAAAAATACCGAAAATACCAAATAGCCACGTCGGACGAGCCCCTTAACATAATTACATAAATAACCTCGGGCAATATCAAGTCGACAATGTGGAAATCATGTTAAGCATACGAACGAATGTTTTAGTATCTTGTGGAAGTATGATATAATGTTCAGCCCTCCTAGATGTGGGTTTCTAAGAAATGGGAGGAATGTTCTTGGTCTTATGTATCTGCATGACGAAAATAAATTAATATTGTCCAATGTCGATCAGCTTGTGAAAGTTTGAGGAGTATTAGAGTAAAGAATCGTTTATGTCACCACCTTTTCCTGGGAAACCGTTGGTTTTATAGTTTGTACTGTCAAGAGAAGTTTTGAGAAAACCAACTTGGTTAGACACAATGACAAATAGCATCGGCCAATAAATTATGTTAGTAAGAAACTATCAAGGGTCAAATATTGATACATCGATATTAGTTCTATTCAGAGAGGAGCATTAAAATCTTTTGAATGTGAACCTTATGCAAATGATGGTATATGCAGAATAATTAACTAGCAAGGAGAGACTGATTAATTAGTTTCTTTCAAGGAAGCGTTTTAAACAATTCAGATGTGATGCCGTAATATTACCGATGAACATTGGGGACTTATGAATACAAACACCTGGCCAATATGGAAGGATATGAAGTTGTTATGAGAGTTTTGAATTGAAGTGATAATGTTATGATTGTGATATGTTAACGAGTAATAGTGACGAAAAGAATACAAGGAATTTCGAGTCTATTCCGCTTGGAAATTTATAGAAGGGAGTGAAATATAATATTATGAGAATTCTTCCTACATATTCTGGAGGATCAGAACGTCGTGCCTATCTATTCAAGGAATTCATTTATCTATTGCACTTATTAATTCCTATTTATCAGAAATTGAATCGGTGTCACATTTTGCCTATCGGAATATGGGGGATCGGTATATTAATTCCCCTCACTATCAAGAAAGTTGAGATGAGTAAGCATGTTGGCAAGTTGTACTTTGCATGGGATATTTCGTAACGGATTACGGCGGTGGTAAGAAAATGAATGTATGAGATTATGAATATGAGCGGAGAGGAGTTGCCACGGACTTGACATATTTCCAATTTGCGCAAGTATTATGTATAGACGAGACTCTTCGATCTTTTTTAAAAAAATCCCCCTCCTTTTTAAAATATTCTATTCTTTTTTGTATCCTTTCTAACAACACAAGATCAATCGACTAGGGGACTGGTAAGATAGGAGTAAGGTTCATTGCATTTTAGTGTGATGGAGGATGGAAACTAAAAAATTTAGGATATATTAGAAATGCATTTGATATTACCCGGAAATATTCTCTTGTGTTTGTTCTCACCCGGGAGCTCGTCTAGCGTGATTATCAGTATTTTCGGTATTCTCGGTATTTTCGGTATTCTCGGTATTCTCGGTATTCTCGTAATTCTGACTTGCCAAGCGACATATAAGGCCTCGGTGAGCATTTTGAAGTATTTCAGGCCATTTCGGACCCGGACGAAGCCAGGGGTATTTTCGTCATTTGCCACCGAGNCAAGTATTATGTATAGACGAGACTCTTCGATCTTTTTTAAAAAAATCCTCCTCCTTTTTAAAATATTCTATTCTTTTTTGTATCCTTTCTAACAACACAAGATCAATCGACTAGGGGACTGGTAAGATAGGAGTAAGGTTCATTGCATTTTAGTGTGATGGAGGATGGAAACTAAAAAATTTAGGATATATTAGAAATGCATTGTACCGCCTGTCTTATAGTCAATCAATCTTAAACTTGTTAGATCGGATACTGTGTCAAAATATTTTTTAAACTGGAGAGTCTCTGGCTGCAGCAGAATCGTCTATACATGAATATTGTTGGAGTATGTCAAGGGGTCCGATTCTTTGACAGCCGGCCACGTTCCGAGCATGATTCCGTGGCACACGGGAGCCCTTTTCCCGACTCCTCCATGACACGCCGTCGAGGGTCGAGCCCTCGTCGGAGGCTGGTCACAGTCCGCAGTGAGAAATGCAATCCGTCTCCTCCGTTGTTCCACATGGACTTTTTGGTCTAGGGGATTGGATCCATCTAGGCGGAAGTGAAAAATTTACGTCAGTATAAGGATTGTACCCTGAACCTGACGCTACTTTCGTCTAGATAGTGAAGGTCCTCTAGTGCGAGGAACTTGAGCCACCCGAATAGGAGTGAAATATTTACGCCAGTCTAAGGATTGTACCCTGAACCNCTTTTGAATCTTGATCACGCATCCCAAGGCGAAAACTGCTCTCCAGTCGCGACCAAAATCCCTTCTGCCGCGACCAAAACTCCTTGGCCGCGACCAAACATCGACTCGCGACGAGTCAGCCATAAACCTGACTCGCGACGAGTCAGCCACAGACCCGATTCGCGACGAATCAGCCTCACTCCTTTATCCCGGTTTTTGACGCGGCCGCGACGAGTCTGCCTTTCGTCGCGAGTTGCTCCCTGCCGCGACGAGTCTGCCTTTCTGCACTATTCATTCGCGTCCAGTGCGACGTAACTACACATTCGATCGTTTTTCGATTCGTTTTCACTCGTTTCACCATTATCATCTCATTGTACTTGTATCACTTGATTTTTATAGTGAAAACCAAGGTAGAGCATCGCTCTCCCAAGGACGTAAGCCCACATATTGTGGGCCCAACCTCGTATATCGCTCGTGTCCCCAAAACAACATAATTTACGAATTAATCATAAATTGACTGATCTAAGAATAAATATATAAAACATTTTTAGACAAGATCAGCATTGTACCGTCTGTCTTATAGTCAATCAATCTTAAACTTGTTAGATCGGATACTGTGTCAAAATATTTTTTAAACTGGAGAGTCTCTGCTGCAGCAGAATCGTCTATACATGAATATTGTTGGAGTATGTCAAGGGGCCCGATTCTTTGACAGCCGGCAACGTTCCGAGCATGATTCCGTGGCACACAAGAGCCCTGTTCCCGACTCCTCCATGACACGCCGTCGAGGGTCGCGCCCTCGTCGGAGGCTGGTCACAGTCTGCAGTGAGAAAGGCAATCCTTCTCCTCCATTGTTCCACATGGACTTTTTGGTCTAGGGGATTGGATCCATCTAGGCGGAAGTGAAAAATTTACGTCAGTATAAGGATTGTACCCTGAACACAACGCTACTTTCGTCTAGATAGTGAAGGTCCTCTAGTGTGAGGAACTTGAGTCACCCGAATAGGAGTGAAATATTTACGACAGTCTAAGGATTGTACCATGTACCTGGCGCTACTTCTATTCGGGCAGCGAAGGTTTTCTACGTTTACTTACCTTTGCGGAGGAGAATGGGAAAGGTCAGTCATATACATTATGAGACTATTATTATGTGTGCAAGTTTATACACGAAAGGTAACGTGATGGAGTCTACTTGATGCCCAAGGGTGCTTGTTGAGACCCGATCATATTAGAAGAATTAAGGCGCTACTTGAGGCCCACGGGTGCTTGTTGAGACTTGAGTTATGAAGTGAAGTTAAGTGGGGCGCTAGTTGAGGCCCGTGATTGTTGGGTGCTCGTTTAGACCCAGAAGTGAGAACAATATTGGATGCTTATTGAGATACGCGAAAAGACATCTGCGTGCTCCGCGGCCCTCTAAAGGCCACCTAAGCCAAGGGTATTGGATCTATCTATGCGGAGTGAAAAATTTACGTCAGTATAAGGATTGTACCCTGAACCTGACGCTACTTCCGCATAGGTAGTGAAAGGTCTCTTTGGCGCGAGGTGCCCTATCTGTCCAAGTGGGAGTGAAAGATTTACGTCAGTTTAAGGATTGTACCCTGAACCTGATGCTACTTTCACTTGGATCTTGAAGGCTTCCTACACTTATTTTTGGAGCAGTGCAAGACAAGTCGATCTAAGTAAGAGGCGTTGGCGCTTGTTAAGGACCAACACCAGGATTTCAGGGATTCTCTTTATAGCTTGGTATTTTCGTGGAATTGAAAAATGTCTAAAGGGTATTCTTATTGTATTATGAGATGGTTTTCCTAATTTATGATCGTGTATTTTCATTTACGATCAACATGACAAAGTGATGGTCCTATGGCTTGGATTTCATAATTTACAATAAGATATTTTCATTTACAAAAAAGATTATCAATTGACTGCCTTATGGTGTGGATTTCACTAAATTTTATTTATGACAGGGGACTCTGAGCTATGACCCCAACAACAAGAAATATTTTATTATTTATGATCAGAAAATCATATTTATTATATGAGGAATTGTGAAGTCATTTATTCGGGCATATAAGGATTTCTCATATATTAGTCTCTTAAACGACGGTCGGAAACTATCGAAAAATTTTAAGACAACAAACGAAATTAAAAGTTATCAAAGAAGTGTTACACAGTTCAGAGAGAGAGATTTTGGATAAGTATACTACCGGGTTCAGTAATAAGAAGATAATATCCCCACTCATTATTTTAGAAGTACATATAAAGTTTCATAAGATGATGGTATTCAGTCAGTAATATTTATTTATTTGAGATATGACTATTCACTCATGCCTGGTATATTTAGTTACAAAATGCGATACTACTATTGTGAGTTAATTGCAACAATATTATAAAGGCAATTTATGATTTGTGTACTTGAATACATCGACTACACAAATCAGGGGATTTCTGATATCGTCATGAGAATTTATTATTTGAGAATGTATCTATTTCTATATAGTCGTTATTGAAGAAGATGATGGTATTCAAAAGATTGAGATATTTGATGGTTGACTTTGTTATTGCTTTTGTGGTNCGCCAAACTGATCTCGTCTAAAAATATTTTATAGTGTTTGTTTATGATCAGTCAATTTTTAATTACTCGAAATTTAATTTTTGTGAGGACATGAGCGATATACCAGTTTGGGCCCACAATGCGTGAGCTTACGTCCTCGGGAGAGCATAGATCTACCTTGGTTTTCACTATAATAATCAAAGGATACAAGTACAATCATGAGATAATGATAATCCGAATGAAAACGGTACGAAAAACGATCAATTCCACTCCATCGCACCCGAGGCGACGAAAACTTGCGAATTAAGGTGATGTTCGCGACTTTTGGACATAAACTCGCGAATCGTGCCAAAAGTCGCGAGTCTTGGTGCCTAAGGGACGAAAACTCGCGAGTCCAGGTGTCCGGGAGGCGAAAACACGCGAATCGGAGGTCCAGGCGACAAAATCTCGCAAATACAACAATGAACACATGCTCTCGCGACTTTTGGTGCAAAAAGTCGCGAGTGTGGCCTTGAAGATGAGGGATTCACGACTTTTGGATCAAAAATTCGCGAGTGGGGCAAAAAGTGGCGAAACTGGGAGCTTTGAGAAGCGTGCCAAGAGTCTGAACCCTTTTCTAGGGCCTAGGGTCTTTTATTTATAGAAAAACTCGGCCCAATAAGTGAACTTAAGGTCCAAAAGCCCAATTTTAGTCAAATTAGCCCAACTTACTTAGAAAATATCCAATTAATAAGGAATAAGTGTCACAGCGCCACTAAACTTCTGGACTACATCCCGGTCGAGAGTTTAGTCGGAAATGCGGTGAGAAAACACCACAAAATCTCGTATATCAGTTCTTTGCCTCCAAACAGTGAATACGCATCCACATATCATCACTGCACCCCGCCGATGTGCTCCAGGGTGGCAAATTACGAAAATACCCCTGGCCCCGTCCGGGGCCAAAATAGCCCAAAACATCTCAAAACACTTACAGAAGCCTTATATGGGGTCCAGCATGCCTGAATCACGAGAATACCCTCGAGAACGCCTCGCGATAGACATATAAAAATACCGAAAATACCACATAGCCAAGTCGGACGAGCCCGAGGTTAACATAATTACATAAATAACCTCGGGCAATATCAAGTACGTTTTCTCAATCGACACCCACCTCGAGGTGAAGTCAGATGCTCACCACAACCGATTGGTAATAAACTCATGATCGACACGGTTGGTGATTAATGTCAACAATGGCTGCGCCACCAATCTCAGGCAGCGCCGCATGACTTTTAGGTAACTAAAATAATAAAAATCAGCTCCAGTGCGGCTGATGAGACCAGGGAAAGATTACAATTAAATTTTGTATTTTTAAATTGTATCATCAGCCCAATAAAAGGGGCAGAAGATAGTGAGGAAGGATGAGCTCTTCCTCTGCCTGCTACACTCATCTTCATAGTGAAAATCTTCATGGGTTTGGTGCCCCGTGGGTTTTCCTCTCGATTCTCGGGTTTCACAAGTATAATTCTCTATTTTTCTCATTACGGCAACCAAATACCAGCGGTTATCACTCACTAAGATTTGAAATAATAAAGAGTGTATTTTCACTCTTAACATTTGGCGCCGTCCGTGGGGACCGATCTAGTAAACCTATTGAGAAGCTTTACCTGCTAGTTTTTTCCTTTTGTACGTTATGGAAAACCTGTGGAGGCTATGGAAGCTCACCAGTAGTAATCACATAACAGCATTTCTGGAAGAGATGTGATCACAATCGACCCGCAATCCCTGCGAAAAATTGTGGAAGAAATGGTCGGGGACCTTGAGCAATCAATATTGGCGTCAGGAAGGCAATATGTCGCCCAACCACACATTCAGAATCCTCCAGACGACAACCCAATCGGAGAAGCCTCGGAGGATGACCGACATGAAAACCAAAGCTCTGACAAAGAGGAAATGCTCGGTCGACAACCTTAGAACGAGTTGCCACGACCGGCTGTTGATCATGACCAAGCCCGTTTTTAGGAATTGGTGGCATAACTGGACGCAATAAAAAGGCGATGATCGGGCTGGATACCGATCGTAGACCAGATTTTTTCCATGAGGCAATGGGTCAACCTATCAAAAGAGATGTTGTAAATGATTTTCTACTGGATTTGGAGGACGCCTATCAGAATCCCAAGCGTAGATAATGGAGTTTCCACGTTACTTCAGTTGTGTATGCATCGATTTTTGGAGCATATTATGAAAGATGTACCCGAAAGTTCATTCGGAGCACCGGATGGATTACCGGTGTTCAGCGGCTTAGGGGACCCCTTGGACCATTTATCATATTTTGAACTACGAATGGGGACAGTCCGAGCTAGTGACGCTATCCGATGTAAGATATTTGCAGACACTCTTCAGAAAGATGCCAAATCATGGATCAAAAACCTTCCTTCGAGATCCGTACATTCTTTGAAAATTTTGCCATACTATTCTCACATCAATTCGCTCCCAATGTGGGCCCTCCAAGGAGCAAGACGGAACTTTATGCTTTAAGATATACTCCTTGGAAAACTATTTTGAGATAATTCATTGAGAAATTTAATCATGTGGCAAGAGAGATCAAAATGGATCCCAATGAAAAATTGGACATACTGCAACAAGTGCTAGGACCTTGTTGACTTTCCACCAGTCTCATCAATAATCCACCAACTTCCCTTGGTCAATTGACTCAAAAGATCAACAAGTATATATAGGTGGAGGAGACTATGACTACTCTTCATGGAAAAAAGGAACCTGCTTTCACAAAACCTGTTGAGAAGAAAGTCCATCCATCCGACAAGAGATGGATGGAAGTGAATTCGTGCCAAACCCGGGGCACAGATATTGTAAATCAAAGGATACATTTTGAATTACACAAATCTACTGATCACTCAACAACTGAATGCAATGTTTTTGGAAATCGCATCAAAGAGATTGTGATAGAAAGTGATCTCGTCTAAAAATGTTTTTGGATATTTAATTTTAGATCAGTCAATTTATGATTAATTCGTAAATTATGTTGTTGTGGGGATACGAGCGATATATGAGGTTGGGCCCACAATGTGTGGGCTTACGTCCTCGGGAGAGCGAAGCTCTACCTTGATTTTCACTATAATAGTCAAGTAATACAATTACAGTGAGATGATAACGATAATATGGGTGAAAACGGATCGAAAGACGATCAAATATACTCTGGAAAGCCAAATATAACGAAACGTCGCGAGAAAGGGCTGTGGCAAGCTGGTCGCGATATTTGGTTCAAAACCTCGCGAGAAGTGGCCAGTCGCGAGGTTTGGTGCGTAATGTCGCGGCTCTAGCTAAGGCTCAGCCTGGTCGCGAGGTTTGGTGCGGTTCCTCGCGAGTCCGGGATGATCGCGTGGTTTGGTGCGAAATCTCACGAGAAGGGGCTGGCCGCGAGATTTGGTACGAAATCTCGCGAGAAGGGGCTGCAGTGTTGAAATCTCGCGATTTCGAATGAAAGCCTTGCCTTGGGAGATGCGAAAAGGATCCGAATCCTTTCTTCATGCCTTGGGACCTCTATTTATAGGGAAATGGAGCCCAAAATACAAGCTTTGGCCCAAGAGTCCAATTTCATTAGGTTAAGCCCAAAGCACCCCAAATAATCTCCAATTAAATTAGAATAAATACCGCTCCGCAAGATAACGTCGGAAATGCATCTCGATCCAGAATTAGGCGGGAATGTAGATGAGAAAATACCGGAGGACCCCGTAAAATAATCCACTGCTTCCAGATAGCGAATACATAACCATATACTTCGTTGCACCTGATCGGTGCGCTCCCGGGTGGCAAATGACGAAAATACCCCTGGCCCCGTCCGGGGCCGAAATAACACAGNTGTCTGCATCGATTTTTGGAGCATATTATGAAAGATGTACCCGAAAGTTCATTCGGAGCACCGGATGGATTACCGGTGTTCAGCGGCTTAGGGGACCCCTTGGACTATTTATCATATTTTGAACTACGAATGGGGACAGTCCGAGCTAGTGACGCTATCCGATGTAAGATATTTGCAGACACTCTTCAGAAAGATGCCAAATCATGGATCAAAAACCTTCCTTCGAGATCCGTACATTCTTTGAAAATTTTGCCATACTATTCTCACATCAATTCGCTCCCAATGTGGGCCCTCCAAGGAGCAAGACGGAACTTTATGCTTTAAGATATACTCCTTGGAAAACTACTTTGAGACAATTCATTGAGAAATTTAATCATGTGGCAAGAGGGATCAAAATGGATCCCAATGAAAAATTGGACATACTGCAACAAGTGCTAGGACCTTGTGGACTTTCCACCAGTCTCATCAATAATCCACCGACTTCCCTTGGTCAACTGACCCAAAAGATCAACAAGTATATATAGGTGGAGGAGACTATGACTACTCTTCATGGAAAAAAGGAACTTGCTTTCACAAAACCTGTTGAGAAGAAAGTCCATCCATCCGACAAGAGATTGATGGAAGTGAATTCGTGCCAAACCCGGGGCACGGATATTGTAAATCAAAGGATACATTTTGAATTACACAAATCTACTGATCACTCAACAGCTGAATGCAATGTTTTTGGAAATCGCATCAAAGAGATTGTGAAAGAAAGAGTTCTTGAGTACAAGATGGGCAAAACCTCTGAAAAAGAAGCGGAACACAGAAGAGGTGATATAGATGACGACGTTGCTATGCTCCTCGCAAGATAAATGATGAACAAAACGATCGACCTCGGCAGAACTACCAAGGTTAGCGGAGAAATGGTCGTCGTGGTGACCGTGGTCGGAGACGGTGGAATGATCGACGAAACAATCGGTATGAGAACGATCGGTGGGATAATCGACGATCCCCTGCTCCGGAAATTCTCCCATTACCTCCGGCAAACATTTCCTGAAAGGACTAATCCGAAATATGTCAATTATGTGGATAACAACTTGATGTACCCGGAGATTTTTGTAATTTCTGGTGGCGATCGTTGAGATGTTTCTCAAAAGGGAAGGAAGCGCCATGCCAGGGAAATAATGAATTCATCACAAGTCATGTCAATCAATGGGGCTCAGAAATTGCCTAAAACATACATTACATGTGATAACAATGACAAGGAAGGTATCTCAGAATCCCAGAATGATCTTATTATCATAACTACTGTCATTGCTAATCGTATGGTACATCGGATTTTGGTCGATCAAGAAAGTTCTTGAAATATCATTTCCAATGGAGTGATCGACTCAATGGGTTTAACTGTAGCCGACTTGCAACCCGTAGCGATGACATTATGGTCATTTGATTAGCGGTCGGTCACCTCCCTGGGAAAGATAGTTTTGCAGGCCATGCTCGGAAGTGGAGAGAAATCTAGATTGTAAATGTTGGAGTATGTGGCCATGGACATCGACATGGCATATAATGTAATTATGGGATGACCAGGGTTCAACGCATTTGAAGTTGTACCTTCGACAGTTCATTTGAAGCTCAAATTTCCAACCGCTACTGGGATAGTAACTGTAAGTGTCGATCAAGCTATTCCTCGTTCATGCTATGTTTCTTTTGTCAATCCAGAATCCATTCTATTGAGGGCCAGAGAGAGCCAAGAAAGGCTATGGAGCCAGCTGGTTTTAAAGTTATGGAACTTATTCCTGGAGATTCGGAGAAGACTACTCGAACCGGTTTGACCTCGCTCCAGCTTTTGAGAGTGATTTGATTAAATTGTTACAAGATAATGTGGAAGTCTTTGCTTGGAGTCCAAAGGATCTACGTGGGATAGATAGAGCGGTGATGGAGCATCACATTAATACTTATCCCGACGCTCGACCGGTAAGACAAAAATTGCGTCGTTTTTCACCACAGGTTGTAGAAATCATTGGGCAAGAAACTGCAAAATTGGTGGCCACCGGATACGTGAAGGAGATCAAATATTCCGAATGGGTTGCCAATCCTGTGGTGGTGCCTAAAGCTGGAGGGAAATATCGGATGTGTGTCGATTACAAAGGCCTCAATAAATTCTGTGAGTCAGACCCGTACCCTCTTCCACACATTGACAGGCTCGTGGACGATGTTGTTGGAAGGACACAAATGAGTACAATAGACATTTACTCCGGATATCACCAAATTTTTCTTGCTAAAGAGAACCAAAAAACATCTTCGTTTATGACGCCAAGTGGCGTATTTTGCTATACTGCAATGCCATTCGGATTGAAGAACGTTGGGGTTTAGTTAATTTAATATTCAAATATTTGATACGAAAGGAAATGGAAGTGTATGTAGACGACATGATTGTTAAGTCAATGAATGATGAGGACCATATTTCCTATTTGTCGAGGTGTTTTGAAGTGTGTCGAAAATACCATATAAAGCTCAATCCTTCCAAATGTTGCTTCGGAAATCGTAATGGGAAGTTTTTGAGACATTTCATCTCTGAAAGAGGGATAGAAGTTAACCCTGAGAAGACGAAAGCCAACATCGACATGATCCCACCCAGAACAAAAAAAGAATTTCAGAGCCTAAACGGTCGGCTAGCTGCTTTGAACCGATTTATTTCCAGATCTACAGATCGACCTTTACCGTTCTTTAAAGTCCTTCGGCAAGGTAATAAACTGGAATGGGACGAGGAATGTGAGCGGGCGTTCGACGACTTGAAGAAGTAGCTATCAAACCCGCCTCTGTTAGTGAGTCCGAAGAACTACGAGCCTCTAGGCCTTTATTTGGTAATTTCGACCGTAGCAGTCAGCGCTGATTTGGTGACGATTGGTGATGGGGCGCACCACCCGGTGTATTATGGAGTCACACCCTGCTTCTTGCGGAAACCAGGTACACGAACATTGAAAAATTTGTCTTGGCTTTAAAAAAGGCTTCAGTTAAGCTAAAGCACTATTTTGAGGGTCGTCTTATTCAAGTTTTTAAGGACCAACCTTTGGAAGCTGTTTTATCTAAATCCGATACAATAACTAGATTGTCTAAATGGGTTATACAACTTAGTGCGATGAATTTGGAGTTTATGCTCCGAACAGTGATCAAAGCTTCAGTCTTGGCAGATTTTGTGGTAGTGATGACAAGAGCCACTGTGGTCACTGAGTAGGAAGACGATGTTTGGGACATGTTTTTCGATGGGTCCACGCAAGGAGGGGCCGGTGTTGGAATTCGTTTTGTCACTTCTCGGGGAGAACACATAAATGCAACAGTGAAACTTTCTTTCCCATGTTCTAACAATGTTGCAGAATATGAATCATTGCTTGCAGTAATACTCCTTGCTCTGGACATTGGGGAAATGCATATCCGTTGATTCACAGATTCTAAGTTAGTCACTGAGCAGGTTGCCGGAAACTTCTAGAATAATGAGCTTGCAATGCAATAATATAGGGCAGAGGTGGTTAAAATTATGAAAACTTTAAAATCCTTTGTGTTATCACATGTGCCTAGGGAGGAAAACCGGGAAGCCGATGTGTTGTCATGCTTGGTAGGAAGTTTTCCAGGTTTGCAAGATGGAACCATCCAAGTTTTTATGCATACAAAGCCGACGATCGAATTGCAACTTCTACCATGATCGGCGGATCCAAGGTGTGTCGATGGGCAAATAGTAGGAAATGTCAATGACGGAAATCATTAATAGGGAAGCAACTTCTTGACGAACGGTGAGCTTCGCAAGGAAAGAGGCGAACAACAACGTTTGGAATCAAGAGCATGTAGAATCGTTCTTCGAGATTAAGTCTTGTACAAGAAGTTTTTTGACGGTCCATTGTCAAGATGCATTCGCCCTATCGAAGCACAATCGTCAATTAGTGATGTGCCAGAAGGGATATGTGGAAACCATTCAAGATCAAGGTCACTAGTCCTCAAAATTCGTCGATTGGGTTTCTTTTGGCCCACAATGATAATTGATGCGAAAGACTTTGTTAAGAAATGTCAACCATGTCGATATCATGTCAATTACCATCGACAACCAGGTTTGGATTTAAATTCCACCCCACTTCCTTGTCTTTTGATAGGTGGGGGATCAACATTTTGTATTGTTGTTGTGGAGTAACAACAACAACAACATTTCCTAGATCGATAAATCAGCGGAGATTTTATATTGTTGTTGTGGAGTAATTTTCTAAATGGGTTGAACTTGAACCTGTCTCATCAATTACTGAGGATGCGGTTAAGAAGTTCCTTTGGAAAAATATTATTTCAAGATTTGGTATACCACGGGTTTTAGTGTCAGATAACGGCACACAATTTACCGGAAGGAAGGTTCATGATATGTGTGTTGAGCTTGGAATTAAACAAATGTTTTCTTCTGTTTCACATTCTAAGACAAACGGTCTAACGGAGGTATCCAATTGTGTGATCGTCATAGGAATATAGAAGAAGCTCGAAGGAATAGGTGGCATCTCTCCCGATCGACTACAAGAAGTGTTGTGGGCTTATCGAACAACTCCGACCCATACAATAGGTGAGACCACTTTTTCATTGGTCTATGGATCGGAGGTTTGGTACCAGTAGAAAAAGTTTTGAAAACGCAACTAGAGGCATGTACTTAGAGGAGCAAAACGACAAATTGAGAAAAATAGATTTGGATTTAGTTGAAGAAAAGCATGAGGATATCTATAATCGACTTTTGTGGCATTGACATATTGTGGAAAAATACTATAATAGGAAGGTGAGTCCGCCATCTTTTATGAAATGAGACTTGGTCCTTCGAAGTGTCGAGGCCCAAAAAAATCTTGGCAAGCTTGATCGACGTTGGGAAGGTCCTTACAGGATTAATGATATATTATTTAGAGGAACTTACAGACTTGAAACCTTGGATGGGGAAGAATTTCCACGGTCTTGGAATGTTGATCATCTAAGAATTTAGCATCCATAGTTGGGGTAACGATTTATTATTGTGTGTGAGTTAATCGGTTTTGAAAAACTTTAAGAAACTTTTGCAGTATGAATCAATTAAAACGCTATCAGCTTCTCTTAAAGCCTTTGTTGCCTATGATCGACACAATGACAAGTCCGACAACACTTATACACCATTATGCATCTCAGGGGCCGAACGTCCAATCCTAGTGACCTCTTCGGTTAGTAAACATCATCAGATCTGAATGTATCGGTCGACGATCACCTCTTCGGTAATCTCGTTGATGAACCCTGATTTTTCTTGATGTGCATTCCAAGTTGTAGAATGTCTTTGCATCCCCCGATGGTCGTTGACTCTTTGTCGATCGTCATAACTTTCAATCTGCAATAGCTTGTTCTAAACAAAGAGCTCATTGTATGGCTTGTGTCTCACGTTCCTTCTCATGAAACCTCTTCGGCTGTGATTTATGTCGAACGTTCTTCTTCAAGAAACCTCTTCGACATATTTCCATTTTTAAGGCAGAAAGTAAAATTTCTCTAATTTCATAGAAGCATACATAATTTCAATTTTTTTCAAACCGATCAGCATAGTCAAAACACGCAGCTTCAACGACGGGAATCATAGGTGGTACATATGTTATAGAATCTAGACATATATAGCAGGGGCTACTATCAATGATTACCCAATATGTTATTATACCCTACCCTGATGGATTGATATTAAAACTATCAATGTTGATTCCATAATTTGTCGCATGTATGGTATTTTGACGATTGTTAAAATGTACAACACCTAGACAAAATTTCTAAATTCTGGGAGAAATTATCTTGTCGATCGGTATGAACCATAACACTTAATGACTTGCATTGAGTTTGGTGTGGCGATCGATAGTTCATGTACTGCTTATTGGCATCGGTATTATGATTGGAGTTATTATTATTAGGGCATTATTATTAAAGCAAAGCAGACTTAATATCATAAAATATACAAGCAACAAGATTACATTAAGGAGGAAGAGGAGTCAAAAGACAAGGCTCCTAAGCTATCCATGAGGAGCTTGTCCAACCAATCGGCATGGGGTTGAAATTCTGGATTGGGATCATCTACTTCAATTAGCAAGCGAGGATTGAACTCCCCATCAAAAGTAAGGGGATCGACACTCTCCTAGTCCTCGGAGTTTGGATTGAGCTCAAAGATGTTAACGATCTGTTGTTTTATAATATTCTTTTGCTCTTCCACCGATCCAAAGGAGTAAGTTGTTGCCAGATTTTTGAATGTTGGCGAGACAACGAACCGATCCAGAAGTGACGATTTGTCGTCTATATGCTTGTCGATCGCTTGTTGGAGAGTAGTGATCCGACCGTCATCTTCCGAACATTTCTTGGTAATATCCAGGAGAACGTCATCGGTAGAGTTCATAAAATGTTGGACTTTATCTTTCTGAACTCCATGAGCGCGAAGGTATTCCTCCACAGCATATCTATGGAGGATTATGTTGTTAGACAGCATATCTTTCTGAACTCCATGGACTTTATCATTCGGCAAGGTCGACATTCTTCCGTTCTGCATTTAACTTAACAGCAAAGAGGTCACGTTGTGTTTCAACTTCGACTCTCCTCGTTACTTCTATTTGAGCTTCTTTGGCCGATCGGAATAGCTCTTTGGTGATGACATCCACTCCATTTTTCAAAGTCTTGTTTTCCTCTTGAATGCGAGAGAGTTCTTGTGTTTGATGTTTTGATTTGGCTAGCTCCCCCTCTAGCCAAGCGGCTTTATTTCTATTTTATGCAGCTTTATTCCTTTCTTCAGCGATTTGATCATTTGCTTCTGAAAGTTTCTTCTTCAGAAGGGCGGTCGCCTTCAAGGAACATGTTGTCTTATGATACACAGACAAAAGTTCTTTCAACATCTCCATCGATCGACAGTTAGCATGATATGAAACACTTAGTTAAAATTATTTGAAGTACCTCACGAAGGGTGATGCTGCTTTGTTGAGTGAACTAGGGAGAGGGGTCGGTAGGGTACCGACCGCATCTTCTCGTCAATATGAGTACTGACGAGCGTCCCTACAGCCACTGGGACAGTCGGATGCTTCATATCTTCGATGCCGACCGGTAGTCGAAAAATGGCATTTTCCCCCATATTTTTTGCTATGAGGGAAAACTTTGGCTCCCATTTGATTAACTTGTTTCAGATGATGATGCAGCTTCGTTCGTCATTTGAGTTTGTACTGGAGGAAGAGGTGAAAGGTCGCTCATTAGGATTGTTTGCAACCTTACTGGAGACTCCCTCGAATAGGTTATCAGTTGGACTTGCTCAGCCTACAGGAATTCATTGAACAATGAGCGTCCTTCGGTAGTCCAACAGGCGATCCTCTAACAACTTTCAAGAGTTAGATCATCAAAAAATTGACATACCCTTTCGACGAGGGATTCCATTTGAATAGTGACGATCGCCAAAGGGTGTGGAGTTGTCCCTTCGACATCGTTGGCTGACCGCAATGCTTCTGCCGCCTCAGAAACATCCCTTTCAGCTGCAATTTCTGCTAAGGAAGATGGTGGCGATGATGGTGATGGAGATCTCTTTTTGATGAAGAGAACTGAAAGCGAGAAAAAAGTTAGAATAAAGACACAACTAAAAGAGGAGTATTTGACGATCGAGAAATAGTTACATTCGCCTTTTTTGCCTTCTTCTTCTGCAATTTTTCAGCAAGTATCTCCTGATAAGTAAGAACTTACGTTCTGCAATTGGCGATGGAGGTTGAACCCAAGGGCAACTGAAGTGGTCACACATCGATCGACTTGTTACGTACAAGCGAATAAGGTTATCCTCTGCACATAACGCTTTCCAGCTGAGACAATCGTCTTTTTCTGGAAAGTTGTCCATCAAGGTTTTAGAATTTTCAGTTTATCGGCGGAAATTATTGATTCTTCACCATCGATCATGAGTTTCCCTATGGCGGCCGACACTTGGAGTGGGAATTCAAGGTTGTTATCTTGAATTACAATCCAGAAAAAAGAATTGTACCAATCGCTTTGTGAATCTGGTCGTTCTATGAGGTCATTATTCTTGCCTCTGCAGGTAAAATACCATAGCCTGTGTTGAACAAATACATGAGTACCCGATCGCCACATAACCTTGTAGATAGTCATGAAGTTGGTGACGGTTGGGGCGATCTTTGCAGCATCGCAGTAGTGGATGAAAGCGACGATTACCAAGTAGTTGCTTGGCATCAGTGCAAAAACGAGCATCTCCAGAGCACACAGTAGTTCAGCGGCGAATGGATGAAGGGGAAACCTGAGCCCATTCTTCAAAGCAGAGATCGTCACTGGCACAACATTCCTCAATGACGATCAGCCAGCAGCTGTGTAAAACCCGGGTCGAGGGGCTCCATGATTGATCGATAAATAAACCGTAGGGTGGAGGGAGGATAAGGTGCTCCTTATGGATCGTAGTGGTCGGGACGATCCACGCAATTAGTCAAGCATGAGTGTTGGAAATACTAACACCGTCAACCGTTAAGAGGCGATACGACCCAAGGCAAAATACTGAGCACTACCAAGATATGGAGTTACATAACGCAACACTCAGAGTAAGGCAATGAGCAACCCTGGTCAGAGAGATCAGGGCCATCCGAATGGTCGATCATATACGATCAGTGTACAAGAGGAACCTGGCGATCATGATCGACCCGAGTATGATCATCGACTGATCAACCGAGAATTGCGGCTGAAAATCGGGATGAAGTGACTTGAGGCTCAGAGCCAATCGGCGCGAGTCAAAGGAAACCTAATCAAAGGGCTACTATCAGTCAGTAGAGTCGCACGAGCGGAAGAATTAGATGACAAGTGGTCCCAACTGCAGTCCGAAAATCCCGGAGAAGCCACCTCTGAACGATGGACACTAATAAAAAGACACGCGTACTATCCGATCGCCCGTAGGGCACTCATGACTAACTGAAACCTAACACTATAAATACCCACTGAAAAGAAAAGGAATGGGGGTGGGAAGGAAAAGGCACGACGTGGGGGGACTAAGGTAAAGGAGAGCTTCTCTAAAAACCAAGGAGTTGAGTAAAGATTTCCGATAAGAGCGCCGACGCAAGGTGGTGGGATTGGGCTCCAACGGCAGGGGATAATCCCAATGGCAACGTGACTTCGGTCGCAGAGTAAGGTTCCAACTCAAGGGAACCGCCACATAATTCTAGCCTTCGGGTGGAGAAACATGGATACATGGGGCAAGGATGTTGGGAAAATGATCGAAACAACTTGACTCTTTTAAGGGTCCATAGGACGACGGGATCTAAAATAGGAGGAAAAACACATGTTTCATTTTTACTTACTCTCATAGAAGATCTCCTTTGCCAAGACTTAGTCTCACAGATTCTTCTTGATGTGTGTTTTAGGTGTAGGAACTCCGCCTACCGTCGTTCCCGAAGAGGCGCCTTAGAGAATGTCACAAGTTCATGGGTGAATCATGAAGAAAGACCCCTTCTCCCTATCTTTTGAGATATCTTTTGTGTTAAGGATGTATTTTGATGACTCTTGAATCCTTAGTGAACTACTTTGTCATCCACTAAGTCTCAAATGAGAATGACAATAAGGATAAAAAGGCAGAAAGCGAAGTAACGGGAATGACATTAATGTCGGACGGAACCTCGCCATGATCACCAGTGTCAACCATGTGCCCCGCAAGCCCAGAGGTGATCATGCCTCAACCATGGGGTCGAAGAGGGCAGCGGGCGTGCCACACTATGTGTGCAGCATGCCGGATCGATCATGGCCGACGGTTCCACGCCACCTAAAGGGAAGGGACACTGTCCGGCCAGGATCGATCACGCCTCAACCACGGGGTCAAGGAAGGCTACGTGGTCGGACCATGCCGTGTATATAGCATGTGCGATCGACCATGGCCGACTGTCTCGCGTCACGTAGCAGGTCGTGACACAACTCGCCATGGTTCAAACCCAGGTTCCCCGGCTTCCAGATGATATTCTTCAGGAAAGTCGTATTTCTCACGAACGGAGTTAAGATTCGATGAATGAGCCATCTGCAAGTGAAATTCATCATTAAGAATCAAAACATCATCAGAAAATATATAAAACTGCTGGAAAACTAGAGAAAGTCGCAAAAACTCACCGAAAAATAGATAAAGATGGGGAAAAAATGTGAAAAAAATGATAAAATCGAGATGAAGATTGTACATCAACGTTAGAGGGCAAACCTAGATAATTGTGAGTAAGTTGAGGAAGTAGAAAGTGGTCGCCGAAGGTGGTTGTGAAGTCACCGGAAATCGCTTAAAGGTTTGAGAGCAAAGATTTTCTGAGAGTGCGATTGATAATGACGATGAAAGAGGGTTTTGTTTAGGCTCAACGATCAGGATTGCGCCACGTGGACGGTTCAGATCGCGACCCTCTGAATTCCACACAGTTTTTTAAGTCGGCGATTGGACATATATGACACATTGTGCAGAGTGCGCAGAATTTGAAAAGGCACATGTCGATCGTAGGGCTCTTTGTCGATGGGTAAGCGCACATAAATCATGAAGAAGTCAACTTCCCTCAACGTTCTACAGCGACGATCGATTGAAGTTGAGGGGCTAATGTTAATACATGAATTACGATAGCGAGTCGGCTCGTAATGGATCGGATTTTGCAGAATAATGGGACATATGTCGATCGAATAATGGGACAGACATTGATCGGTATGTTTTCTCAATTGACAACCGCCTCGAGGTGAAGTCATAAACTCGCCACAACCAATCGGGATCATTAGCATCCGATCGGTAATAAACTCATGATCGACACGTTTGGTGATTAATAACAACGACAGTTGCGCTACCAATCTCAGGCGGTGCAGCATGACTTTTAGGCAACTAAAGTCATATAAATAAGCTCGAGGGCGGCTGATGTGACCAGGGAAATATTATGATTAGATTTTGTATTTTTAAATTGTATCATTACCCTTATAAAAGAGGCAAATGACAGTTAGAAAAGATAAGCTCTTCCTCTGCCTGCTACACTCATCTTCATAGTAAAAATATTCCTGGGTTTGGTGCCCCGTGGGTTTTCCTCCAGGTTCTCGGGTTTTTCACGCATAATTCTCTAATTTTCTCATTACGGCAACCGAATACCAACGGTTATCACTCACTAAGATTCGAATAATAAAGAGTAGATTTTTACTCTTAACAAGTTCTAAAGCTCATGATTTTTTGGTGTGTTTTCTTGTGGTTTATCTTGAGTCTCTTGCTGATTTTCTTGTTCCTTTTGTGTTTTTTCTTCTTGTTCAATTTCTTTCCATAGTGAAAATAGATTGTTTATCATGGATCTAGTCCCACAAGAGTCTTTTTCAAATTCCTTATTAAGTTTCCTTTATACTATTGATTTTGTGCTTAAAACAAGAACTCTGAATTCTTTGATAGTGTCACTATATCCCATGAATATTTCAATTTATGCTTTCTTATCCAGTTTGGTTCTTTTTCTTTTGGAATGTATATATAGCACACACATCCAAAAATCCTTAAATGATCTATCTTGGGTATTCTAGCATACCATTGTTGGAACGGTGTTTTCTATATCTCAGTACCACTTGTTGCCAACCTATTTAGAAGATAAACAGATGTGTTTACTGCTTCTCCCCAAAACTTTAAATGCACTTCCATTTCATATAGCAAGCAACGAGCCATATTCATTATACTCATATTTCTTCGTTCACTTGCTCCATTTTATTGGGCCGTGTAAGGTACTGTGATTTGATGAATTATTCTTTTTTCGTTGCATAAATCAACTAGTCCAAAAGGAGTATATTCTCTACCATTATCACTCCTTAGATATTTGATTTTTTCTCCAATTTGGTTCTCAACTTGTGCTTTGAAATTCTTGAAACAATTGATGACTTCATTCTGCTGGTCAAAAAATATATCCAACAAAATTTAGAGTAGTCATCAACAAAGATTAGAAAATATCTGTTTCCAGCTGGAGTCCCCACATTTATAGGGCCACAAACATCCATATGAATGAGTTCTAACTTCCTTGTTGCTCTTCAGGTGCCTTTTGCGAATGGAGATCTGCTAAGCTTTCATATTTGGCACACTTCGCAACAGTCATGTAAGTGTATGAAATGAGGTAATCCTTCCACCAATTTATTTTTATGAATTTTGTTCAAGGAGTTGAAGGTATGGTGTCCCAATCTTCTATGCTAGAGTTTTGCATTTTCTTTTGATGTAGGCACACATCTGGAATTTTTTCAGATTTCTCTAGAGATTTGAAAGGAAAAACAATGTTCTCTATTTGAGTTTTCATGACATGCATATGAGAAATTAATTGATATGTGAAATTATTTGAGAATGTGATTGAGAAATTACTGTGTAAGAAGCTTGAGAAATTATTTGATATGTGATTGCTACATCCACTATACAATAGCCAAAGTTCTTTGGTTAAGTATGTTGTTGAAGATAAAATGGTGTCTAGTCGTAGCATGTAAATATCAATGACTTATTTATCATTTGAATAAAAAATTACACTGTTCATGGTTTTTTCTAAATGTCCTAGGATTTTAGTCATTTCTTCAGCTTCTTCTCATTCCCATTTTTCTACAAACTCTTTCAATATGTCCTTTGTCTTTGCAATAGGTGCAGATCTTGTTTGGGTGCCAGAAATAATTTTCAGATTGATGATTTTTTTGTTTACAATATATTTCTTTTTTCAAAGACAATGGCCTTGAATACGCCGTCTCTGTTTCTTTTGCTTGCTCTTATTTGATCTCTCAGCTCAAAATTGTACAAGGCATCTAAGAGTTGCTCACGGTTGAAGGTTTTCATACAGCCTGTGGTTTCAAGAGATGTGATAGTCAGATCAAAGGAACTCGGTAACGCACTGATGATCTTCTCTTTGATTCTTCTGTCATCAACTGTTTCTCCTAACTTACTAAGTTGTTTCAGGATTGAATCGAGAGATTCATCTAAGTTTGTGATTGATTCCTCAAGTTTCAGTTCTAAGTCGTCCGGCAGCCGCCATTGGGAAGTGATTTGTTTTTCTAGTTTGTTTGCTGCAATGGTATGAGCGTTTGCAAGAATTTTTTAGGCTTTGAAAATGAAAAAAATGATATGAATAAAAGATAAAATGATATGTAAGAACGAGAATGATGATCTGTAAAGAGAGATATATGATGTTGATGGGTACCCACATGGCAACGATGAAGATGGTCTTATGGAATTAGAAAATACGATATTTGAACGAATACGGAAAATGCCTAACTTTGATAGTTTCCTTTCAATAATAAGATGTGGAGAATGATGCTTCCAAATTAAGAACATGCATCTTCTGACCCAAAAAAGAAAGCTTAGTCATAACTCAAACTATAAGGTACTTTTAAGCATCATGAAACGAATCACATTCTGAAGATCTTATTATTTCTGGCTTCACCGGCCAAACGTTCTCATGCCCCATACTTGGGGGCTTTCCAGAGCTTAAACGCAACTTCATGTATGAACCGATCCGCAGGCGTTATCAGATTTCCACTTTTCTGCAGCAAAAATGTATACAACAGCACAAATTTGGATCAAGTCAATGAAAGAACGGAGAGGAAACTTATCCATCAATGTGTTGTACCTCCATGAAATCTCTAAAAGAAAATGAATTTACAGTATCCAAGCGAGTCACTGCCTTCTGATACTGTGCAAGCAGCAAGGGACAATACTGCCTGTAAAACAACATTTATATGTGTTTCCTCGTGCAATCGAAGAGAATGTTAAGGCAGTAAACTCAAATGTCTCACCTTACATTTTCCCTCCGCTGTCCTGCTTTCATCATGTAACTTTGACATGGAAAGAGTTGTGTAACTTCATTATTACTCTTTATTTGGGCATCCAAAAGAGAGAAATCTGAATGATGATTCTCTAATGGAGGTTCGTAGCTCAAAATAACGGACAAGAGCATCCGAGAACCAATATCACATTCTGAATCAACTGTGCTCAATAAATCACCAACTAAATGATCCACAAGTTTGATGTTGTTAAGGTCAGTGATCATTTCTTCAGATCCAACATGAGCAAGAACAAAATCAAAGTCATTGGCATCCAATGTCTTCCCTTCTTCAAAACCAAGAAGTCTTAGAAGTCCAGAAGCCGGAGAAGAAGAATGATTAGTGTCATTGATTTCATTCCAATCGATTACTTTGAAGCCAAGCTTCACTCCTAAATACCTTATGACATTGTTATGCGTCACTATGGCTGCCTTCATTCCCATAAACCTGAAATTACATTCAAAAGTCATAAAAAACATTACTTAAAGATAAACATATGCCAAAGCGCAAGATTGAAATGATTCAACCTTTCTTTAACAGTTGGGAATTTGTGATCCTCTTGAAAATTATCAATTGGTTGCTGAACCTGAAAGGTAAATTTGGGGTTCAGTCAAAACCGCTCTTATATTAACCAGTAAAATAAACTATAAATGATAGTAACTAATGTTACGGTTCCGAACGCCCATCGTAAAGGACGATCGGGAGATTAACCATCATCCGAACACCGATCGACAAATGTGATCAGCATAGGAGGCGATTGACATCAGGGACAGTCGACATTGGCAGATTGGCAAGGTGCGGGAACTATCAGCATGTAATAGAACCGGTCGACACAGAATGACACCAATCTGCATACCATGGTCACGATCGGCATGCCTTGCCGATTGACAAAACGGGTACCGATCGAGATGGCGTTCGTCACAAGTTCCAACCTTATAACATATGAGGAGTGAAAATTACCCCATTGTTAGCCAAAGACTTAATACTAGCTAGGGTCAATAGGAAGGGAGGATATCGAGCAGGATCGGATAGGAGTAGGGTTGGATGACCTAACATCGACCCATCATTACAAAGGATGAAATGAGCCTTAACCCTAAGCCCATTTTTTTTAGAAGTGTATTTATACAGGTCTAACCGCACTTAATACGGCATTACCGATACTATACCAAAAGTCAATCACTTGAGAGCACGGAAGGGATAGCAGAAGAAAAGTTGCAAATGTCTTGCCGAGATAACTTTTATATTCTTGTTGTATTGTGTTGGTTGCTTGATAAAATGAGAAGAGTAAAGAGAAGAATGAAGAATTCTGTTCTTTCTCGATATCGAATACATTTACAAAAACATCAATTTATAGGCATCAATTTATTCTATTCTAGGAAGAAATCAATTTATGTAATCAATCTTGAAAATTATTGCAATGATTATTTCCAAGATTAATGCCTTCAACTTTGGTAATTGAGAGAATCAAGGATGATTCCTTGCTTTATAGACTTGTGTAATCAATTTATAGATTTGGTGATATTGGATTGACCGGTGTTGGTCCGTGATTTTATCCCGGCATTAGGGTTCCAAAGAAAACTTTTTGGTGTCTATTTCATTCATTGTGTGTGTGCTTGAGTTCGTAAATTAATTGACAAAGAAATCGTAAAATTCATTTTCTGCTAACGATTAAATTCTTCTTACAAGCTTCTCCAAAACATCCCTTGCATCCAGTAGCTCTGCCAGACTCCAAATTTCACTTGCATCCCCATTTTCTGCAATCTAATTCCATGTAAATTTAAAGAGCAATAAGAACAATCCTAAGAAATATTGCGATCACGTAGAACGATCAAAGTATAAAATAATATAACGATTATAATCCATCCATTCCAATTACATCCAAATACACACGGAAAATTGTGTTACCTGAAGGAGGTAAATGAGTCAAAGACAACAGACCACAAATTCCCCTGCGGGCCAAAGAATGGAGGCGCGTTTCCGCCAGTGTGACGGATCGGGCAGAGGCCTCTCCGTAAAGAACAAGGGCTCTGCTTGGCTTGTCCGCCATCGAAAGACTGGAACTTTAAGTAAAGTTTGATGCTCTATGTGTATTTATTTTAGGGGATTTTGCATTTTTTCAGAAAAAGTAAAGTGGAATATAGTTAAGTTATTTATAGTTGGAGTCCATTATTTTTATTCTTTATGATTTCGCAGTGAACAAAGAAAAAACCGAAGGCTTGCAACGGCAACCGAACTACGAGAGTTTTGCGTAAAATACCACTGATTCGGAACATATTTGGAAATTTACTACAATTCGTGATAGACTAACGCGAATTACATTTCTTCTCCAATTCTCAATTGATAGACGCGAGTCGCGTTAGGCTGAATAAATTTTTAAAAAAAATTATTTTTTTGTTGCTCGATTTAGGCGAAATCGACCGCGTTTTGGCGCTCGATTTAGCGTATCGCGAATTGAGACTTATTAAACTGCCTCAACCCTTCTTTTCCTTCTCGCGTTTTGTTATACTCTCTCGCGTTAGGCTAAATCGAGCAGCACCAGTATAAATTTTGCGAGATTTCCTCTCTGAATCGCGAGCCCTAATCCCCAAACGCGATTTCGTCTCCACAAACGTTTTCCGGTTACTCCCGCACAGGCATTCAATCAAACAACTCCTGCATTTTCGATCTAACACCTCCTGCTGTCGAAGGTATGTGTTTTGGCCATATTTCGGGTTTTTGTTTAGAGCAAACATTTGATTCATTTACGATAATTTGTTATGATTCGATTATTAGTTACGATAGTATTTGTGATAATTTGATCATTTGTTATGATATTGGTTGTTGTGTTTTCTTTAGCTATAATTTTAGTTGGGGTGAATTGATTAATTACGATATTAGTTGTTACAATTTGATTAATTACGATATTAGTTGTTGAAAATATGATTTTTTCGATAGTAGTTGCGGTGATTTGATTACTTGTTGATATTTGTTGTGGTATTTGGTTGTAATGTTTATTGTGAAAATATGATTTTTTTCAATAGTAGTTGCGGTGATTTGATTACTTGTTGATATTTGTTGTGGTGATTTGATTATGTATGATTTTAGTTTCGACCAATTGATTAGTTGTGATGTTTATTGTGAAAATATGATTTTTTTCGATAATAGTTGCGGTGATTTGATTACTTGTTGATATTTGTTGTGTTGATTTGATTATATATGATTTTTGTATAGTTTTATAATGACACACCATACCTAACAACCCATCGATTCGAGTGTGTTGACCCATCAAGAGAGACATTTAAGTCATTGCATTTTATGTGGTGATGAAACTATCCGGCACATATGTTATGGTCCCTTTTAAGGGGGTACCAACAGCCGTCCGGTTCGTTTAGCAAACGAACTCGGTTCTGATTTGTTTTTGTTGTGGAAGACGATTAAAAACTGGAAATAAATGATGACACAGCGATGTATAGTGGAAACCCCAGGAATTGGGGTGAAAACCACTTGACTAAGAGCAAATTATACTCTTAGTCTGTTCACTAATCAAATAATTCATAATGAATACAACAAAGACTTAATGAAAATGACAAGGAAAAGAAAGCAATAAGAACTCCGGCAGGGTAACGGCCTATTCTTACGAGTCCAAAAGATCCTGCTATGTCCGCCGTCGCACCCTGTATTTATAGAGTTAGCAGCGTGTGTAAATCACGCTCTGTAACCACATTTGACAGGTTTGTTAGAGATTGTTATCGCGGGATGTAAAACGAGGTAGGGACCGAGGCGTGGTCTGCGTGATCGGGCTCGAGGCGTGGTAAACGTGTGGAGGCCCGAAGCGTGGAAAGTGAGTCTGTAACCGTTCAGACCGAACCAATGAGCCAGTTACCAGAAAACGCTTTATTTCGCCTAAGGTAGTCTTCGGTCCTCTCGTTAAACATCGGGCCGCTTTTCCTTAAGTGTACAAATGGGCTGCAAGAATTCGTTTCCACCATTTGAATTAGCCCAATAGTTAATGGCCTTACCCATCACAAGGTACCCGGTCCTAAAGTTCTCATCACTAGCCCCTCGGGCTTGATTGTCATCGCAGAGGTGATATAAGGCCGATCACATGATGTCTGCACATTCATGAGAACATGGGACTGTACCTGTAGGTAGTGAGTGTCCAGGGGATCGATCTTTCTCTTAGTGTAGGAATTAATTGCGTATAAAACTTAATAACGTATATTTAAGTTATAGTTTTATCTTTGTTATTCTTTAAATATTTATATCCCGATCTGCGCCTCTTCACATTCGATAGTTCAAGAGGCGTGATGAGTGCGCTTTGTACTGTCACTGTCTTGGACAATATTACGTGGCGACTCACCATTGGCTGGGAGATTAATATTTAAATCGGGATTTTGAGCACTGTTTCTCCTCATCGTCATTATCGCGATGGAAAAAACTGCAGCAAGCCCTCTGTGCCCTCAATCGATTTCACGTTCAACCCCTTTCAATCCACTTTCATTAAGGTATACATTTATGGCTCCTCACAAAATGCGATATCATTCCATGTCTGAGTTTGATATTGAGGAGTTTAGGTCTAGATTTTCGATTCCGGCACATTATTCTATCTGGAAGGGACGGGAAGATATTCCATGTTTCCTTCCGGCGGAAATGAATGTGCCGGCATCTGCCATTCCGGTTAGTTACGCCACTTTAAAGTGCGGACTTCGTTTTCCGCTACATCCCTTTGTAGCGGCCGTGCTTAAAGAGATCCACTGCCCCACTTTTGCGTTATTCCCGGGCAGCTATGTGTATATAGTAGCGTTCATATTTTATTGTCACCAACAGAATCGGGCCCCGACCCTAGAACATTTCTTCAACCTGTTCTTGGTAGGATCCCGAAAGGGGAAAGGTCTGTTAGGTTTCCTCGACCTCACCACTAAGGTAACTTTTACTTAACATGAAGGCCTGAAGTTTCATCTTCTAAAATATGTTATCTTATGCAGATGTTGAGGAAAGCCTTCACAACTGCTATCACCTTGGAGAAGAACCAGGGTGGTATTGTTGTATCCCAACAAGTCCAAGATCAACTTGACCTTGCAAAAAGGCAAGTTGAGATCAAGCATAGTGAGTTTGTCACGGTACGGGAGGACCGTGACCGACTGGACAATGAGCTGCTAAGGGCCGGGACGGAGGTCTCGCTCTTAGCCGATAAAATCTCTGAGCTGGAGAAGACAGGACAAACAGCTCAGGGGCGAAATGCNCGTTCATATTTTATTGTCACCAACAGAATCGGGCCCCGACCCTAGAACATTTCTTCAACCTGTTCTTGGTAGGATCCCGAAAGGGGAAAGGTCTGTTAGGTTTCCTCGACCTCACCACAATGTGTTTGACTCAATAAATATCACATTCACACAAGAAATATCGCCTTAAATTCATGACATTCCAAGTTCGGGGGACCTCTATACCATCCAATGTTTCAAGTTTATACGCACCTGATTCCAATTTCTTTGATATTCGATACAGTCCCTCCCAATTTCTGTCTAGCTTTCCAACGATCCTCTGCACTTTAATGCTTCTGAGGATGAGATCGCCTTCAAAGAATTCTCTTGGGAGGACTCGCTTGTTATGGGCCCGTTCCATAGTTCGCTGATAACCACGCATCCGTGCATAAATTGCATCTCTCTTTTCTTCGATTATCTCGAGGTCCAATAACCTCCTTTCACCATTCATATGTTCATCATATTGAGATATTCGAGGCGATCGGATGGCAACCTCCACCGGGCTAACAGCTTCGGTCCCATACACCAATGAGAAAGGTGATTCCTGGGTTGTTGAGCGAGGTGTAGTTTGGTATGCCCATAGGACCTCATAGATGTATTCGGGCCATTTACCTCCAAAATCTTCTAACTTGGTTTTCAATCCCTTCATGATAACCTTGTTAGATACCTCCGTAAGTCCGTTAGTTTGGGGATTGGCTACTGATGAGAAATGATGGATGATGCCCAACTTAGTGCATAGATCCCATATGCTCTTTCCGCGGAACTGAGTCTCATTATCAGATACGAGCGCTCGGGGAATCCCGAAGCGGCTCACAATATTTCACCATATAAAGTGCTTGACTACTTTTCTGAGATGATGGCAACAACTTGTGCTTCAATCAATTTTGAGTAATACTCCACCGCTACAATACAAAATTTTCTTTGCCCTATTGACCGGGGAAAAGGTCCGAGGATGTCGATCCCCCATCTGCCAAACGGACAAGGCAATGGGGTAATCGATAAGGGAGCCCCATGCAATTGCGGGAGTGGAGCATGGTATTGACATATGGTACAACGTTTAGTGTATTGCTTAGCATCAGCAAGCAATGTTGGCCAAAAGTATCCAACTCTAATGATGCGGTGGTATAAAGATCGAGCCCCTTAATGAATGTCGCATATCCCTTCATGAACATAAATTATGACGGCTTCAGCCTCAATAGGAGATAAACAGCGCAGAAGCGGGCCTTCAAAACTCTTTTTAAACAAGCGTCCATCGACTAAGGTAAATCTCTTAGCCCGAATTTCTATTTTCTTGGCTTCAGACTTATCTTCAGGGAGATAGCCGTTTGAGAGGTATTTAATAAAGGATTCCATCCAATTGGGTTCCCCCGGAGACTCAGTAGTGTTAACATTCAAGCCCTGGAGTTCATGGCATAGAGCACCGATCTCTTCAACAGACTGTTCGGTCACTGATATCTTGACCGAAGGTCGGTCCTGAATATGGACCGAAATAGTGCTTGGCTCTATGTCAGGTATGCCTGAGGCCAATCTGGCGAGTGCGTTGGCAACCTTGTTTTGCTCCCGTGGCACTTGGTCAAGAGAGAACTCACTGAATTTTTTGGATAGTTCCAGAACTTTTGGCGCAAGATAACCTCATCACCGGATCATGAGTTTCAAATCTCCCTGCAAACTGTTCTACTACTAACTTCGAGTCTGAGAACATTCGTACTCTGCTAACTCCCATTTTTCAAGCCAAGATCATTCCTGATAATACTGTCTCATATTCTACCACATTATTTGTTCCAGCAAAGGAAAATTTGAATGCGGAATGAATAAGATCACCTTGTACCGTTGTCAGGGTAATGTCCGCTCCTCTTCCCCCGAAGGTTGACCCATCTACATGGATCGTCCATCGATCATCCTCTTGGTTAAGATAAATGGCCGATCGGGTCATTTCAACCACAAAATCGGTTAGAACCTAAGCTTTGATCGCCCTTTGGGGCAGGAATTCCAGATACATAGCGCTGAGTTTGATAGCCTATTTTGCCAATCTCTCATTCAAATCCTTCTGTTTAAGGAGCACTTTGAGAGGTTGATCCGTATAGACATAGACCGTTCGGCCTTCAAAATAATGTTTCAGCTTGGATATATCTTTTTTCACAGCTAGCATGAATTTCTCCAAGGTGGAATACCTGGTTTCAGCTAATTCCAGAGAATTGCAGACATAATAAACAAGTTTATGAATGTCGTTTCGTATGGTTTCCAGAGCTGCGCTGACGGCAACTTCGGATACCGCAAAATATAAACCCAAAGGTTCATCACAAGTTGAACTTACCATCACCGGGAGAGTGCATAAATAAGTCTTCAGCTCGGAGAAGGCCCGATCGCATTCTTCGGTCCAATCTAGATGACTTGCTTTTCTTAGCACTCTGAAAAAAGGTAAGGCCCGGTCTGTGGATTTCGAAATAAACATGCTCAGTGCAGCTAGCCGCCCAGTACCCCTTTGAAACTCTCTTTTGTTCTCGGAGGTTGCATGTCAATGATAGTCTGCACCTTTTCAGGGTTAACCTCTATGCCTTTCTCTGAAACGTAATTTCCTAAAAATTTTCCACTTCGGATCCCGAAGCATCATTTGTTTGGATTTAGTTTAAACTTATATTTTCGGCATACTTCGAAACAACGAGACAAATAAGAAAGGTGGTCTTCATCATTCATAGATTTAACAATCATATCGTCAACATACACTTCATCATATGGCCGATCAATTCTCTAAAGATTTTGTTGACCAGCCTTTAGTATGTTGCACCAGTATTTTTGAGACCGAATGGCATAACCACATAACAGTAAACCTCATCTTCGGTCATGAATGATGATTTCTTATGATCTTCCTCAGCTAAGAAGATCCGATGATACCCAGAATAAGCATCCATGGTACTCATCATGGTGCTACCAGAAACAACATCTACCTGTCGGTCGATGTGCGGCAAAGGGAAATGGTCTGACTCACAGCTTTTGTTAACATCGGTAAAGTCGATGCACATTCGCCATTTCCCATCCGGTTTGGAGACCACCACCGGGTTTGCAACTCATTCAGTATAGTGGATTTCTCTAATGAATCCCGACCGCAGTAGTTTATTCACCTCAGCCCGGATAATCTCGATTTTCTCGGGAGAATAGCGTCTCCTTTTTTGCCTAACAGGCTTCGTTCCAGGTTTGGTGTTGATCCGATGTTCACTATCGGATCGATCAATCCCCGGAACATCGTCTGGGGTCCATGCGAATATATCCACGTGGCTTCTCAGCACGTGGATCAGTTCTTTTTCAAAGTCAAGGGCTAGATGTGCCCCGATGCGAGTTGTCTTGGTTGAGTCATCCTCAACCAGGTTAATCAACTTGAACCCTACGGGTTCCATTGCTTGCCTCGGGTGCGGCAGCTCTTCCAGCAGATCCACCCGAGCCCTTTTAATCGGTGCCAAAGTTCGGCACGAGCTCATGTAGCATTTCCTAGCTACTTTCTGATCCCCCTTAACAGAAATAACTCTATGAATGGAGGGGAATTTGAGCATCATGTGATAAGTAGATGGGATCGCCTCGAACTTATTAAAGCCGGTCCGTCCGACAATAGCCTTGTGTAAGCCAAGTCGACTTCAACGATAATGAATTCCAGGTCCTCCGACAGGTCCTTGGATGGCTCTCTAAGGGTAACTGGGAATAACATCTTCCCGCATGGAATAACGCTCCTGTGGTCGAACGACCAAAGAGTTATGTTAGCGATCGGGAGATCGTGAGCAGCAGCTCCCAACATTTCAGCAACCTCGCACTTCATTAGATTGCACGAAGCCCCAGTGTCCACTAAGATTCTATGGACACAACGATTCCCGATGACCCCAGTGATGGTAAGGGGGTCGTCGCATGGATCGATGATCCCTTCCCGATCAGCCAGGGTGAAAGTAATGTCCTCTCTAAAGGAGGAGGACCGTTCCACTGGATCATATTTCACCAGTGCCACAGACTCAGAGCTCTCAGAGGAGTCTCCGCGCGCAATTCTCTTTCGGTCCCAGACGGATTCATTTATTCTCAAAACCACCGGAGATAACATAAATATCTCCGGCTACTTCTCTGTGTGCCGCCTCATTTTGAGGAGGTTGGGCACCAGTTTCCGCAGGTGGAGGAGCGGTCTACTCCTGTCTTCCACCCTCGTTCTGCGGGGCTCTGCCGCCACGGCCCACCACGTTTACCCGAGGCGTGGTAAACGTGTGGATGCCCGAAGCGTGGAAAACGTGAATCTGTAACCGTTCGGACCGAGCCAAGGAGCCAATTACCAGAAAACGCTTATTTCGCCTAAGGTAATCTTCGGTACTCCCGTTAAACATCGGGCCGCTTTTCCTTAAGTGTACAAATGGGCTGCAAGAATTCATTTTCACCATTTGAATTAGCCCAATAATTAATGGGTCTTACCCATCACAAGGTACCCGATCCTAGAGTTCACATCAATCGTAAAAAATCATTTCTTCACAGTTAATATCACAACTAATCAAAGTTTAACAACTAATTTCGTAAACAATCAATTAGTCACAAACAATATAATTACAATAATATCGTAACTAATCCATGATTCACAACTAATATCATAACAAATCAAATAGCTACAACTAATCAATCGTAACTAATCAATTTAGCAAATAAAGTTATACAAGTTTAAAATAAGTAACAACACAAACCGAGGAGGCAATAAAAGCGGGTTAAAGATCTTTCGATTTGATTACCAACAAAAATACGACAACCACGAAAGGAGGAATGCTGGGAGTGGAAAAAATTAGAAGAAACCGCGAGAGATTTTCGTATGAAATAACCTAAACCCAAAACGCGAGAAGGAAAAGAAGGGTTGAGGCAGTTTAATAAGCCTCAATTCGCGATACGCTAAATCGAGCGCCAAAACGCGGTCGATTTCGCCTAAATCGAGCAGCAGAAAAATAATTTTTTTAAAAAATGTATTCAGCCTAACACGACTCGCGTTTGGCAATTGAGAATTGGGGAAAAAATGCAATTCGCGTTAGCCTATCACGAATGATGGTAAATTTCCAAATAGGTTCCGAATCAGTGGTATTTTGCGCAAAACTCCCCGAACTACGTCCATCCTCCCCTTCGTTTCATCAATCCTCAAATAGGGAATCTCCATTCATTGTGCCAAATCTGATGTGGTATAGACCGAACACAATTGTATAACTTGTGAGTGTTCAGATATGTTTGTCGAGTCATCGACGTGGTTGGTCGCATGAGAGAAATTGTTAGAGTAAAATGTTTTTTTTCCTCAAGTATTTTTCATTTATCGTTACATTTATGATTTCTCGCTATTTTTTATTGTTAAAATGAGAAGGGGTTCTCATTGTTTTTCCTGAAACTACATCAGATTTCCTCAAGTATAAGTTTCATTTGCGTTAAATTTACACAGTTTTTTTGTAGTGAATCTAAAGCTTAATTTCCACAAAATTCTCCGCCTCTCATGCCCACCACTGCGGTGAAAATATTTGGCGTTCATCTCGTCGTGAGCTCTACCTTTCATCGAGCACTCCACATGTCCTTGTAATAGGGGCGGGTAAGTTCATTCCTTATACGTAGGTTATTTTTAGAGTAGTGCGGTGCGGCCTTTGATTTTGTGCAATAAACTATTTATGCTATATATGGAACCCTAAATTTCGAAGAGATAAGTTGCGTGAGGTGTTGAGGATTTCAATTTCTCTTTGCTATTCAACAATCTCCGTAGTTGTTTGAAATTGGTGTGTTACGCTTCCTTTATGGAGAGTAAGACATTCTCCAGTTTACTAAGATAGGATGCATTTGTGAGTATTTGGTATGAATTCAAAGAAAAATGAGAGTGAATTGTTTAATTTTCTTGGTTGCGATTAGGAGTTATTTACATGGCAATGTTTGTTTGTGAAGTTTCTAATTTTTTGCCTTCATACCAGTACTGTGCTTCAAATAATTGAGGGCTCGTTCTTATGATTTTTTTGTCTAATTATAATATAAAGATCCAAACATGACTTTTCTTGTTTCAACGAGAACTCCTTGTGTTTTGTTTGATTTCTATGCTTTTTGACATGAAATTTAGCCAACCTGGGATGGTGCTGGGTTTTTTGTGGAGACAATTTGCCTTCTTGAAAATTTTCCTTGATTCATTTTGTGTTAGTTTACATTCTAAACAATTGCAAGATGGATGGAAAGTATCTATGTTTCATTTCCAAATTGTTTCCTTCGTATTTTGACCATTCTATTTTGTACTTAATGTTATATTTAAATAATTTAACTCATCAATTGAGCTTTTTTTATACATGTTTCACTAATTTGAATATTCTATACAATAAGCTCAAAAATGTTATACTTTATTTGTTGCAATGATTCCTTAGACTTCATATGTTCGATATTTTGTATAAACCTTTTTATATTACATAAGTTAGCATGGCAACGTCACAAAGGTGGACTGATGTGAAATGAAACTTTTGGTTTGGGCATGGTTGAATACATCTATGGACTCAATAACTGGGAAGTACAAAAAAATGGAGTCATTTTGGAATGGAGTGACTACTTATACTGTGATGCTATAAATTTAGATGGAAAAACTGTAAGAATATGTGACTCAAGGACCTTGGAAAAAGTGGTGCAATTTAAGTAAGGATGTCCAAAAAATTTGCGGAAGGTACGATTGAATAGCTCGTTCTAATCCGACTGGCTACACACTTATAATTATATCGAACAAGCCATGACGTTGTACAAGAAAGAGCATTAAAACGTTTACTTATTTGAAAATTTGGAAAGTGCTACGAGATCAACTGAAGTGGATGACGGTAAATGCGACTGTGAGATATGATCTCACTTTACGCAGTGATTTGAAGCCATGATACATTTTAACTTGTACATTGTCTTGATAAGTATATGTCATTGACTGTGAGATATCTAAGGCAAGAAGAGGAGGTGAAGGGAGTGTACCAATGGGATTTGCATCTTTGGTTCAATCTTTGGAGGTCCCTAATGAAAGTAATTTGAACCCACAGGTTGAGCAACGTTCAATTGGGCAGAAAAAGAAGGTTGCAAAGCGACAATGGAATGTATCTACAATATGTAACTCCGACACAATTTCCATTGAGAAGAGAGATGTCCTCGTCGTTTATGAATAGAGGTTAATTTAGCATGGTTCAAAATTTAATCGGCACAACCAGCTTTTTGAGAAGTTCAATGAATTTCATTGGCACATAATGCAATTGACTCCGCTCATGAGATGAGAAAATTGATCGAGATGGACACAAGCAAGATGAATGAAATGCAAATACATTTGTATAATGAAGCATGTTTAGGGGTTCTATCCATCTATACCACATCCCACCATCTGGTAGCAGTCAGACAACCTTGAACCTCGTTTGTAGTTGTTTTTTATTGTATTTCTAGTTTGAAATTAGAGTTAAAATTGTTTTAGTTGTGTAATATTAATTATGATCAAAGAATTATATTGATTATTCCAACAATCTTCTACATATTTATTAATCAAATTCCAGATCTCACATCTACCAATCTCACCTACAATCTACCACTCTCACCTATTAGCATGATTCTAAATTCTCTACCTATCCAAGTTAGCTACTTTTATTTAAGAGCAAGGTACGCATACCAAGTGTTCATCCCTTCTTGAACATAAGATTTTCCTAGCCAAATCATGAATCTTAGAGATATTTGGTTCCACGCAAATGGGCTATATATCTGATTTCTTAATGTCTTCAATTGAATATATCATGGAGGATGAGCAATATGAGGAATCATCGAATGGAAGTTGAAGACATAGATCCGAGAAGCATCAGCCGGTGGAGCACGAACAATAGATTGGGTACGCTGGACTAGTGACAGATTATTTCTCAATTAACCCAACCTATACCATTGAGCAATTTCGATAGTGTTGCAAGATGTCTCGTTCATCATTTGAGCGTATAATTGCAGGTGTTTGAGAAGTGGACCCCAATTTTCATGAAAGAGTTGACGCAACTGGTCGTTCTTCTTTATCTATCCTCCATAAATGCACAGCGGCAATGCGCATGTTGTCCTGATGCAAATGATTATTATGTCAGTATAGGTGAGACCACTACATTCGTAATGCATACGAATCAAGGTATATGAGGCATTCGACCGAGAATGATGTTGAACGCATTCAAGCTTGGGGAGAAGAGAGTGGCTTCCCTAGAATACTCGGGATCCTTGATTGTATGTATTGGAGGCGGAAAAAATTTCCAGTCACTTGGAATGGTCATGTTTGTGGTGATAAATGTGTAACAATATTAGTTCTAGAGATGGTTGATTACGTCGATATTTGAATTTGACATTCTTTTTATGGAACATATGGAGTAAAGAATGACATCAACGTTTTGAGTCACTCGACGTTATTTAATGAGTTGCAAAAAGGCGATGCACCAAGGTTTCAACATTATTTAGCTAATAACATCTATCTAGAATGACATGTATTTATGAAAACAATCACTCTTCCATAGAATTTAGAAGCAAGGATTTTTGTTACTCGTCAAGAGAGTTATCGAAAGGATGTCGAACGGACTTTCACGACCTTGCAACCTAGATATAGGATTCCTATTGCTCCTGGTCGTGTATGTGATCAACAAACTCTAATATATATTATGTAATCAATATCATGTTACTACCCCATATCCAATAGTGTTCAAGCAAGCCAATGATAGCCTACAATCAACCAATCAACATGAGTATGATGGTTTAAAATTTCAAGTATATCTTGCACGATCTATCTGTTCCAGGGAGGTTAGAGCTCACCGTCGACTTAAAGTGGATTTGATCGAACATATATGAACTACTTTCGGCATGAGTTGATGTATTATATTTAGTACAATTATGATACATATGCATCTTACTATTTTGTACTATTTGTGTTCTTTCGACTTTTATCTAGAATTCTCACTATTTATTCGTTAAATATTTTTTTGTTGACTAACTTACTAGCTATATATAGGGCTGTTCGTTCGGTATTAACCGAACCGAATCGAAATTGAATAACCGAAGACCGATTAACTCAATAAATTCACTACCGAATACCAAACCGAATTTCGAAACCGAATTTATAGAATACGATCTCCAACAGTTAAAATCGGCCTATTCTTCAACATTTCAAAAAGTATTTTTTTAGGCATGTTCGAAGTCTCGGTACGGTTCGGTATTTACCAAAATTACCGATTAGAAAATGAAATTTTAGAGAGTAAAAATGTGGTCTAACTTAAAACACATTTAATTAACCAGATTTGGGCAAGAAATCTATCCATTAAACAATAACGGACGTAATTTCACAAAAAATGTGACTTTCACAACAATAGGTAACAAGTAGCAAATTGATTAAGTAAAGTGGAACGAAAAATGGTCGAATGATTTATCTCGATCATTAATGAATCAAGACAAAAACGATGTCGATTCTGTTTATAAAAAGAATTTGACATAATTCTCAATTAGCATAGCTAAAGTGACCTCCCTTTTCATTTTATAATATGAAGAATTTTAATTCGCATTAAGAATTTAAATATTTTATGGGCGACACGCAAAAAAAGTCCCCATGGTTTAAGGGTAATGGGAAATTCAATCCTCATACTTTGCGAAGTTTGGTAATTTTGATCCCCAAAGTTATAACATGGCAAAACCAGCCCCCTTAGTTTGTATGGTTTGGCAAAACCGGTCCCCGTTGTTTACAACATATACCAAAATTAATCCTCAATATTATTCAATTTTGGCAATTGTAGTCCTCAAATCAAAATAATGGCGTATTATACCTCCACAATTTTATAAATTTGGCAAAAATCGTCCTTAACGCCGTTAAATCGCCCAACGTTTTAAAAATTGGCAATGATGGTCCTCAATCTTTTTTTTGGCAAATTACATCATCACACTTATGATTATGTTGCATATTTAGTCATTTGCCCCCAGAAAACGTTGTCGTTGTTATTCCATTGATAGTATCATGTTTCGTCATACGTATATTTGTTTTCATGACTACGTGTATAAATTAAACATTATACGAAGTACCAAAATGACTTAAATTGGGGTTGTAACAAGAATAATTAGAAACGGAATACTTAAGTTTGGGTTGCAATCAAGGAATACTAGAACCTCGTTACGTAATTATGCTTGATAATTTGGAATACTACATGATCTATCTAACATGATTTTGTTTTTGGGAAATACTAATGTTTGTAAAATGTTAATAAAAGTATATAGTACAATTATTTCATAGCGAACAAAACAAAATGACTTTGTTTTCGGGAAATGTTATTGTTTGCAAAATGTTAATATAGTACGATAAAAACATTGTTTCATATCGAACAAAATAACACGACTTTGTTTTCTGGAAATCCTTATTTTTGCGAAATGTGAATATATTACGATAAAAAATTGTTTCGAACAAAATAACTTGACTTTGTTTTTGGGAAATGTTATTGTTTGCAAAATGTTAATATATACTAAGACAAAAACATTGTTTCAAATCAAAAAATATAACATGCCTTTGTTTTCGGGTAATCATATTATTTGTGAAATGTTAATATAGTACGAAACATTGTTTCATATAGAACTAAATAACATGCATTTGCTTTCGGGAAATATAATTGTTTGCAAAATGTTAACAACATATAGTACGATGAAAACATTGTTTCGAATCGAACAAAATAACATGAGTAAAGTTTGGGGAAAAGCTAATGGTGCCTTATGGATGACCTTCTTGCGGGAGCAGGTGTGTTAGGTAGGGTGACATGATTTTTTGCGAATGCGGTGATGTCCGCAATTGTAAACCAACGAGACGTCATCTGCGAATAAATTTCAAATCATACGAATCAGATCGATACTTTAACAATTATGGGAAGAATGATATAAGATACTTACAAACATCAGGTACTCGCGTGGGACAAACGTATCTGGTGCTTCTTGTAAAAAACAATAAATGTAGTACAACACATATATCCCACATTCAGAGTAACTGTTTTGCTTCTGCACCTGTGCACAATGTTAACAAGGTGTCGAATGCGAATTCCAAAATAATGCGAAATTAAAAGACTGAATTGTGCTTCTTAATAAGAGAATGCATACTCACATCCGGCCAGCGAATAGGAATGGATTGGATAAGTCCCTCGGTATCTCTGCCATTATATATTTCATAAACGTCTCTCAAGAACATGAGAATGCATAATGCAATAAAATATGTAACTATGTCTTGAATACGATTTAGAAGATTGAGAGTACTTGTACACATCAGGTTCGATGAAGTGTTGTCGCATTGTGCCCAATGAATAAAGCATTATGATGGTGCAGGTACTAACATCACCAAAACCACAGAACATCAAAAGCAACCTATAACCTCTGTGACAATTCAAATAGATTGGAGACACTTGTGTGACACTAACTATAAAACTTCACATATGAAACCATTAAATAAATACCCTATGACAATCAGCATTAGTACGTAAGACTTCTCACATAACATATCCCATCACAGGAAGGCAGCCCAGTGCAAAGGATCCTTCCCATTAACGTAGGCATAAAAAACAAGAGCATCAACGAAGCTAAAAAAGTTTTTATGGTGCGACTTCCCTATTCTAGAAATTATTAACTTATACAAAAAATATCATGCATTACCTTATTGAGTAAACTTCAAAAATATTAGAGGAAATTCAACTTACTGTATAGTTATCTGCACAATTTCGTCACTTAGAAAACCGTACATACCAAGATTTGGTATGTCCGTACTAATGTCAGGCATGATGTGGTTCACAAACTGTTGTCCGTGTATGGCAATGTTTTCGTTGGTACAAAATGATACATGTCCATGTACGTTGGATACTTCAACACTCATCCGAAGTGGTCCCGATGAAGGTACATCAATTACATTTACTTCCTTGTTTGGGGTGCGCTGATTTGAAATGTCATGTGTGGGAAACTACAACAACGGACACAAGTTATATATAAAATAAATGTTACAAAAACTGAAAGAGAGTTACCGTGCGTGATTCGTCATCATTCGGCTTGAAGTGCTAGTATTGCTTGGACTGCATATTATGACACTGCCACACATTCTACATTTACATAAATAAATAAGTAATATAGTTAGACAATAAACTACAAGACACATTTGAATTATTTAGAATAAATTGACAAACGTTGTTGTTAGCCTGTGTAGATGGTGTCGTCTTAGAACACTCTTCTGTCGGTATTTCATGTGGCTTTCTCCCCTCCTTCAACAAGCAATGTATGTACAACAAAAACAAGAGATTAATGCTTTATATACAATGAACTATAAGCAACATTTGATTTATTTAAAAGAAATTAACAAACGTTGTCCTGCGTAGATGGTGTCGTCTTAGAATTCCCTTCGATCAGTTTTTCATTTGGCTTTCTCCCATCCTACAACAAGCAATGTATGTACAATAAAAGTAAGACATTAATGCTTTCGAAAGTAACGTATTCACTTTGAATGGTGGGATCTGTTCGTTCGCTCTAGGGCACCTTCTTCTATTGTGCCCTTGCACGCCACACATTTGACATCTTATTTTCTGTGCAGACGTCATCGGCGTTTGAGATTGTTCTCGTTGCATTTTCCGAGCCCTACCAGCTTTGCGACGTTTGAAAAGTGGAGGCAACGGTGGTTGCAAATCACACATGGGCCAAACATCGTGCCCTGGTAAACCAGATACTCCATACTAGTACGTTGTACAGTAAAAAGCTACACTGTAAAAATTGTTGACATAGTGGTAGCATGATTCTCCACGATTTAAAATAACGGCACATGCATGCTTACAGGGGAATCCTGCAAAATTTAAAATCACATGTGAATAAAAAATGCCTACATTGTATATGATTAACCTCAAAAATGCTACCTCGCAATTGCCATGCACGACATGCACAAGTTAGACTTCGTACATCGACTGACACACGTTCCCGGCCGTGTTCCCAAGTCGCTCACCAATCATCAGTGTGAACAACATTCCCACATGTTTCTGCTTCAATACATCTATCAATAACATCACATATTCTGCAACAAAATCCATTGTTCAACATCTCACGCGACGTTAGCTGTCTCGTGTGCATACGATGTCCAGTGAATGAGCATATTTCATCCAACATCCACATAATCGGTCGATGACGAAAAGAAAGTAATGAACTATTTAACGACTCAGCATGGTTATTGAGTAACAAATCAGATTTACAAAACGTCCTAAAAAATGTCCGACACCAATGTTCCCTTGGTATTCTTATCATGTAGACGTAGGCACCTGGAGACAATTTCCGCAAAATGTTGCATTCTTTTATTAAAGAGCGATTCTGTGGTTGCTTTCACGGTCGCCCATATTGTTTTGATGATAGGTTGTGTTGAGAACCCGGCATACGACACATTTTTAAAAATGTGTCGCACGCAATGACGGATCTACAATTATATATTATGTATCAAAACAATGTAATCATCATTTATATCAAACAAACATAAGTTGTCTAACCTCAACCCTTGGAAAAACAACGTCGATCGCACGCGTCAATCCTTTTCCACGGTCAGACATAATAGTGAAATTCTCTTGATCATCAGAAGGAATGCCACAATCCCTCTGCAACAGCTCCAAAAACCAATGTCACGACTCTTTCGTCTCGCCTCCCGGAATTGCGTACGCAATTGGAAATACACCATTGTTAGCATCCAAACCTAATACAATTAATATATGTCTTTGCTCTTTCCCTTTCATATGTGTTCCATCAATGCATATGATTGGTCGACAATCATCCCTGAATCCATCGTGGCATGTCTGCATCAATTATGCTTAGACAAATAATACAAATCATACTGCTGGTACATATGCGTAGTAAACCATACTTACCCCTGGACAAATGTAGATTCCTTCAAAACGAGAGTTGTTTTCTTTCAACACAACTGAAGAACCCGGATTACTGATGAGGTATTGCATGCAATACATGCGTATGTCTGTGAATAAAGCACGTGATCCCTCTTGCACGAGCCTAAGAGCCTCTTCTCTTGTTCGCCGAACTTTATGTCGTCCTAATTGTAGCATAAATGTATTGTTCAGATCCGTGAACAAGTCTTTGGCTGACAAGTCTGGTTTGTCAAGAAATTTCTGATATTATTTGTTAGCAACCCATTTTGATATAACCGACGAATTGACCGTCTTCCTATGACAATGTGGCTCGTGAGGGCGGAGTCCTATAACGCACCACATCACATCATTATCTCTAATAGACACATTCACGTACCATGGGCATTCCCGTTCCACGGTGCCTTTACAACGCACCACTAATCGATATCGATCGTTCTTCACAAAAATAAACTCCACCCCATCCCTTACGCACAAATCTTCCATAGCACTCTTCGCTTGTTATTTACTTTCAAAACAAAGTCATTTTCTGCAAATAACACAACCAGCTAATTAAAAAAACATGAAGTAGTATGATCAAATACAATATTCAACAAAACTAAACAACTACTTACACCAAATTTTTTTGCTTCAACTCTGTAGTATGATAAAAAATAGTTTGTTCCATATGCGTCGACGTTGCGCCAAATATTGTGTCTGATGCCACCGAACCATCATGAAGTTCTAATTTCGTATTTGCCTCATCACCACACTCATCACCATAATCAGTGTCATTCAAATTGTAGTATGACATCTCCTCCATTCCGTCACTAGACAAGTCACTTCCACTAGTGTCGGATGCTCGACGTTTTCGTAGGCGATTGTGTCGCGTCTGCATCTATATATGTACTAATCCATTAAAAATACTGCATTTCTAATTATTGTGATAATGTAAAAGTTATACATGTACCACAGTTTTGTACAACATATGAGTTGTTGTCCATCTCTGCAAATTATAATGTATAACATGTTACATGTAATAACGATAATGAAAATTGAATAGAATCTCATTGACAATAAAATTAATAACTACATTACATTAAACAACTAATTTTCCAAAATCAATTAATTTAATGTCATCAAATAGCCACAGTACATCAAATAACTACATTACAACTCAAGCATAAATATGATAAAAAATATCATATTAATTAAACTACAAAAATGTAGCAATCTATTACAAAAAATGCAACAATTTCTTACAAAACTATTACCAATAAAGTAACAATCTATTGCAAAAAATTCTGCAATCCAATAAAATAACGTAATTTGTATGAAAATGACATGCAGAACAAATTTCATAAAATTCAAACAAACTCGGAAAAATGCGGCATATACTTTATTTGTTCATTTGCAACGAACGCAAAAAATCCGAGAAAAATCCACAACATTCACAAACAAAAACCAACAGAAAACGAAGTGGAAATACGAGGAAATGAATACATAAAAAAACTACAACTTAATGCCACTAGTTTATTTGTTCGTTTACAGTGAACACGAAAAAATCCAATAAAAACGCACAACATTCACAAATGAATACAACAAAAAACGAAATGCAAATGAGAGGAAATGCACTACTAGCTTCGAATCATGTAACGAAAACAAATTTCAGAAACAAGGCAACGCGAATTGTATGCGAGGCAACACAAATATTTCATAAATGAGGCAACACAAATTTCAGAAACATTCATACCCTTTTTGTCGAAAAAAAACTTCAAAAATCCGAAAAAACTCACAACATTCATGCCCAAACATTCATCTCTTTTATCGAAAAAAACTTCAAAAATCCGAAAAAACAAACAACATTCATGCCAAAAAATTCATACATCTTTTATCAAAAAAAAAACTTCAAATATCCGAAAAAACGCACAACATTCATGCCCAAACATTCATACCTCTTTTATCGAAAAAAAACATCGAAAATCTGAAAAAACGCACAACATTCATACCTCTTTTATAAAAAAAAACTTCGAAAATCCGAAAAACGCACAACATTCATGCCCATACATTCATACCTCTTTTATCAAAAAAAACTTCAAAAATCCAAAAAAACGCACAACATTTATAACTCTTTTATCGAATAAAAAAACTTCAAAAATCTGAAAAAACGCACAACATTCTTGCCCAAACATTTATACCTCTTTCATCGAAAAAAAAACTTCAAAAATTTGAAAAACGCACAACATTCATGCCCAAACATTCATACCTCTTTTGTCGAAATAAAACTTCAAAAATCCGAAAAAACGCACAACATTCATGCCTCTTATGTACTCTAAATATTTCAGAATTAATTAGGGCGAATAGTATGCGAGGAAGACGAAACTTTACCCCCAAAGTGACGATTAAGAAAGCAAATTCCCAAACAAAGTAGTGGCCGTTTCTTGTCGAAAACAAAATTCAAAAATCCGAAAAAACGCACAAGATTCATACCTCTTTTGTACCCTAAACGGAGCAACACGATTGGTATGCGAGGAATACGAAACTTGAACCCGAAAGTGGCGAAAAAGAAGACAAATGCCCAAGAATGTAGCAGCCGTTCTCTTGTACCCTAAACCCAAAATAAGCTTTAATCTTGTAACCTAACGGGGTGAGTTAACGGAAAAATAATTTCAGGGACTACAAATGCCAAATGTTAATAAGATTGTGGACTTGTTTTGCTAATATGTTGAAAGAACAAGGACATGTTTTGTTATATTAAAATTATGGGGACTAATAATGAACTTTGGGGATCCAATTTGTCTGATCTCGCAAACTATGGGGACGCATATTATAATATAACATAACAGTGAGGACCGAAAAGCCAAAAAAAAATATGGGGATCCAATCTGCCAAATATCCTAAAGTATGGGGACAATATGAATAGAATACCTATGTGTTATGGTCTAAGAGATTGGGATATTAACAGTCGACATGTTCTAATTGAATTGGACTTGTTTTGATTTATTTAAAATGAGGAAGACGATTATGAAATGCAAATAAGTAATGACACAACGATTTAACATGGAAAACCCCGTGAGAAATGGGAAAAAACCACAAGACTAAGAGCTAAAAAGGTTTTTAATAGATTGATTAATGAAATAGTAGTGATTACAGATGATGAAAAGCTCAAGAAAATGACTAAGGTCAAAAGAGGAAATGTGTAGCAAAAAAAGCAGTAGAGTAGCCGTTAATCTCAGCGCACGCAAAAGGTCATCTCGATCTAGCCTTAAAAGCTCATATTTATATGCGAGAAAGTATGGTGGAATGCGCAGTGTAATCGCCATTCGCACGTCTTACTCACACCATTGAATGTGAAGTACCCCCCACTACTCATTAACTGCCTGTAACCGTTGGATTGATCTTCATCATCGGTCCCCGAAGTGCGATAAGGCAGCCGATCGCTTATCCTTCGGTCCTATGGATTATCCGAGCCTTCGGGCCTCTTTTGAGTAATTGGGTTAAGATCAAGTTATGGGTTTCAGGCCTCATGAGTTCGTCTCTTGTCACATGGACCGGCCCAAACTATTTTGGGGTTCCACAGGTTCGTGGTACCGGGTCCCGAAGCTCTCATCACTAGCCCCACAAGCTTTATCGTGATCGCATATGTGATATAAACTTGATCATACGTTAAGTAACATGTCGGGCACGTGGCCCAATCGTGCGTGGAGGGGACCGTACTCGAATGATTATGGACAAGCGTCTTTAGGACCAACCCTATACTTGAGTTATTTGTGAAATGTGTTGAAATTGAAATTCTCTAACGGCTATAACACGACAGTGCAATTTTAAGTATTAAAATAATCCACGCCCTTGTATATAACGCCGTGTGTATCATCAGGCGGCTATTTCCAGTGTCAGGACACGTGTCGACTTGTCGTTGGCTAATTAAACCATATAAAAGCCTAGGTTTTCGCCCATTGTTCACCATCGTTTCATTTTCCGTTTGCGAAAAAACCTTCAGACGCGATTTTCTTACACCGTTTTAGTCGTTCCTCAACACTAAATCTCATTCCTTTCCACTTCTCAAGGTAAACTATGGCGCCTCGTAAGGCTAGGTACCCTATGGTTTCTAAAATCAATACCGAGGGGATTAGTGCTAAATTTTCAATCCATGCCCAATATCCCATTATGCGGGGAAAGGTAGATGTCCCTGCTTTCTTCCTAAGGAGATTATCACTCCTCCGGGTTCCATACCAGTGAGCTATGCGTCCTTGAAGAACGGTTTGAGGTTTCCACTACATCACTTTGTAGCGGCCGTTCTTCGGGAGATTAGGTATCCGACCTATGCTTTATTTCCTGGCAGTTACGTCTACATTGTAGCGTTTATCTTTTACTGCAGAAAACAGGGCATAGAACCGACGTTAGAGTTATTTTTTAATTTACATTTGGTTGGGTCCCGAAATGATAGAGGACTCTTAGGGACCCACAAGTTGTATTACATAGCGGTCCGCACTGCAGAGTGCGCTTTAGTNGTTCAATCAACGAACTCGGTTCTAATTTATAAAAGATATGGAGAGCGATTAAAAGTTAAAATCAAAGTAAGAACACAGCATATATAGTGGAAACCCCGTAAAATGGGGTGAAAACCACTCGACCAAGAGCCGATTATGCTCTTGGTCTGCTCACTAATGAAAATAAGAGAAGTTTACACATAACAGGCTAATGAAAATGACTACGTATAGAAAGCAGTAAGAATCTGGGCAGCGTAACAGCCTGTTCTTCTGCATCCAAAGGGTCCTGTCTTTTCCTTCGTCTTGCCTTGTATTTATAGAGTTGCCGGCGAGTGTAATCCACGTCCTGTAACCGCCTCTGACAAGTTTGTTAGAGGTTGTTATCGAAGGATGTAAAACGAGGCTGGGACCGATGCGTGGTCTGCGTGATCGGGCCCGAAGCATGATAAACGTGACAGGGCCCGAAGCGTGGAACGCGTGAGCCTGTAACTGTTTTGTAACCGTTCGGACCGAACCGCGGAGCCAGCTGGCATATAACGCTTATTTTTACTAAGGTTATCTTCGGTCCTCCGTGTTGAACATCGGTCCGGTCTTCTTAAAGGTGTAATTGGGCTGTGAGAATTCGTTTTGATTATTTAAACTGGCCCAACAGTTATCGGGCCTCACCCATTACAGGGTACCCGGTCCTAGAGTTCTCATCAGCCTCGTAAGGCTAGGTACCCTATGGTTTCTAAAATCAATACCGAGAGGATTAGTGCTAAATTTTCAATCCATGCCCAATATCCCATTATGCGGGGAAAGGTAGATGTCCCTGCTTTCTTCCTAAGGAGATTATCACTCCTCCGGGTTCCATACCAGTGAGCTATGCGTCCTTGAAGAACGGTTTGAGGTTTCCACTACATCACTTTGTAGCGGCCGTTCTTCGGGAGATTAGGTATCCGACCTATGCTTTATTTCCTGGCAGTTACGTCTACATTGTAGTGTTTATCTTTTACTGCAGAAAACAGGGCATAGAACCGACGTTAGAGTTATTTTTTAATTTACATTTGGTTGGGTCCCGAAATGATAGAGGACTCTTAGGGACCCACAAGTTGTATTACATAGCGGTCCGCACTGCAGAGTGCGCTTTAGTCAATAAGGAGGATTCCCTACATGATTGGGAAACCTATTATGTGTGGATTGGGGTCCCGAAGAATGATTTGTTAGGAATTAAGCCCACCACCGCATATAAACTTATCGGTAACTTAGATAGGAACAAGTACAACCCTTCGTACACCGATATTGCTAACAGAATAGCAATGTTCCTCCCCTGGAGAAGCGCTTTAAGCGCATAGATATCCTTAAGGAGAAGAAATTGTTAGAAATAGGTGTAGCGGGTAGGACTTATGCTCCACCCCCGAATGGCATATTCTCTAGTTCCAACTCGTCGGAGGAATCGGGTATGGCGTTTGGTTATGTTTTAATTCTCTTATTCTGATTCTCATCAATTTTCTCTGCAGGTTCAACATAGACAATGTCTAGTTTCCGACTTGCAGAAAGGACCGCATCAACCAAAGCTATGTTGGCTTCTAGATCAAGGGCTCCTAAATCGGTTCAATCCGGAACTTTGGGTTCAGCTTCACTTACTCCCGTGGGTTCGTTTTTGTCTGCGGGAGGTTCTAGCAGTGGGGAATCGGGCCCTCACCCCGTAACTGAGGTAGGGGCAGCAATTTCCAAAAGACTTGAATCCCTCAGTTTATTTGCTTTGTACATGATCGGGAATCATTCTATGGTAGGGTGTAGCACTATACGATTGTTGCTGCAGAGGGCCATAAATATTGAAGACGTTCTCCATACCCCGGATCTGGGGAAGAACGTGTTTTGAGTGATTGGGTTAAGATCAAGTTATGTGTTTCAGACCTTATGAGTTCATCTCTTGTCACATGAGCCGGTCCAAACTATTTTTTACTCTTATACAAGATATCTTTGACAAAATCATCTTTCTCAACATTATAGACAACAGTATTTGGAATATCAATAGAATCACCAACATTGAAGGTATATTGTCAGTGAACAAATATCTATATTATGATAAATTTCTTTTTCCATAACATTGGTACCCACTAAACCATCATCGTGAACTTGCGTTTCATCTCATTCAACTTCATCAAAATGATTTTTATCCTTCGAATGTGCATTTTCATTAGCATCGCTAGAAGCATTCCTTGAAAAAAAAAATCATGTGCAAAATAAAGATAGAAAAAATGAAATTATTTTTTAACACAATATACCTATATTTGGCATTGGTGTGGACTTATCAATTGGAGATAATGAAACTTCAACAATATACATGTTAATACCCGAAGCATCCCGAGTTGTATAAAAAATATATGCACAAGACCAATATCATTATTAATACTATGGAAAAAATGGGTGGCACGATGAGTATGATCCAATGACATATATTGAACATACAATTTCAGCAAACTTGTTTAATGTGTTACTCTCATAATGATATGCAATTGATTGAGCAACTCAACAAATGAAATTTTAACAAATGAAATTGATTGAGCAAACTTGTTTATCATAAGATACTTGACTACCAATAGGAAGTAAATTACCACCCCTAAATAATGAAATAGTAACCGAATTGGTTGTCATTACTGCGATCAATAATAATTTAGATAAATTAGACTAAATATCATAATATAATAATATTTCACATATTTAAAAAAGACAGCAGTAATAAAATAAATATATATATCATAGTTAGGAACAATGAATCATTTAAATAATGAGTATTGTTTCTCATTGAAATTTCATTAAAATGAAATCATTCTATTTAAATACTAAAATTCGTACAAAATTTTTGGCTAAGAATAAACCCCTTAGTAGCCTAAGGACTTAAAACAAAATGAAACGTAACAATACCCTTTATGGATTTCACAAAATCGGTTGCCAAGGGGTTGCACATATGCTCGAGGGCATAATTCTTTCAATATTTCTCAAGGGCATAAAAGAATTATAGATGTTTAAGTAGATAAATGCTCACAACATTTCATAATTCTCTTGTCCTACCTATAATCCTTGGTGCAAATTTTGAGGTACGGTACCTCTGAATAAGTCTTGCTCTTATTTCTGTTGTTGGTGAATCCAAGTGTCTGTGACAAATAATCCGATGGGTTCCTTCAAAGTCTGAATTGGTGCAACACATAAAATAATCCGACGGGTTCGTTCAAGTGACACTCGTTGTAGAGGAACCCAAGAGCTTTACAAACCGCCGCTGCTTAAAGTTTGAAAAGCCAAATTTTTCAAATGACGTAGGTTAATTCAGAGTTTTAAAAATATTAAAAAGTGCCCATTAGTTTGAGAAATTCTAAATATAGGTTTATTGTATTTTAAAAAAATAAAAAATATAATTTTGAAAGTTATTTTAAAATGAACGTAGTTTTGATGTATGATTTAGAAAATAAGGATACTTTTTAAAAGGTCCTATGTAGATTCTGTACTCCGTAGATAGAAGATAGATGTATATAGTAGGGGTGTTGTAAATCGGGTAACCGACCCGATTATCAATTTTCGACCCGATCCGATGGATACGGATCGGAAAAATGATGTTCTGAAATCGATATACAATAGTGAATCGGTTTACGAATTGATTTGCGGATATCATAATTTTAATTTTTGAATTATAGTTGATAATAAAAAATTGTCAATAATCACCAAAAAAATGTTATCTATTTGCAAACATGACACTTACAACCAAAAAATGCATGCTCGAAATTTTCAAACTTCTATAAATTGAAACTTGAATTCATCAATAGTATTCAATTAAAATCGAAGCGTGTACAAAATGAATTATTTTTCTTTAAAGTGCACTAAATCTACAATAAAATAAACGCAATTCACTTAGATGTTCTTAATCACAACCTTGAAAAATAAAATAAATTCTAAAAGTAATTAAATTTTAAATAGCAATATAAAATTTCCGAAGAAGTATAAAAACTAATAGGTTATTTCTGTAAAATAAGAATAAAATATAAACATTAATGTAACGAAAAAACAAGTATTACACAAAGTGATATATATATATAATATTTCCAAATTCTCTAATACTTCTTGTTATGGTCCCTTTTTAGGGGTACCAACAGTCGTCCGGTTAGTTCAATAAACGAACTCGGTTCTGATTTTTTTAAAATGTGAAGACGATTGAAAGCTAAAAAACCAAAGTAAATACACGACAATATATAGTGGAAACCCCGTAGTTTGAATATCCACTAAATTAATTTGGTTATGGTTGGATAACTTCGGATATTATTCGGATTTTCATGCACATCAATTATTATGGCGTAAAATTCAACCATTTTGGATGAGTTGTAACTTGTAAAGCATCGTCCACCGTACGAGTCATTCGTTCGAAAATCTAGGGTTTTGTTCACTTTATACTTATGAATTATAACATGGTGGAAGGGGAAAAAAATGTTAAGAAGAGTGTCAGAATAATAATATTTTAATTTTAACAGTACTTTTAAAGTTGTGTATTAATTAACATTGATACAAACTAATTTATTTATCTAGCAATGATTTGATGGAATGTCAAATCAAAATTTATTATATTTTAATTAATACATGTAATAAAAACTTAAAATATGTATTTATTAGTATATTCAATGTTTAAACATTATATAAAATAGAATGAATTGAATATGTATTGAACTGCATTTGTAATTTAAATAGAATGATCAACTTTTTAATGAAATTTCATTTTTTGAAGTAGAACTTAGAAGTTTCGGCTTGTCCCTTTCATCTCCACCTATCTACGACTTTTGGTGCCTAAAAGTTATACGGCGCCGTCTGAGATTGGTGGCGCATCCGCTGTTGACATTTACGTATTTACCACCGACAATGTCGAACGACAGACGCACAGTACATTGCCGACAGGATGTTGACGATGCCGATCGGTCCTAATGAATGTCGACCCTAACATTGTGACAAGTGTCGATCACTACCGATCGGACGTGATGGCGTATCGATGTCGATCATCTTATCTAAGAAAATATGTCGATCGATATCCTGTTATCATTTTGCACATCCGACCCTTTACCCTAAATCAATGCATTAACAAGTGGAATCAATTCATTTATTTTTATCTTGATATATTATTTTAAAATTTATAAATGTACGAATCAATAAATTAAATTTATTAATACTCTTTTAAATTTTAAGCATCGATAAATATGGTAAAAAAAATCTATAAATATGTTACTATAATTTTATAATTTAAAATATAACAAGAGGCGATATACTCATCCAGCGGCGGGGAATCCAATAAGAGGAAGATCGATGACTTGTCGTCTGCGACAGCGGGTGTGGCTAAGGGATTTTTGTCGGTGTCTGTATCCACTGGGCCGCTTTCTTCCTATAACAATGTTCCTCCACCCTTGTCCGAGTTCGAGTTGGCGAAACAAAGGGCGCAGGAGATTGCAGCCAGACTTCTGGATAGCGCAGATCTGTCTAAAAGAGCTCGGGGTGAAAATGGAAGTACCGGTGGAGGATTCGATTCAACTGATTATGGTAGGAGTATTTTGAGGCCTTTATTTTATTTCTAGTTGAATATATTGGGAAATTCACTGTCTATATGCGCTTAATATATCATTGCATCACTTTATGTTTACCTAACAGTAGATTATGTACGGCGAGTTTATATTGTTTATAAAAATTGTGTAAGACCACAATTGTGATTTGCTTTACGTGTGCATCCTTTGTTTTTTGTTTGATTTTTTTATTTAAAAATGTAATAGTGCATCACTTTACGTGTGCATCCTTTGCTTTACGTGTCTTATTGATATGATTTTTTTATTAATACTCAGTCCCGTGCCATATTGATATGCTAAGTTAACATCACGAACCTTTGTACACTCTGTCTGGTTTCAGCCCACCAGAGATCTTCAGTATTTGGTTTTAGTCCCCCCACACAAGCTGCATCAGCTGGTGGTTACTCAGCTCCAGCCAAGAAAATTGAGATACCAAATGGCCGGGTGGGGGTAATTATTGGAAAAGGTGGGGAGACAATCAAATACTTGCAACTTCAGTCTGGAGCCAAGATTCAGGTAACTAGAGACATGGACACAGAACCTAATTCTGTTACGAGAGATGTTGAGCTCATGGGCACTGCAGAACAAATAGCCAAGGCAGAGCAGCTGATCAATGAAGTTCTGTCTGAGGTATCGCATTTCTTTTGTGGTACTCTTATACTACATTCATAACTGCAATTCCATAAATAATCTTTAAATTGATTTTTTAATTTGTGACTGGCTCTGTTTGTAGCATATGTTGTGTGTGATTATATTAACCTACACGTAGTTCCTGTTGTCGATCATATAAATGATGTATACGGGAATTTAATATAAATTTTGATAAGAATCATCTTGTTATTTCAGGCAGAGGCAGGTGCGTTTGTGGGAGGCACTCGGAGAATGTCTGGGCCACCTTCTGGAGCTGACCAGTTTGTGATGAAGATTCCCAACAGCAAGGCAATAGTTGAATGGTTGTTTTGTTGTATATTGGCCTGCAGCCATTCATTAATTGGCATTGCTCTTTCATTAATTTAATAGTTATGATAATTTTAGGTCGGTCTTGTAATTGGTAAAGGAGGTAAAACTATTAACAATATGCAAGCAACAACTGGAGCCTGTGTTCAGGTTTCATTTTTGCCTCTTTTCAGATTTTGGACACAAGAATTCTGCTATATTTTGTATATTTATGGCAATTTAGAAGATTATTTGCTTACTGTGTGATGGCTTATAGTTTGTCATTTACAGGTCATACCTCTGCACTTGCCACCTGGTGACATGTCAAAAGAGAGAACTATTCAAATTGATGGAACCGGCAAACAAATTGAGGCAGCCAAACAATTGGTCGAGGAAGTGATTGGCGAGGTTTGTTTATTGTTGATCTGCATTCGTTTAATAATGAGTCCATTATTTTTATATTGTTATTTATTAAAAACAGCTGCATCTTCCAATTTAATTCAGTATTTTTTTGGATATTTTTTGTCGCATTCTATTTGTTCTTCAAATGTGATTGTCATGTAGTTAGTGCTTATTAAATTCGTATATTCAATCCATTTTTGTATCATATTTGGTGTTGCTCAGCTGGTGTGTTTTCTATCTGGTAAGCATTCATACAAGAGCTTGGCATGATTTATGTAGTCTTAGGGTTATTCATCACAGGATTTCCTTGCTAAATTTTGGAATCTAATTTGCTGAAATCTTCCAATATATAATATTTTGCACATTTCTGATTTATACATTCCGAATACGCAAATGTTACAAGTCAATCTTTGGTGAACACAATTGTGGGATATTACTCTTACTGGGTTTCATTAATTCTTATTCCTCTTCTAGTGTTTTTTGATGGTTATGATATTGAATATGCATTCTTTTGTTTATCTATGTTTTCATTTATTATCATCTAATTGTTTTATTTTATTACTTTACTAAAATATCAGAAGCCTGTTTCCTGTGACTCTTTATTTTTCCCACTCATTTGTGATTTGGTGACAATAATTCCTATCGAGCTATATGTACCCTTATGAACATAGAAAGTTGTGTATCTCTCCTTCGGTATTGCAAATAGAAGATTGCAGATGCCTTTTGAAACATCATGTCAAAACAGTTCCATGGATGGAGAAATGTAGCATTGCTGCTCTTATTTTCTGGATGGAAAACTCTCCAGTTGCTGGTTTGAATATGTTTTTTCAATAATTTATACGAATGGTGGTTACTTGTAATTCTATCTCGGTGTACACCAACTCTTGAAGTGAATTATATGGTAATAATCGATTTGGATCTGTTAAGTTTGGAAGGACAATTCTTTAATAGCTGATTTGCGGTTGAAACTGCTCTCCGTATTAATGTTTTTATATGATGGTTTTTTGTGATTGCTAGGGTATACCAGCTGCCGAAGGATCAGAATATATTCAAGTTGGTAGCTGATATACCCTAACAATCACTAGCAGCCATAATTTATAGATGTTACGGAAGAAAGTTGTCTCAATAGTTTAGGCAGAGGACCTAACCTAATAGAATTGTAGGGAACTGAGCGCCTTTGTTTTGTTTCTGCAATTTTATGAACCACATCTAGTTAGTATCGTATGATTGAGGCGAGAATCATTTACTGGAATTTAGCTTGTGAATGTTGTTCCAATGAACCTGTATGCTAGTGGTGAGCCTTTGCCATTTCTTTTTGTGCACTTCTAATAGGGAAAGGATGGGGGCATCTGCAGGAGTAATCCAATATTGCAGCCCTACCTGAACGGTATGTGGGTGTTAACCCCTGTCTTGATGTGCAACTATCTTAAGCGATGTTTGCTCTCTTGATGATTATTTGTGCAGGTTTATCTATGCATTGTCTTTCTTCACATATTCTATGGCTGTGACTTGTTATGCTGATATCTTCGGGTTTTTGAATTGATGCTTCGATGTGTTTGCTTGTTATTTTTGCTTCATTTTTAACAACTGGTTTTTTCAGAATCGTGGTAGAAATCATTCAATGGTGTTGTTTGGAAACTCAGTCTACCGGTTGGTACAGTGAACGTACCGCAGTTGTATTCTATTTTAACCAAACATCATTAATAAATGCGTTCGTGCGACCGCAGAAAACAGCGGTGAGTTCACAGCTGATTTAACCCAATTGCCACCAGAACGCACATGACAAATGTCAATTTTACACTTGATAATTATAATTTTTTTTTAAAAAAATAATTTTAATTAAAAATTTCTTATATTTTATCAATTAAATGTTCAAACTATAAAAATATATATAATAATTTAAAAATATAGTTTTGACATAACGAATTTATCATAAAATTATATAAAATATAATTTTTAAGTTATAAATAATTATTTGAAAATAATGGTAGAAAAATTATTTTATGACATCACGATTATTGCACCGTTGTTTTAAAAATAGTTTTTTTAAATCACGATCAATTCACCTCACAATACAATCATCTCACCACTATTTATCAAAAATTGTTTTAAATGTACCTAATGTCTGGAACATATCATCAACAAGGTTACCAAGCTCCTCCACCAAACTGGGGTCAGCAAGGTCCATCAATGTAGTAGCCCGGCTGTGGATATCCCCAGCCTGGAGCATATCTTAGGCCACCTCCACAATACAACATGAACCAGCCCTCTTACTCTGGCTACCCTCTACAACCCAATTATGGTGGATATTCTATTGGATGGCATCAATCCGTCCTTAATAATCAACATTCAACTCAGGGTGGTGTAATGATCCGTCTTTCCGCTTGCACGATATTGTCCGTTTTGGACTAGGTTGATCCTAACGACATCCACCTAGTTCTCACGGTTTTACTTTTTCCCTAGTCCACACACTTTCCAGTGGATCACCCATCTCTGAATTGCTCCAGGGTGAACACGCTTAACTTTCCAGTTCTAACGTTCCGCTTGCCATTTTGCTAGGGAAAAGGCCTCGTGAAATGGAAGACGAATCATTATACTTAATCTCTGATCGTTCCTTGTCTATAGCCGATGTAGGGATTCGCCTAAGGTGCCCTCTCTCTCGCACCCCGAGGAGTCCTTACATTCACCCCTCCTTATGGACTCAGCGTCCTCGCTGAGGTTTGCCCCAACACATCGACTATAACCCGGGTCCTGCTCCGATACCAAATGTATCGACCCGCCTTTCCGCTTGCACGATATTGTCCGTTTTGGACTAGGCTGACCCTAATGACACCCACCTAGTCCTCACGGTTTTACTTTTTCCCTAGTCCCCACACTTCCCAGTGGGTCACCCATCCCTAAATTGCTCCAGGGTGAGCACGCTTAACTTTCCAGTTCTAACGTTCCACTTGCCACTTTGCTAGGGAAAAGGTCTCGTGCAATGGAAGACGAATCATTATACTTAATCTTTTATCGTTCCCCGTCTATAGCCGATGTAGAGATTCACCTAAGGTGTCCTCTCTCTCTCGCACCCCCGAGGGGTCCTTACATTCACCCCTCCTTATGAAGGACTACAATATAGAAATCATTTATTGTCCCGGGAAAGCGAACCCGATAACTGATGCGTTGAGTCGAAGAAGGAATAGCGAAGAAGAACAAGCAGGTCCTGACGTAGAATTGAAAAGGATGGGCATTGAACTCACCAGTAATAAAGAAAGACTCATGGCAATGCTAATCCTAGAACCTGATTTGGTAAGTCGGATCCGAGAAGGACAGAACGAACATGAAGATGGATGCAAGTGGAGACAATTGATGGATCAAGGAAGCGCAGACTTCCGTAGGCGCCAAGATGGACTTATATGTTACAAGGACCGAGTATGCGTACCACGGAAGAAAGAAATACTGAAAGAGTTACTCAAAGACTCTCATGACTCCCGTTTATCCATTCACCCGGGCGGAACAAAAATGTACAGGGATTTAAAAACACGGCTATTGTGGCCAGGGATGAAACGAGACGTGGATGACTACATAGCAAGGTGCCTCACTTGTCAAAGGGTTAAAGCGGAACATCAAAAACCCGGTGGACTGTTACAGCCACTACTAATACCCAGTTGGAAATGGGAGGATATCACGATGGATTTCGTATCAGGACTGCCGAGGACACTCAAGGGCAACGACGCGGTATGGGTGGTGGTAGATAGACTTACCAAGTCAGCCCACTTTCTACCAATATCAACGAAATGGGGTATGGAAAAGCTAGCACAAGTTTATATGGAGGGAATCGTCAAACTTCACGGAATACCGCGATCTATCGTGTCCGATCCAGACGGAAAATTTACATGCAGATTTTGGAGAACACTACAGGACGCACTTGGAACCAAGTTGTGCATGAGCTCGGCGCATCACCCTCAAACAGACGGGCAGTCGGAGAAAACCATCCAGATACTCGAAGATCTCCTAAGAGCATGCGCGTTAGAATTCAAGGGGAGCTGGGCCGACCACATCTATTTAGCGGAATTTACGTACAACAACAGCTATCACACCGGGCTGGGTATGGCCCCGTACGAAGCCCTGTATGGGAGAAGGTGTAGAACAACGGCATGCTGGGATGAAGTTGGGGAAAGGCAGCTCATCGGGCATGAATTAGTTCGCGAAGCTGAAGCTAAAGTAACACTAATTTGAGCACGACTCAAGACGGCTCAAGACCGACAAAAGAGCTGGGCTGATAACAAGAGAAGACCGTTGGAATTTCACAAAGAGGACAAGGTCTTTCTCAAGGTGTCACCCAACCGTGGCATGGTCAGGATCAAGGGAAGTGGGAAACTTAGCCCTCGATATATCGGGCCATATGACATTCTGGAACGAATAGGACCAGTAGCTTACAGGCTACAACTACCAGTGGAACTGGCGGCACTTCATAATGTCTTCCATGTGTCACAGCTGCGGAAATACGTTGCCGATCCGGATCACGTAATGGATGCAGTCCCGGTGGAAATCGGACCGAACCTGACATTTAAAGAGCGACTAGTGCAAATTCTAGAGAAACAGGAACGGATCACTCGACGAAGATCGATTCCATATGTCAAGGTGAGATGGGGACTACGAGGATCTCAAGAAGCCACATGGGAGCTTGAGGCATAAATAGGAAAGAATTATCCCGACCTCTTCAAAACAGGTATGAGTACGTTTCGGGACGAAACTTCTTAAGGGGGGGAGAAAATGTGAGACCCGAATCACACATGAATGGGAATAGAAGTTAGGAAGGTCACTGATCACTAATTATCACCGTTCAAGATGTCAACGATTAAAACAGCGGTAGTTATGAACCATCTATCGGACTTCCGTGACTGATGGTGACAAACCGTCACCTGAATGATTGACGCTGGATCAATAACGAATGACAAATTTCGTGGTGCATTACCAACGTAACAAGGGGCAGCCCGATCGGGCCGAACCAGCGCCACAATCACAAACCGACAAATGCTAGGGACAAATAATGTCCCATATATGAGCAAGTTCGAAGGCATCTAAAAGGGAGTACTGACACGTAAGAGAGCATAATCACACATGATCAAAAGCCTACATCCTAAGTTGACTAACTAGGCACTAGGGGACTGTAACTAAACGAAATGTCCTTATCCAAATAGCATGTTTAGGCGTTTAAGAAGAGAAAAATACGTAGGAAACAGGGGAGGAAAAAGGGAAGTAGAACGAAGAAGAAGAAAGGTAAGACGCCCGTAAGTAGAACATGGCACGGCTGCGAGTCACAGGCGTGCTGCATCCCTCGTCGCCACTTCCACCAGCATGCAGTATGATGCACTTCTCATGTTTTCACCTGGGGAAATATCTAAAAACCGTGCGATGACCCGTAACCGCAGGGAGGATGAGTATATACTGATTTCTTTTAAGTCTCCCATGATAAATTCGTAACTGTTCCCCACTTTCTTGTAAGATAACATCAGTGCTTTGTCCCCTTTGATCATTCTCTGTCTGTGATGTCTGGTCATGTAGCCTAACGTTTTCTTGAGAGTTTAATCGTTTGCTCCCTCCCGTGCTAGCTCCGCTCGTGGCCTGCCGTGTTTTTCTTGGTGCCATGATCCTGCAGACCAAGTGTGCGAATTGCACGATGGTTATTAATTAGATCCAAGGGAAATCTAACCTCATGTTGGTTCGTGAGGTCCGCCCTGATGATTCATGCTGGAGATCCGTAGGCTCTGATACCACAAAAACTGTCACGCCTCGCCCGTATCATGTAAGACGTGACAGTCGGCCATGGTCGNTACCTAGGCACTAGGGGACTGTAACTAAACGAAATGTCCTTATCCAAATAGCATGTTTATGCGTTTAAGAAGAGAAAAATACGTAGGAAACAGTGGAGGAAAAAGGGAAGTAGAACGAAGAAGAAGAAAGGTAAGACGCCCGTAAGTAGAACACGGCACGGCGAGTCACAGGCGTGCTGCATCCCTCGTCGCCACTTCCACCAACATGCAGTATGATGCACTTCTCATGTTTTCACCTGGGGAAATATCTAAAAACCGTCCGATGACCCGTAACCGCGGGGAGGATGAGTATATACTGATTTCTTTTAAACTTAAGCTTGATTCTCCATTCATCTTGCATTTCATGACGAGCTCCGACTTACGGGGGCGGGATAGGGCCCCTTCGGCCGATGGTTTATCACCAATGGCAACGTGAGACGATCACGGAATCTATGGTCCTGAAATACGAGGATCGCCACCCCACTCGCTGAGTCGAGTGTATGTTATGATTATGTGAATTATGTGCATGTTCTTAGCAAGGTAATAGGTCACGCATGAGAGGGACGGTAGGAAGGAAAGTCAGGGTGTATTAACGATCAGGGCAACAAGGCACTGCCACTACAGATTTTTACAGTTTATTTTCCATGTTTTATCTTGAAGCAGGGGCTATCTTACTGAGATTTAAATCTCATAGTTCCATGTTTATTATGTAGGTTGCGAGTTTCCTGAGGCCGGACCTGATGAGGAGGGCTGAACGAGATCCGTATGTGCGAGGCAGGGCCTGGAGCGTGTAGAATCGGGAAAACTTGGAGTGGGTAGTGCGAGAGTATCGTAGAAGTGCTTTCCCCACCCCCTTCATTATGCCTTCTGTATTCTCGAACTATGATAAATAAACTAGGACCCTTTTTCCGTTAAGTTACGAACCTACTCTTATGTTTTCCAATTCCTTCGTATAAACGATAGATCGGCTAGTAAGTCCAGCACATGATCACGAAACGCAACGAACCTAGTGGAAAGAGTTAGGTAGATCTGCTTGGGTCTGGTTCTGCACCAAAGGAATCGGACCAAGGCAAGCCGAGCAACGGAACACCTCATTCCGTTCCTTGGCACTAGACTACCGTGCATAGGTCTAAGGGCTGTGTGGTCGAGGGAGATGAGATCAGTCGGGACGTCACGCCCGAACCTCCGACCATGGCCGACTGTCACGTCTTACATGATACGGGCGAGGCGTGACAGTTTTTGTGGTATCAGAGCCTACGGATCTCCAGCATGAATCATCAGGGCGGACCTCACGAACCAACATGAGGTTAGATTTCCCTTGGATCTAATTAATAACCATCGTGCAATTCGCACACTTGGTCTGCAGGATCATGGCACCAAGAAAAACACGGCAGGCCACGAGCGGAGCTAGCACGGGAGGGAGCAAACGATTAAACTCTCAAGAAAACGTTAGGCTACATGACCAGACATCACAGACAGAGAATGATCAAAGGGGACAAAGCACTGATGTTATCTTACAAGAAAGTGGGGAACAGTTACGAATTTATCATGGGAGACTTAAAAGAAATCAGTATATACTCATCCTCCCTGCGGTTACGGGTCATCGCACGGTTTTTAGATATTTCCCCAGGTGAAAACATGAGAAGTGCATCATACTGCATGCTGGTGGAAGTGGCGACGAGGGATGCAGCACGCCTGTGACTCGCAGCCGTGCCATGTTCTACTTACGGGCGTCTTACCTTTCTTCTTCTTCGTTCTACTTCCCTTTTTCCTCCCCTGTTTCCTACGTATTTTTCTCTTCTTAAACGCCTAAACATGCTATTTGGATAAGGACATTTCGTTTAGTTACAGTCCCCTAGTGCCTAGTTAGTCAACTTAGGATGTAGGCTTTTGATCATGTGTGATTATACTCCCTTTTAGATGTCTTCTAACTTGCTCATATATGGGACATTATTTGTTCCTAGCATTTGTCGGGTTGTGATTGCGGCGCTGGTTCTGCCCGGTCGGGCTGCCCCTTGTTACGTTGGTAATGCACCACGAAATTTGTCATTCGTTATTGATCCAGCGTCAATCATTCAGATGACGGTTTGTCACCATCAGTCACGGAAGTCCGATAACTAGTTCATAACTACCGTTGTTTTAATCGTTGGCATCTTGAACGATGATAATTAGTGATCAGTGACCTTCCTAACTTCTATTCCCATTCATGCGTGATTCGGGTCTCACAGGGTGGTGCCTATGATTATTACAATCAACAGTAGATCCATGCTGGCCCAGCAGATGGTTCTAGATATAGTTATAGTTAGGTGCCTATGTATAGTCAAGATGGGTATGACTATAACTAAGTTTATGGGCAAACACCTAATTGTGGATCTGGTTATGACCAGAATCAACAAGGATACTATTCTTCTTATGGAACACAGAGTGAAGCCAATTAAGCACCGGTGACAAGGCAGTTGTATAATGCCGAGGGCACCTCCACTCAGCCTAGCTATGGAACTAAGCCATATCCTCAAACCCCCTCTGCTCAAGGTAGTTATCCTCAATCACATGCACTTTCTCATGCAGATTCCAGTGTCCAATGGCCTCCCTACTCAGTATATCCTTCATCTCAACAAGGCTATAACATTGGTGACTACCCTCAGCCACCGCAAGCTGCCTACTCTTCCGATGTTGGTTTTGATTCAACTAAGCCCCCGTCATCTTCCGTAACTTCCAAATCCTCACCGACAAGCTGAAAGGTGGATTGTTTCTTATGCTATGAAGTATCCCTGTCTTGCTCTTCAGTTTTTAGGCTAAAACTTGATTTTGTTGTGTTTGAAAGTATGGATTCTTCCTTCCTTGGTTTTTAGAATTCTAATCGTTAGGATTGATGACGTCATTTTAAAAGATGGTTTCAGTCATGATCAGACATATTCTACCAATTCGTTAATTTTATTTTTTATATTTAAATGTTTATAATTTTGTTATTATTTATTTATTAATTTATAAATAGTTACTATTTTAAATTATTATTATTTAGTTATATTAATATAGTTATTCAAATATTTAAAACTAATGGTATATTGTTAATATTGGTGTATATTATACCATTCAAATTAGTATTTTATCCGTTTAAATATTGATTATTATCTATATTTATGATCTTAATTTATTATTATGTATAATATAACTATAATTTTATTTATTTTTAATAAAATAATATTATTTAAAAAATTAAATATTACAAAATGAGAATATTTCATTTTTAGTCACTCCAATTTGTTTCAAAATCAATTTTAGTTTTTCAATTCAAACAAATTCAAATTAAGTCATTCGAATTTGATATATTATCAATTTTAATCTAAATTTACTAAAATACCCTTAAAAACAAATAAGTATAGTAATTATGATTAAATTAACATTTACAAACCAATTTTTAATAACGAAAATTCTTGATCTATACTAAATATAATTTTCGAAGAAATAACTGAAAAGTTGTCGAAATTTCATATCCAAAATTCAAAACATAAATTTACATGTTAATCATATTTTTATATAAGAATGTATCGTCGGTTATCATTTATTTCGAATATATATATTAGTTATTAACTTAAAATAATTATTTAATCATGTACATTTTTATTAAAATAGATAATGATTTGATCAAAATCTAGGAACTCACCATAGGATCATGTATAATACGATATATATGGAAAATGATTCGTATATATAAAAATTCATTAACACCAATGTTTTCAAAATAGCTCGGAATTTTGAATCATGTGCTCGTAAACCATTTGCAATTTTTTTAATATTAAAATATTTATTTTAAAAATATATTTATTACATTTTTCGAACCGGATCCGAGAAATCAGCAACATAAAATGTGATACCGGGTGGTATCACCCCGTATTTGATGTACCGGCCAATATCCGCGATATAACTACCTATATAAAGGAAAATGTTTAATACATAAATTTTCATTTTGAATTATAAGTCCAAATTCCGACGACATTTTTGTTGTTTCACCGAAAATTTATTTTTAATATAAAGTCCAAAAATTTCCGTAATTAAAATATTGGTTTATAATTGTGAAATTTAATTAAACCATAAGTAATATTTGACTTAAGGGTATATTAGTAATGTTAAATTAAAATTGATAATATATCAAATTTGAATGATTTATTTTATATTGATTTTAGAAAAAATTTAAGGGATTAAAAATAAAAATTTTCCATTACAAAATATTGAATTTATCCCCATTCTTTTACAAATTTGAATCCACGAATTGGAGTCTCGAATCTGCACATTGAAGTCGTTGTGTCCGTCCATCATAGGTTATATTAGCTTAGTATAGTAAAATTTTATGAACATTGTTATAATTGTTCGTGATATAGTTATACACAATGCTATTCCAATTCATTATCACAAATCTCTTTTTCAAAGTGTTTGCTTCTTGTAAATATGCCAAAATTCAAACATATATCCTACATTCATTCACGAAGGTACTCCTAATGAGTTGAAGACCATATCATCTGATCTTCCATGTTGCATAGAACACATATCTTGTTTAGGCAAAATTTTGGAAATGATCCCTTTGTTTCTGTTATGTGATTGTAACGATGAGAGATGAGCATGGAATAATCAAAGAGCTAACGTAATTTCAACTCCAATTCAATCTATTGGTAAACAAATCGATTTGAGTTGAAATTAAGTGTTTTTAAGGTTCGATTTGAAATTTGGTTCAGGTTCGAAAGCTAAAAAAATGATTCGAGGTTCGGTTTGATTGAGTTTAAATTTAAAGTCCCAATTAATTTAAAAATAAAATTGTTATATATATAATATACTTAAATATAATAATTTATATAATATATTATTTGTTTGTGAATCGATTTGATTTTTTAGAAATGTTGAGATTCAAGGTTATGTTTGTTAAGAGTTCGAACACGGTTAAGTTCAAAAAAATCAGCTCAAACTTGAATCTTGATTAGCTTGAGTCAAAAGATTTGTAAAGTGACTCGTTTAATTTACCTCAGTCAATATTTAGAGTTTACAGAAGTAAAAATAGTATGTTAGATTTGATTAGCAATGCTACATAACGCCGTCCAGGATTGAAACATCTTAAACATAAAGAAATCGACTATCATATATTGGGATTGAATAGAACAAACTGAGAGTGTCGCTATAAATAGTTATTATAACTACAAATCTTTTTTTCTTTTCAAAACCTCACATGCCACAACTCTCTATTCCCTCTCTTTCTTGCATCACTTCAAGATTTCGCATTTGGTGATGTTAAGATATATATTTTTATTATAATTAGTCTTTAATTAAGTATTCGAATAGCATTAAATAGACATCAACGTGGTTGTATAAATACATTATTTTGTTTAAAGAATGGAAAGACTATTTTCCCATATAACTACTTCTGCATTCCCATCGACTTAATATGGTATCGGAGCCTAAATCTCCGCCGATCTGCAACTTTCACCGATCTAAACAGACTTTCTCTGTACATCTATTCTCTGCATATCCATACACTCCAAGAAAATAGAAAATTTTAGAATCCGTGTTCGGAGACGACAAGAGTCTCATTCGCATAACTAATTACACGCCAGGGTCACCTTATTACCATCATCCAACACATCATTATGGCCGCATTATTGTCCCACATCTACTGGTTGGAAATAATTACACATCATGGAGTGAATCCATGAAGCTTGCTCTTATCGGATGCTTTAAATTGGGTTACACAAATGGAGAGGTAATTTCACCTTAAGCAAATTCTATTGATTTTTCGCATTGGTATCGAGTTGATTGTGTGTGAAATCATGGATTTTGAATGCTATTACTGCTTCGATTGCTGAATCATTCATTTATGTACCTATTTCCCGCCAACCATGGCTTGAATTGAACGAAAGATTTGGTGAATCGAATGGAATTTTGTTTTATCAAATGGAGTGTGATGCTCGTACGCTTAGTCAAGGATCCTTAAGTATTATTGAGTATTACAACAAGTTATATAATTTTTGGGAGGAGATTAATCGGATTTCACCTTTGCCTAAGTGAACATGTGATGCTATGACTTATGTGATTGCTTATCATACTAACACCATATTGATGCAATTCTTGATGGTGTTATGCGAAAGTCTTGCTGTCATTCATAGTCAAATTCTTAAGATGGATCCTTTACCAAGCATAAACAAAGTATATGCTATGATTGTTCAAGGAGAACGTGAGAAATCTATTACTGCTACTACCACATATACAAATCAACCATTGGAAATTTCAGCTACGCTTGCTTGAACTAGAACACAACCTCTACATAAACCAAAAGAATCCAAAGGGTTCTACAACCCAGGGTAGAAGGATGTCATTAACATATCTGATAGGTTCTACACTCATTGCAAGAAACCAAGACATCTCATAACCGGAGTTCTGATTGGTATAAATCTTTATGCACAAGGCTGGGGAGGAATATACTTAGACAGTTTGCAAATTTTACCACTGCATATGCTGAAACACCACCGCCAGCACACAGATTGGTAACACCTCTTCACCTAATCCTATAAATGTATCTCCAGATCCCTCTTTGGTGGACGTTTTGCAAGGAATTTAGCAACTACTCCAACGAAATATCATGCATATTCATTAGATTGATATTAACAGTGCGTTTGTCCGTGGATTTCTTGATGAGGAAGTGTACATGGATGTTGGTAGGGGTGTTCGCTGTTCGGTATTTACCGATTATCGAATCGAATACCAAATTATTTTCATTATCGAATACCGAATTTTAAAATTCAGTATTCGGTTTAAATTTTTTTACGATTTCGAAATTCGGTTCGATTCAGTAATTTACCAAATACCGAATTCAATTTATTAATTATTTTTTTCCAAATATAAAATATTTTATCTCTTAGTAAGAATTAGAATTCTTCAAACCCTAAAATGAAAAGGGAGGTCTTCGCGGCTCTGCTAATTGAGAATTAGGCCAAATTCTCTTCATAAATAGAACCAATGGTCGGGGTAAATCCTTAGACCCTTTTCGATTGACTTTACTTAGTCAATTTGTTATTTGTTGTCTATTGTTGTGAAAACCACATTTTTTTGCAATGTGTTATTTTCCAATATTTCTTTTTTATGCACTTTATTAACCATCATGACAAACTATAATATGGGTTCATTTTGAAGTTGAACAGGATTATGTTATTGGTGTCTTAATCCTTGTAGTTAAAGTCTCTGGGCAGAATCACTTTTGTACTCGTTTTATAAGTAGAAAATATCAAAGTAGTCTATTTTCATACCTTTATTTTTTCAAAAAATCTTCATTTTTATATAAATATTTATTTTGAGTGAGTTTTTCATCACTTTCCGTCTCTCTCTTTAATGTTATAATTAGTTTTGTTGTTTTTAAATTTATCAGGTTCTATCAAATAAATGATGTATGAATTTTTACATGTAAAATATCAATGAGTTCTAGACATCCACCAAGGTACCCAAAATCTCGAATTCTAATGCAAATACCTAGTGAAGATGATGTTGAAAATTCCAATGATGAGATGAATGATGTTGAAATTGAAATAGGGATTGGAATGGTGACAAAATTATCATAGGAACACTTTGAGTTGACAAATGAAAATAATAAGTTGAAAGGAGGAAAATTCAAAAGAGATATGTTTTATGGAATCATTTTACCCTCATTACTGAAGAAGATAATCAATTTGGACAATGCAATCACTGTAAAAGAATAACTTTGGCTAATCCAAAAGCGAATGGAACTTCTAGCATAAGGAGTCACATGAAAATATATAGAATACATTCTGACAATATGAAGAAATATTTGAATGTTAATTCGATTAATAGTTATGTGAGAATTACAAATGCTTCATGAGAGGTTGAAGATGAACTAGAAGTATCGTCTTTTCATGGAAATAAAATCAAATAAGAAAGGGTTAGAAGTGTCTTGACAAACATGATAGTTATTGATGAATTGCCATTTAAGTTTGTGAAAAATGAGGGGTTTTGTGCTTTTATGTTTGTTATGTGCCCACAGTTCGTTATTCTATCTCATATCACTATTGTAAGAGATTGTTTACAATTATAAATAGATGAAAAGACCAAGCTACAAAAGTATTTCAAAAAAAAGTATGCGAATATGTTTAACTTGTGATACGTGGACCTCAAATCAGAATATGAGTTATATGTGTTTGACTGGCCATTTCATAGACGATGAGTGCAACCTGCATAAGAGAATACTCAACTTTATTCCATGTTCTAGTTACCAAATCGAATAATGACCAAATCAGTAATCAATAAACTTTATTCCATAAGATTTGTTCTAGTGACCAAATCAGTAATCAAATCGAGAAATGTCTCAATGAATGGGGTATTCAAAAGGTATTTACAATTACTTTGGATAATGCACCTTCCAATGACAATGTAGTGAAATTCTTGAAACAAATGTTTATTAGCAAAGGAACGACAATCACGGAGGGGAAGTATCTACATGTTAGATGTGTGTCTGATATCATTAATCTTGTCATGAGGGATGGGTTGAAAGGTGCAAATACATCTATTGAATGTGTTCGAGCTGTGGTTAAATATGTAAAGCAATCTCTGGCAAGAATGAGGAAATTTGAGACATTTGCCTTAGAAGAAAATATATAAACTAAGTTTGGTTTGGTTCAAGAATTTATTACCAAACCTTACTTCCCAAAACCTATAATTGTCTTATAATTATAATTGCCTCAAACCTTACTTCCCAAAACCAAATATAATTGCCTTATGTTTGATTGGTTTGGTTGTTGTCTCCAACGAATCTTACTTCCCGACCTGATAACCCCTTGTTGCCAACTTACTATGTCTAACATGGTGCACTATAAATGTTTATCTTACTAAAATGAAAATATATTGAAGAGGTTCCACTTACGGAACATTCAATATGGGCCAACCTAGATGAGCGGTCACGATGATCATGAATGTACAATCGAGACCAATCATCAGTTACTATCGACATAGGATCAATGATGTATTGGGATGCTATAGGCATTCAAGTGAACCTTATCAAAGAGGTCATTGTTTGTCTGGACATTTGGGAGTACATTGACAAGAATCGAAGAGGTTATCATTAGGCGAAACGTTCGGACTTGTCGAGGGCTTGAGCCAAAGAGGTCGTTGGAGACATGGCGTCCGGTCTCTGCTTGAGCGTAAGGTCGACTGTGGGGCAATGATGAATAAGAGGATTTTTTATAATATTTAAACTACGGGTATTAATATTGTCAACATCAAATACGAGAACTAGATTTAATAAAACATTAAATATTGAGAACTAAATCTACCTTTCAAAATTATAGAAACCAACATTTCCAAAATTAGAGGTGGACATGGATCGGTCCAAAGGTACAAATAGGTAAATGTTGATGAGACTGTTAAGTAATACAGGGCTGCAGCTGATATGTTTACTAAGTTCCTTTTATAATGAAAATGTGATTACGTTTCTTATCAATGTCAATTGTAAGCCACTATAAATACTATTGACTTCATCTACGAAAATTAATTTGGGGAATTTCAGTTCTGCGTATTACCTCTGTTAAGGGTTTCTGCATCCATATTTCTTTGTTTTATATTTATGCTTGTTGTTCTTATTTATATGATGCATATATGATTTATCTTGATATGGGATTATTGAACAACATGGTATCGGAGAACAATTTCAGATACCATCAAGCTAAAACTGTTTTGATTTTGTAAACTGTAGATCTGAAATGGCTGCCATTCGCATTACACAAGGCCCTCCTATACTTGATGGTAAGAACTATTTCTCTTGGATCATTAAAATAACCATATATCTGAAAGTGCAAAACTTGTTGCAAGTTGTGGAGAAAGATAACTATACCTTAATCTCTCATACGGCCACCGAAGAAGAAAAAAAAAATATGAAGAATATGTCATTATGAAGTATAAAGCCATGACGATAATACATGATGCATTGATGGAGAATATGTTTGGCAAAATTGCAAATTGCACAACCTCGAAGGATATTTGGGATAGGCTCAAGGAATTATATGAGGGTGGAGATCAAATTAGAAAGATCCATATTAGAAATAAGATGGCGGACTTTAAAGCAAACAGAATGAGTCACAAAGAATCCCTACAAGATTACTATAACAGAACTGTCAAAATAGTGAATGAAATCAGAGCACTCGGTGGTGATCTAAGTGATGAAAAAGTCATTGAAAAAGCAAAACTTTGTGCTTTGTGCTTTGGAAGAATGTGATAGCTAAGGAAGTTAATGGTCCTTAAGCAAGAGAAAGCAAATTTCAGTGAATTTATAAACTCATTACAGTCTTTAGAGAAAAGGTCCTCAATCAGGCCATTAGAAATTGATGATTAAACCCCAAGAATGAATTGACACTAATTAGTCATGAACCATATGTAGCAGCAGCCATGACTTTAAACAAAGGAAAATTTGTGGTAACTCAAACTCAAACATTCAACAATAACTTAGACGCATCAAATTGGAGAAATCGAAGAGAGACAAACAATGTTTGCCCACATTGTTCAAAAACCAACCATAGACCGGAGGTATGTTGGTTGAGGCCGGATGCAAAATGTGTGATATGTGGAAACCAAGGTCACATAGATAAAGTATCCCCAACAACAAGCCAGACGGAGAGCAAGCTAATACCGCTGAATTTTCAATCTTTGAAGATTTTTGTTACTTGTAAATTAGTCTACTTACATGCTTTGACACGAATTCATATCGGATTTTAGACAGCAGATGCTCAAAGCATATGTGTAAGGAAAAATCATTGTTTATCAGCATAAAAGAAACCGATTAACTGTGCTACTGGATATGTGTAGCAGAGCATATGTGTAGAAGGCATAGGATCTATATCTTTGAAAGGAAATCAAGGGAAAATTCATATTGAGGAAGTTTTATTTGTTCCTGATTTGATGCAAAATCTACTGAGCTTGGAACATCTTCTAAGAAAAAACTGTAAAATATCATTTGATTGCCTTAGTTGCAAAATTGAATATCCGATGGCAAATTCTTTCATCACTACTAATCTTCTTGATAATAACTTGTTTGCTGTAAATTCCACAGATATAGAAGTTAGCCTGAATGTGATGGAGGAGACTCAGAAATGACATAAGCGACTCGGTCATTACAGTCTTAGAAACATGAAGATTCTTAAAAAAACTGGTATGGTTCTTGATCTACCTAATGTTCATCATATTAATTCTACATGCTTAGTGTGTCAAAAGGGAAAGCAAACAAGAAAACCTTTTACTCATAGCATATCACGATCCTCTGGAAAACTAGACTTGATACATACTGATCTTTGTGGCCCGATAAAGGAAGAATCTTGGAATGGGAGTAAATATTTTATTATCTTTATTGATGATTTTAGTAGGTTTTGCTGGATTTATTTCCTTAAATGCAAATCTGGAACTTTTTCCATATTCAAGATATTAAAGCCATGGTTGAGAGACGATGAGGAAAGAAAATCAAAGTTATTAGATCTGATAACGGGGGGTTCATTTCTCTAGTACTTGAGAATTTTTGTAGAACGGAAGGTTTAATTCATCAATATACCACTCCACATACCCCTGAACAGAATGATATAAGTGAAAGGAAAAATAGAAACATAATAGAGATTGTTAGATGTTTAATTTTTGAAAAAAATCTCCCCACCAAGTGTTGGGCTAAAGCTGCATCTATAGTAGTATATATGCTAAATAGACTTCCCTTCAGAGTCTTAAGTTGAAAAACATCTTATGAACTGTGGTATGACTCAAAAGCATCTGCGAAAAATTTAAAAGTATTCGGGTGTGTATATCATGTGCATGTACCAACAACAAATCGAACCAAACTAGATGAAAAGTTTCAGGTTGGTGCCTTTATGGGCTATGCTAGTGGAGTAAAAGGTTACCGAGTGATGTTCCCTGACACAAAGAAAATATGTATAACTAGGGATGTCGTGTTTGATGAAGAAAAAGAATGAGATTAGAAAAATCATAAAATTAAATATCAATATTATTCTGTTTCAGGGACTGGAGATGGAAGCAGAGAGAATTAAAATATTCAATTGATTACATCCATTATTGATGTTCCCAGGATAGTGATATCTCATCAAATAACAAAAACAACAGTCATACCTTTGCAACAAAATTCCGAGACACTCTCTGAAAGTACTGGAATTTTTGAACAAGAGACTACAGAACAAGAGAATGGATATTCAGAAAATGAAATTACTCCGAAAAATCCAAAAATGAAATTTCTTCGGAAAATGCAACTACTGATGAACCAAATTCACAAATTGATGTATCTGTTTCAGATTCCTCAGATGATGGTCCAGTTAAGATGAAGAATCTTTCTGATATTTATGCAAGTACCGATGCAATTGATGTTATTTCTGAAGAGTATTATGCTGATTCATGCCTAAATCTTGTAGATCCAACAAACTATACAGAGGCAGCAACTCAAGACAAGTGGAAGAATGCAATGACCGATGAAATCATGTTCATAGAAAAAAACAGAACGAAAGACCTAGTGGACAGACCAAAGAACAAGGCTATATTGTAGGAGTGAAATGGATTTTTAAGATAAAAATGAATCTTGATGGGAGTATGAACAAGTACAAAGCAAGATTAGTTGCAAAAAGGTATTCACAAATTCAATGTGTTAATTACAATGAAGTCTTTGCACCTGTGGCTCGTCTAGATTCGATCAAACTTCTTCTATCATTAGCAGCCTCTCAACAGTGGAAAGTACATCACATAGACGTCAAAACGGCTTTCTTACATGGAGTGCTTGAAGAAGAAGTTTATGTGGATCAACCCGAATGATTCATTAAACAAGGAAATGAACACAAAGTCTACAGGTCGAGGAAGGCTTTATATGGACTTATACAGACCCTACGAGCATGAAATGACAAAATGAACACCACTCTTTCAGAACTTGGTTTCAAGAAATCTATTATTGACTACTCTGTCTTCATCAAAGAAATTGAAGGAAAAGATATCATACTTGTTTCCCTCTATGTTGATGATCTCTTAATTACATCTAACAATGATTTATACATTGAGGATTTCAAAAGATCTATGACTCAAATTTTCGAAATGACTAATGTTGGTGAAATGCATTATTTTTTGGGAATGGATATAAATAAAAAACTAGGAGTAGGAACATTTATATCTCATAAAAGGTATTGTCTAGAACTGCTTGACAAGTTCAAAATTATTGATGCTAATTCTGTTTTGACACCAATTGATTACAAAGTGAGAATTTGCTCTTATGAAACTGAAAAAGACGCTGATGTTGCTTTATATCGTGGAATAGTTGGGAGTTTGATTTATATGTCTAACACTCGGCTTGATCTGAATTTTATTGTTAATGTATTATCTCGGTACATGCATAGACCAAAAGCAAGTCATCTACATATTGCAAAGAGAATACTTAGATATATCAAGGGAACAATAGACTATGACCTTTTCTTACCTTGTTCTTACAACAAAAATTGTGTGAATTTGATGGCTTATGCAGATAGTGACTATGCTGGAGCGGACGATTCAAAGAGTACATCTGGATATATTTTCTTCTTAAATGAAAGTCCATTCTCATGGTGTACGAAGAAACATGAAGTAGTTGCCCAATCTACCGCAGAATCTGAGTATATCTCTACTGCTTTTGTCTCAAATCATAATGCGTGGCTAAGACAGATTTTAACGGATATTAGTTTCAAGCAAGAACATCCCACCAAGCTTTATCTAGACAATCAGGTCGCCATATCTATAGCAAAAGACCCTACGCACTTCAGCAAAGCAAAACACATAAATGTTAAGTTTAATGCTTTAAGAGAGGCTGTGAAAGAAAATGAAATTCAATTGTTACATGTAAAATCAGAGAATCAACTTGCTGATATTTTCACCAAGAATCTTAGAAAAACACTGTTTCTACATCACAGGTCGAAGATAGGAATTATGCCCTCGAAGGATTTTCGAAATAGCACCAACTTAAGAGCAAGGGGGAATGCTGATGAGGCTGCTAAGTAATACAAGGCTGCAGCTGATATGTTTACTAAGTTACTTTTATAATGAAAACGTGTTTACGTTTCTTATCAATGTATATTGTAAGCCACTATAAATACTGTTGACTTCATCTACGAAAATTAATTTGGGGAATTTCAGTTTTGCGTATTACCTCTGTTAAGGGTTTCTGCATCTATATTTCTTTGTTATATATTTATGTTTGTTGTTCTTATTTATCACCTCTGTTAAGAGTTTCTGTATCTATATTTCTTTGTTATATATTTATGTTTGATGTTCTTATTTATCTGATTCATATGTGATTTATCTGGATATGAGATTATTAAATAACAGTAAACTCATGAGCAGTTAATAAAAAATTTGTATATGAGTTGATAAACGGGTTGATAAACTCATGAGCAGTTAATGATAAACGGGTTGATATTTTATAAATATTGATTATTTAATTTTCTAAAAAATCAAATTTTTATATTATATTAACACCATAGATTGTTTTGAATTTCTAACCGGTACAGGTAGGTATACAAGGTCGACTGATTTAACCCATAGCATGTTGGATGAGATTCCACTCAATCCAAAATAACGAATTTTAAATATCAAAAACACAATTTTCTTGTTAACAACATTTGTTATTATTTAATTTATTAAATTACGGCAACGTCCGCCGAGTAATTAGAATGAACGCACATTTCTACTGTACAAATCGGCCATACAAATCAGTAAAAAAACAACAAAATAAACCCGCTAGCCCGACAGACAACCCGTATTTACAGGGCAGCTTTTGCCTTTTGGTAGTAAGTAAGTATTCACAAAAGAAATATGCTGGCTAACCCACAACACTTAATTAACAAGTTCTCCAACCCACCCGAAGTCCTGACCCAAACATGAATCCGGGTCCACTCGAACCGCTCGTTCCAAAGAGTTCTCCATTCCAAGCTTACTGTAGATTCTCTCCCGCAGCTCTCTGCCGGATTCCGCCCACTCTACCGCCGTATTTTTCTCCTCCTCGCACGAAGACTCCCATGCATTGTAGGTACCAGAACTCGGAGTCGACTGTAGGAAGCCGGATTGGGTCGTATTAGGCGATCCGAACCCGGATGCCCACCCACTTAGTCCGTGATTCATTTTGATTTTGTTAATGTTCAGGTAGCGCATGGAACCGGTGATTTGGCTCATGGAGCCCCGGTTCATTGAACTGATCGGAGAAAGCGGAGGAGATCCATGGGTCGGAGGAGAGTACCTTGACGGTTTTGGGGAGGAGCTGAAGTGGCCCATTGTAACGTAACGATCCTGGCCGAAACGGCCGGGTGAAGCTTCAGGACTAGTGGATGAGTGCGGAAGAACTCGAAGTTGCTCCGGCGTATGAGCGAAGAAGCAGACACGCCGGCGACAGTGGGTCCCATCCTTGCAAGGCTGTGTACGATACCGAGCTGGGTGGAGCCAGCTCTCAAACACGCCGTGGGCATACTCGCAGGTGTCTCCTCTTCTACATCCGCCCTTACGGAAGTCGGGGCACGCGCTACCGGAGTAGTGATACTTTCGGGGGTCACGGCGGCGCGCCTTCTCTCCGTGATGAGCAAAGGGACATGCTGTCCAGTCATGGGAGCTTGCGAGAGCACACTTCTTCACCTTAAACTCAAACATACGGAAATTATCACATGAAAAAGCGTCCACCGGAATATCGAAATCATCGCCGTCCGTCACGAAGACGTCGTCGTCGGCGTTTGAGGGCAGAAAACGCTGAAGCGCCGTCCAGTCATTGGAACCCTCGGGACATGCGTAGAATGTACGAGTAATGGGAGATTGAGTGATAACCGTTGGATCTTCCAGATAATTGTGATCCCATTCCCAAACAGGAATTCCGACGGTCGGATTGGGTACAGGATGATTTCCAGCAATCATCATCTCTCTCTCTCTCTCTATTTTACCTTCACTGTCCCTTCTCTCTAATATAGCTGTCATTTGTACGCGGGGTTTGGAATTTAAACAGTTCTCTTTTAACCATGGTCATATACATCTAACCATGGTTGGGTTCAAAATGTTCAACTTTTCTCTCATCTAAACATCCATTAGGCACTATAAATACTAATTCCAAATACCTAACCTCTTTGCCTTCACATTTGCTTCTAACCTAGACATCAACATCACTTTACCCCATTTAGTAATTCCCATGTGCTTTAACCTCCATCTAATCCAAAATACTAAAGTAGAAAATCAAAAGAACCCCATAAAAATAGTAATTTTTCTAACAATTTTGATAAGAAATATACTAAATCGTAAAGTTAGGTGAGTCAGTGATGAGCTATCTTAATTCAAAGTTTGTAAGTGAGTCGTTAAATGGAAGAGGCATCCCTATGAATGTTACATCCTATGAGACACTTTAAACCATATGATTCAGATTTAATGGAGGAAAATAAATGTAGTTTTGTTGACACTTTAGGTTTAATCTAGTTATATATATTTCAAATGGGAGTGTAATATTTAAATATTTAATCCTGAATTCTTTCATTGTAATTTTTGTTTGAAATTTGTCGGTTAGATGGAGGTCAAAAGTTTGAGTGAGTCCCTTTGGATGAGCAGGCTGGAATTTGTGTACGAACTTTTGGGTACAGTGTACGGGTTTTGGATAAGGTCGAGGCTCCAATTTGGACTAGCCATCACCATCACCTGACCCCACATAATAATTCTGCTGGGCCCGCCCAGCTCCTCATTATTCCCTAATATGATAATATTTTTAATCTATATATATTATATTTATTACATTTGTACTTTTGTTAGTATTTAATATATTATAACGGCGTGCATTAATTATAATGTTTCATTATTATGTAGGTTTATAGGCAAAGAAGTAAGCAGCTAATGAATAAATAAATACATATTATTCTTATTGCTATATTTAAATATAAAAAATCATGGCTTAGATTCTACGTTAAAGATAAAGAAAAAGATAGGAATTGATAAAATATTAGTTGTTTGTTGTACCAAATGGGGACATACTAAAGTAGACAGCAGTCGTGGTTCATTAAGCACTTCCACATCTAATAAATATTCTCGATGCGCCACGTGGCACTTGACTTCACGTGATCCCTGCCCTGCGTGTAGTTTTGGATATGCATCAACCAATACCTATGCAACCTAAATCTTTTCTATCTTAAAATATATGAAGTTGGCAAAAGAACTTACATGATGTTTCGTTAATCCCTTTGTTTCATAAATGCAGATTATATATTATTTGAAAAAATATATACAATATTTGATGAGAACTCTAGGACCGGGTATCCCGTAATGGGTGAGGCCTGATAACTGTTGGGTCAGTTTAAATAATCAAAACGAATTCTCACAGCCCGATATCGTTTACATATGACATTCTAAATTGTAAAATTAAAATATTTTTAAATTCTATTTTTTAAAATGTTATTGTTTTCCTCCTAAAGTTTCCAACAAATTGTATAAATAACTCTTGAAGTAAATATAATTCTATGTCATATGTTGTTTGATTTGATTTAATCGAAAATTAATTGTCATGTCCTACTAGTGTGGATATGCATCGATGTATTCCATGATGTTTGACGTATTTACAAATATAGATATAAGTATCTTATTTATCGAGAAGTTTTTTCGCACTTTAAGATGATGTGGGAGATGTGTTGATGTTGCGAATGATGTTAAAGTAACTTATTGATTGGAAAGTAATATTTTATGCATTAATATGAATAGGGAGATGTATTGATGTAGTTCATATTGTTAACATATTTACGAATGAGATGTGAGTAACGATAAAAATTTGATTAAATATGATGTTGTTTAGTTTAACGAATGGGTAAATTCACTTTCATAACGTAACAATCTTTTGACTTGTTTTTTTAAAACATTATCAATAGTTTGAAAAGTAGATAATGTCAACATTGGAAGCGACAACCATGCTTGCTTAGCAATTGTCATGACAAATACATCAAAGTAATAGTACAACAATGTCATAAGTAATACTTAGGTTGTGCGAAGTACCACAAAATACATGGTGATTCAGAACAATCAAAATTATCCAAAATAACGTAAAATAATAATTCCTCAAATTAACGCTTTCTCGATGTCTCAATCATTGCAACGAACTCCTCAACATCATTTTCACAAAACCAATTAGTCGTCATCTAAACCACAATGTGTGCACAACAAATTAACCGAATTAAAAAAAAAACTTGCACATAAGTATATAATAAGATGTCGAATGACATAGGGGTTTGCTTCAAAAAAGATAACAATGAAGTATAACATGTAAATGCCACACTCACTTCCTTTTGAGTTGAAAGCTACCAAAAATAGAACGATAGAATATCGGTATAATTTTGGGTTGTTAGCAACTATTGAGAGTTGGCAACATGATTGGAATACTTGCAATATCATCATTCATATTCGAGTTAAAAAACTTGTGTATAATTCCAAACAACCACATAATGGAAGAGTAAACACAAAAAATCGTAAAACGACATCATAATGAACCAATGAAACCACAAAGGAAGAGTCATATCGCTCAAATTTAAACTGCGAAATACGTAGTCTAATGATCTGCGTATTGATGGATCAATCATATGTTGGTGTGTTTTTCTTAATTAGTCCAATATTATCATCCACACTATTGACGATCTAAGATTCGACGTAGAATTAATAGACACATTTATGTCTCCCAAGACATTATACCACTTACAACTTTGAAAACCATAATATTGTAAAAGGTTGTCGTAATGACAACGTACATGTATATATATATGAACACATACTCTTTGTCATAGTCAACAATGTTCTGTTAACCTACAAATCTTTTGTTGAATTTTTCAAATCTAATGCAACCATCCGATATCTGTGATAGTATCCAATGAAATTGTTATCTTTGTTTGGGAGGGAGACAAAATAAAGCCTTCCAATGGTAATATCCTTTTAATAAATATGAACTACATGATTCAATTTTTAAAGTTTGAAGTGCCTTACAAGCAAATTGTTTCAAAATCTGATGTGTCGATCACTTTGTACTTTGAAAGGGCACTGTTTTCATCCTCGTCATTTGTACTCGACAATGGGAGATGTTGCATGTTTTGATGATAGTAAAGTTGTTGATCTTTATGGTATCACCCGTTATAAATTCATGCACAACATTTGAATGTACGGCAAAACATTGTTCATTGGTTGTCCAAGGCGGTGTGACATTCGCAAAGGAGCATCTGGAATATAGTTACTGTTATACCTCATAAACTAGTATGAAATGTTATACCTAACAATTATAAGACCTAATGCATCATTCTTAAAAAAAATAAAAATAAATTCATTTAAACTTGTTTATTTATTTTATCTAATTTGAGTAGCATAAAAATGTAGCTAATCACCTCTTACATATATCCAAAACAAATATATACATGATCTGTATTAGTTTACTATATTAAGACACCCTACCTATATACAAGTGTAATTGATGAGAACTTTAGGACCGGGTACCTTGTGATGGGTAAGACCCATTAACTATTGGGCTAATTCAAATGGTGGAAACGAATTCTNTGTATAAATAACTCTTGAAGTAAATATAATTCTATGTCATATGTTGTTTGATTTGATTTAATCGAAAATTAATTGTCATGTCCTACTAGTGTGGATATGCATCGATGTATTCCATGATGTTTGACGTATTTACAAATATAGATATAAGTATCTTATTTATCGAGAAGTTTTTTCGCACTTTAAGATGATGTGGGAGATGTGTTGATGTTGCGAATGATGTTAAAGTAACTTATTGATTGGAAAGTAATATTTTATGCATTAATATGAATAGGGAGATGTATTGATGTAGTTCATATTGTTAACATATTTACGAATGAGATGTGAGTAACGATAAAAATTTGATTAAATATGATGTTGTTTAGTTTAACGAATGGGTAAATTCACTTTCATAACGTAACAATCTTTTGACTTGTTTTTTTAAAACATTATCAATAGTTTGAAAAGTAGATAATGTCAACATTGGAAGCGACAACCATGCTTGCTTAGCAATTGTCATGACAAATACATCAAAGTAATAGTACAACAATGTCATAAGTAATACTTAGGTTGTGCGAAGTACCACAAAATACATGGTGATTCAGAACAATCAAAATTATCCAAAATAACGTAAAATAATAATTCCTCAAATTAACGCTTTCTCGATGTCTCAATCATTGCAACGAACTCCTCAACATCATTTTCACAAAACCAATTAGTCGTCATCTAAACCACAATGTGTGCACAACAAATTAACCGAATTAAAAAAAAAACTTGCACATAAGTATATAATAAGATGTCGAATGACATAGGGGTTTGCTTCAAAAAAGATAACAATGAAGTATAACATGTAAATGCCACACTCACTTCCTTTTGAGTTGAAAGCTACCAAAAATAGAACGATAGAATATCGGTATAATTTTGGGTTGTTAGCAACTATTGAGAGTTGGCAACATGATTGGAATACTTGCAATATCATCATTCATATTCGAGTTAAAAAACTTGTGTATAATTCCAAACAACCACATAATGGAAGAGTAAACACAAAAAATCGTAAAACGACATCATAATGAACCAATGAAACCACAAAGGAAGAGTCATATCGCTCAAATTTAAACTGCGAAATACGTAGTCTAATGATCTGCGTATTGATGGATCAATCATATGTTGGTGTGTTTTTCTTAATTAGTCCAATATTATCATCCACACTATTGACGATCTAAGATTCGACGTAGAATTAATAGACACATTTATGTCTCCCAAGACATTATACCACTTACAACTTTGAAAACCATAATATTGTAAAAGGTTGTCGTAATGACAACGTACATGTATATATATATGAACACATACTCTTTGTCATAGTCAACAATGTTCTGTTAACCTACAAATCTTTTGTTGAATTTTTCAAATCTAATGCAACCATCCGATATCTCTGATAGTATCCAATGAAATTGTTATCTTTGTTTNATCATGGTTATCATGAAAGTAAATAAGATGGTCCTCGTCATTGGTCTTATTAGTTGGATAATAAAGGAAAAAGACATATACATGTCTTTTTTATCTTTGTGCATCATTAGTTGGTTGAATGGTAAATTGTGACTTTCTTAAGCCATTGACACCAACCAGCTTGGATTTGAATTTTCTTTACCACCATCACTTATGTCATATCAAAATTGTATTTTACTCAAATTATCATTATAGAATATCCTCATTTCTCATCGTTTACTATTTATCTATCATGACAAAAATTTAAAAGATTATTGTTTTTAATAAGAATAATTACATTGTATTTTTTAGAATCCAATATTATAATATGAGAAAATTTCATAATCAACCATAAACTTAAAAGTAGTTTAAAGGCAGTACCCGTAGTTCTAAAATTGTATGATTGACCCTCTAAGTTACCAAAACCATTAAATAAAAAATATCATAATCAACCCTCCAACTTACAAGCGTGTAAACACAGTTCCTCCGTTATTCCAAAATTGCATGATTGACTCTCGAAGTTACCCAAACTGTTTAAATACAACTCTTATATTGTTCATAGATGTTTTCCGTTAAATTTTTCATATTTTCCATTTAGGGTTGACGTTAAATTAGATGGTAGGGTACGTTAGAAGCGGTATTGAAGAGGACCCTTCGACTCTCATTTCTTGGCAACTTCTCCATCGTCGTCTGATCCACTTCTTGGCCAAAGGTTAGTTGACTTTCTTCCCGTGTTGTTTTACGCTACATTGGGATATTTGATTAATTTCTTGGCCAAAGCTTCTCCATCATCGTCTGAAATGCAAAAATTGGAAGAAGAAAAAAATCAGAGTAATGAAGCAAAGTATAGATCTTGGTCAAGTTATTCTCAATGCCTCGATCAAGTACTTCCTCTAATGCATCATCAACCCCTCAAGGATCATCTACAAATCCTCTATCAAGTACTTTACTTAGTTGGATGTTCTTTGCATGTGAAGTTATTTTAAATTTGACTTGAAATTCATATTATTATGAAACAATAATGCCAAAATCTACAATTTAAGGTATGTGTTTAATAATTTTAACTTTACATGTGATTTATTTTATTTTATGAGTTATAAATTTGTAGGATATACCCCTCTTAGGAATAAACTTATTTAGTAAGTCTTATCGGGGTCATGATCATAGAAACACATTATTCTTTTTCATCCGGTATAATCAAGACTTTTAGTATTGAAAAGTACCTAATTGATAAAAATAATATTTGTATTATAAAGTTGTGTATTTTGATTTTTTTATTATATCATTTATTATAAATATTAAATATACAAAAAATATTACTTAGTTCATATAAGTTGTAATCAGTTTAGAGACTGAGTTAGTCTACCCAAGACTCCAACCAGATGCATAAAACTAGATGAAGACTTGTGTAATCAGATATGGTTAATCGAGTTTCTATGCGGATTTGTGAACCAATCATCAAATCCCTGTGGATTGAAGTTAGGTACGATTAATATTTTAAAAATAAAATAAACTAATAATATTTTAATATCAATTCGATCATTTATTTGATGATAATTAAAAAAATACAATATAATAATAATTGTTTAACAAATGCTATGATGAAATTACAACTTAAAACAATTGCACTGTGGAAATGAACACAATGAAATGATCAACGGAAAGTGTTGTAGACTGGAGTGTACATGCAGCTCTCAGCATAGTTGACAAGATCCTTGGGACGAGGAAGACGTGAAGCCAGACCTACACACACACATCCGTATTAAATAAGCAATCTGATCCGGTTTTTAAACAGTGCATGACTTACCAAGATCATAGGCTTTGGCAGCAACCTTAGCAGCAATGTGAGCAGATATCTTGCGTATATTCGTGAACGGTGGGTATATTAGACCCTTAACGTAGTTCTCCTCGCTCACTTGCTCCGCTAGTGCTTCAGCTGTAGAAACCAATAACAAATGAGGCTTGATTTGGTTCCATTCAAGGCTAGAAATATATATACTCACATGCTGCTAGAAGCAAATCATCATGAACACGAATGGTTCCCGACATTATCAATCCCAACCCGAAGCCAGGGAAGATATAGGCATTGTTGGCCTGAGATGTTGTAACATGTTAAATACTTGAACAAATAAGAAAATATAGTAAACGAGACATACCTGACCAGGTACGTATACTTTTCCTTCGTACTCGACCGGATCAAATGGACTTCCACTTGCAAATATTGCTCTTCCCTGCAAGGGAAGGAAAGTTTACGATTGATACAACGAGATCGGATTGAAAAAAATGGATATTTATTATTATTACCTCACTCCACTTATAAGCTTCTTCTGCTGTACACTCAGATTGTGATGTTGGATTTGAAAGAGCAAGAATGAGAGGTTTCTGATGAATATAAGATAGAATAGTTAGATATCTAAATCAACCGAAAAGAAGATGAGTGGTTTATAACCTCGTTTATGGAAGCCATTGCTTCAACAACTTCCTTTGTAAATGTCTTTCCGGCTCCAGAAGTCCCGATTAGTACGCTTGGCTTTACGGCCTAGAATTTGTAAGAAAATGTTTAGTTTCCAATGGAAGAACATGAACGAGTTCCTTCTCACCTTAATTGCACCAAGTAGATCCTTAACATGTTCATGCTTGTGAGCCCAAGGTTTCTTGAAATGTTGAAGGGATTCACTACGTGAGCTAACGATCAGTCCCTAAGAGACGAATAAAAAGTTAGTTTATGAAATACAAAGAAAATGGATCTTAATACGATATAGAAAGGTCAAATGCCTTCGAGTCGACGAGCCAAATCTTCTTCCTTGTCTCCTCTACAGGAGCATTTGTCTGCAAAAGCTCAAGATTAATCATAGAGTCGAAAAATAGTTTAGATGCTGTGGATTTCTTCGTACCCTTTTGGATATTTCAAGTGCAATGAGTTCGGCTATACCGGTTCCGGCCTATGAAAATAACAGTCATGCTAGATTCTAGAATAACTGGATACAGGTAATTAAGATATGTGAAGAACAAAATTTACACACCTCTCCAGCACCCAAGAATAAGAACGTATGATCAGCAAGCTTTCCGCCTACAAGTTTCAAAGCTGCAACGAGCCCAGCAAGAACAACAGAAGCAGTTCCCTGATGAATATACAGAGAGTGTGATGATGTATTTTAAAAAAACAGAGAAGCATTGAATTTCTTATTACCTGAATATCATCATTGAACACAAGATGAGTTGAACGGTATCTGGCAAGTAGCTCGAAAGCATTGTGATTTGCAAAATCTTCAAACTAGAAATACATATGAGCATGTCAAAACAATATGGTACGAAAAAAAAACCGAAACTGAGAGTTGAGAATTCTTAGATATAGTACCTGTATCAGGACCTTTTCCCCATAAGTTTGCTTGACTGCAGAAATGAATTCTTCAAGAAGTTCACTGTATTCCTGAATGAAAAAAAAAGATTAAAAAAGGGGTGCTTTGATTTTCATGAACAGGAATCAAGAGAAGCAAGAAAGACATCATGATACCTGTCCAGTTGCTCTATTTTGTTTCAAACCAATGTAGAATTCATCCTCCAGCAGACTTTTATTGTTTGTACCGACATCGATTGTAATTGGTAGGCACTGAATGAATAAATTAGCAATGTGATCAAGTTAGAAAAAAACACAAATGGCCAGCAGAAATTATACTTACAGCTGAGGGCCGAATGCCACCAAGAGCTGTGTACAGAGAGAGCTTTCCTACTGGAATTCCCATTCCCTGCGTAAGGTAATTCAACCAGGGTAAAAAGAATGAAAAATAAAGCAATTAGTAGCATGAAAATACCTGGCATCCAAGGTCTCCCAGTCCCAAGATGCGCTCTCCATCCGTGACTACGATAACTTGAACCGACTTTTCAGGCCAGTTTCTTAGTACCTCAAGAATCCTTCCCCTATTAACGATGATATGATCATATTCTTAGTTTCGATGAGATGGAAATGAAGACTTACTTCTCCTTTAAACTGATGAAAAGACCCTGAGGACGCCTGAAAATGCTTCCATACTTCTGGCAGGCTTCACCAACTGTAGGAGTATAGACTACAGGAAGAAGTTCTTCAACATTATCAATAAGAAGCTTGTAGTACAGCTTCTCATTTCTCTCCTGCACGTTTTTAATGATTCACGGATTGAAGAAAATTCTTTTTTTAGCTTCTAAACTTGATAAGTTCATGCCTGGAGATCCATTATGGCCATGTATCTCTGCAATGGAACTTTATATTCACGTAGAATCTTCATCATTCTTTTCTCCTGATAAGACAGAGTTCGTAAAATAGTAAGTCATGGAAAGTAACAAAGCTATTGGAAGAAGATGTAAATTTGTGTGTAAACCTGGAGTTCCTGGGAGAACACTGCTGGAGGCAAAAGTCCAGTCAAGTAATGAGCATCTCTTTCCTTATCAGAGAAGGCAAGCCCCTTGTTATAGGGTGGATCACGCAGCAAGGAATGGCCACTTCATATAAAACAATGAAACACAATCAGCTCTCTCAATAATCATGCTATCATTATCTAAGCAGTGTTCATTGTAGTTCATTCGGATCGTGTAGTGGGAAAGAAACTACTGAGAGAAATGAGAATCACTTGCTCACCTAGCAACAGAAACAGACCAAGGGGTGTTTCCCTGATCCTCATCATAAACTTCACTTGTTTTATCACCAAAATCATTACAAAAATCACCATTATTCTTCAATGTACTCGTCATAGCTGCTGCTTTTATCTCTATCAATCCCCTTTTGAAAAATTCTGAAACTCCAACTGCTTGTCTCTGCCAACCAAAAAAACTGGAGCAAAGGAAACAAAAATAACAACAGCTTAAGTGTGTCTAAGCTGCGAAAAATCTGTCAAATTTTGTATGTTTCACAACAACCCACAAGAGAAAACTAGACCAAATGACACATTTCTAAATCCAATAAGAGAAACAATTTATAGCCGAATGCGTTCTTCCCATTTGAATTTTGGGTGAGTGTAAACGGTTGACGAGGTCTAGAGCTTTGAACAACAATTCTCTAGAAGAAGAATGGACTAATATTATAAAGAGTTGAAGAATATGCATACCAAGAAAAGTATCCGTCTCCACGGTAACATGGCGAAAACTAAGTCAGCAAACGCGGATTATATACGGCAGAAATGGTGTAGAAATAAGGAGGAGATAAGGTAAATGAGAATCAAATCTCATCTCAGCATAGAGTCGGCGGTGAAAGTGAAACCAAGAAAAAGACCAACTGACCATTGAGCATTGACTATAAAATTCAACATTCCTCCTACATTGTACATACAAATGAGCGTTGTAAAATAGTCAATAGTATATCATCGAATGAATGAATTATCGAGTTGAATATGGAAGGAAAAAATAAATGATGAGTATAATAATAAAGTAAAAAATTAAAAGAATAATATATGCTATACAATTAAGGCAATTTCATTCAAATAATACTGGAAAAAAAACATCTTTTTTATACAGCTCGTGTTCAGAAAATACAGCTACATTCTGAAATCAATTTTAGGTTTTTCTATTATACAGTCGCATTCAGAAAATAAAGTATGAACTTTTTATTAGTCTAAATTTGTACATAAATCAATTTTAGTTTTTCTGTTTAAAAAATAAAATTATCAATTTTAGTTCGAAATTACTAAAACTCCAAAAATTATAATAATTATTGTTAAATTAATTTTAGACTCAATACTAAGAAAATATTTTTTTGATAAAACGATTCAAATTTTGTCGAAATTTCGAACTCAAAATTCAAAATGCAAATTTATATATTAAACATTATCTTAATATTGATCGGAATATTGTCGGTACACTGGGAGGTGTTTTGAATCAGGTGTTCTATTTAGTACCACACATCAAGTTTTTGGATAGAAGTTATGGTGTTTTGAATATGAACCGAAAAAAGTAATAAAAAAATTTAAATTTTAAAAAATTGGTGCTATGTTGTTTACCCACTTGAAATTCCAAATTCAGATCTATTTCGAAAAAATCATTGTTAAATTAATCATCTTCTCTATTTTTGTAGTATACATGATTATTTTTGAATGAATTTGAAATATTAAAAATGAATTTTTTTCCTTTAAAAAACATAATGTCCTATAATCTAACTCACAACTCTTTATTTTCCTTTTATTTTTAGGACATCTTTTGACACATGTCCCTTTAATTACAATTTTGTAGTTTTTGACCCATATAAAATATGAAATAGGAGCATAACCCAACAAGATCCTATTGAAAATGTTGTAATCCACATTTCACATCATTAAACTATCAGAAGAGAGTATCAGAATAGATTAATCATTAAACTATTGATTAATCTTTCACCAAATAAAATAAAAAATTAATATATAGATATGTGCATAGTAAAAAGTATACATTATATATATAGATATATATACAGAGACCGCAGCCTCGTGGTTTGAGTTTTGTTCGAGTTCTAGACTTTGTCATTTATCATTTATGGTGTGTTCGGTAAGGGAAAACCCATTGAAGTTGTAGCAAATATTAACTATGATTAATTTGAATAACGGCTATTAAAAATGTAATCTTCATGGTTTCTGAAATCGGTTTGAACCGGCCGATGCGACCAGTTCGATCGTGAACCAGTGTTATCATCAATTGGATCCACTTCGAAAAATTGTTCAATCTCATAATCGAGTCACATCAGCAAAAAATTGATTCGATTCTTATTTAAATGCTTAAAACCAGCCAATGTCGATTCGACCAACTACAATTGTGTCTATCGACCAAAATTTTGACATAATAAACTTATATTTTATATAATCTTTAATAAAATCAAAAAAAATGATATTGTTGGCTCATTTATAATAAAAATTAATGATAAAATTATAATTTTAAATTTATTTTATTATTAAATAATATTTAATATTTAAATATTGTAAACATATATAGTTTTCTATAACTGATTTTAACCATCCGATTCAAAAATTATGAATAGATTTTCTGTCGACTCATAGAAGCCGTTTCGAAAAGTATGATAAACACTACAGTATTTTAGTCATAATACAGAGAGCCTTGTATATATCACTCAAAGATTGAAACTTTTCTTTCATGACGGTATTCGGTTTTGTGGCTAGATGAATCTTCGGCCGAGGCAGAAGCAGAGGCAACCCTTTTCTGGGTTTACGAATACTGAGGTCTCGTATTATTTCATTTCCGCTTTCCAATCCAAGTTTCAGTTTTTTTCTGCAGCCTCAATGATTTCTAAACGCTTATCATTGATATGGATTCTGGGTTTGTTTGGGGCATGAATAAGAACTGATTGTCAATTAGGGATTCCTTGTTTGCTGAGGTTTATATATTCCATTTGAATGTAATGCGTGTGGCTGGCTACAGAAAAGCATCTCTAGAAGTGTACTGTTAACATTTTTTATAACTCGTAATGCAGGTTAAGAAAATGGAGCAATATCTTAACAGATGCGAGGAGCAATCTCTTGACATGAATTTATTCAAGAAACTAGCTAGGAGTTTCAAGTCAGTTTTTTTCCATTTAAATGTAGACTAGCATACTTTCGAGATTATTTTGCAGTAAGGGATGCCTAGTTCTTAGTTTTGATTGCAGTTATTCAAGTGATCGAATAGAAAAGCCTATTCTGAAGTGGAGCCAGGTTTTACTTATCTTTTTCTAGTGAGACGAGCCTTTCGTCTTCGTTACTAATTCCATTCCAGTGTTATTCAGATTGAAAAGTGGTTTCAGGAGAATAAAAAAACATGCAACTTTCACGAGAAATTAGGAGGCATCACACAGATGTTAAATCATGATAATGGTATAGATTATATGTTGTATTGTAATGAAACTGGATTTTATGAAGTTATCCATATCATGTAGATAATTTGCATTTTTTTCGAACATTTTGGAATACTGATTTGCCCTTTATCTGTTGCCAGCTTTGCAGTTTTTCCTTGTTATTCTGTCATTAGTGAAAATTCATTGTGATAACATATGCTTGTTGGATGGCAGTTAATACGGCCCGGGATGTCTCAAAGATGGAATTCGAGGCGAAGTCGTCCCAAGATGGGGCTTGGTAAGGCAATGAATATGAAGTTCTATAACACTATTCTTGCATTATATATTAGAATATGCTTCTTCTCAATTTGCATTACTTGGACATACAATTGAAACTTTCTATTTTTTTTATGGTTTTCGATGCGTTATGACGTACTGCAGGTACGATATTCAGGCATTTTTATCCCACAGATGTCTGAGTTCTGGAGAAATCGTGAGTATTTGTTATTTTCTCAATAAAGTAACATTTCCCACTATTTTTCTACTCTCCTATGACTAGCTAGTCGTTCAAGAACCAAAAGGAATGAAAAACACAGCTCATTGCAGGAAGTTCATGTGAGATTTGTTGGTTTCGGAGCTGAAGAAGATGAATGGATAAATTTGAAAAACAATGTACGTGCACTATCCCTTTCTTTGGAGGATTCGGAGTGCGACAAACTAAAGATTGGAGATTTAGTAGTTTGCTTCCAGGTATCTATTGCCCTTGTTGAATTCATCAAGCACTAATATATCTTTACTAATCAACCTTTCTGCTGGGAAATAAGTTGTCTCTGTTACATTGGAACTCATTCAGGCATTTTTCGGAGAGACAATTTGTCCTTTTTTCGAAGTGAATGAATAACTGTTACTGATTTTGATGAATTTGAGAATCAACTCAATTTTTTGGTTGCTAAATAGATTGTTTTCATCAGGAAAGACTAGATCAAGCACGCTATTTCGATGCCCACATAATCGATATCCACAGAAAACTGCATGATATACGAGGTTGCAGATGCCTTTTCTTGGTTCGTTACGACCATGACAACACACAGGTGAGATTGATTATTAACCACCCTCTTCTTGCACTTCCATATTGGCTCACTTTTGCGACCTCTCATGACAGGAAAAAGTTAGACTTAACAGATTATGCTGTCGACCGGAATTTTTTACTGGAACGAGTGATCGGGATGATTAGCTCGATCAAAGATATTGTTTCAAGGCTGCAGTCTTCATGAGGATGCAACAAATTCTCAGCTTCTCTTGAGCTACTACTGAATATTGCATTGAAGAATCAATCATATTTGCAGACAATTATTGCTACCTGCAGCTTTCCTTTTGTTAATATGTCAATATGTTTGGAATGAATTCAGATTTTTGTGTACCCTTCATGATCTATATATCCTCTCGTATGGTTTTCGAGTGAAATCCGATCTGATTCTCTATCATAAATATGTCAATGAAATCAAATGTATATATTGCCTATACAGTAATAAGATCTGATTACATTATTATGTTATTGAGTTACATTGGTAGTCATTCTACAGCGTTCCTTGTTGCCAAGAAAATTCAAAATTTCCTCTTTGTTGGGAGCGGCACCATGTGACTCCCTCCTCCGGCAAACACCGGTCGGAAATTCTGTGCTCTACGTGAGCACAATAGTATTATCTTATCGCATGAGATATTAACCTTCCAACATACGTTTTCCCTTCTAATCCCAACAGATATGCGAATTTCTAAGAAATAAATGAATGTGTTATACTAAAATCAAATAAAACATGAGCACGAACATCATAAATATGAAATGTACTTGCGGTCACATCCTCATATAAGAAATTTGATATTGAGTCATAGCAAAAACTTTTGCCAACTTGCTTTTCTTTAGTTTTTTTATTGGTTGCCATGTATTCTTCTGTATTTCCTAGCATTCATTTGCATGGTGTCTCTTTCCCACTTTTGTAAAATACATTCTCCAAAAATTTCTTGTTACATTTCATGCAAACATGATATGTAAGTTCTGGTTTCATTCAATGTGATTGTTATAGTGACCTTCATGTTTTCTCATACTTCTTATAATGTGGTTTCTCGTTACTTGAACACTTCATCTCACAGATCTACATCTCTCTTATTCTTTATTGCTTTCAACTTCAACTTGCACGACTACATTTATTACATCTGCAAAAGTAGGCTATGTCAAAATGGCTAACATGTATCTAATCTTTCCATTTAAACCAGTTCGGGATATGTATATCTTTTCATCTTCTGTTAACATAACATTAGGAGCATACCTATCAAGTTCCCTGAATTATTTAAGTATTGCATAACAGTCATTTCTCATTGGGTTAAATAATCAAACACATCCTTATTTACTTGCCTTAAATCCATAGGGAAAAAGTTCGCAAGAAACAATCTCTTAAATTCTTCCCATAGTACGTCATTCTACCATTTGGAAGCATTTTCATCTAACTAGTGACCTACTAAACTCACTTGTAAGTATTCTCAAGCTTCTACCAATTTAAACTTCTCCCACAATCGCAGTAGCTATGTCTCCACGTCTTCTAGTTCCCCTCCACTAAATGTATGTATCCTTACTCTTTTCATTACTTCATGATATTCAATTATTCTTCTATCGTATCTATGAACTTCTGCAGCTATTGAAACAACTATTAGATGTTCAACATTTCTCTTTTGAGACATATTCACCACTAAGTTTGTTACTTGATTCACATCATTAGCCATTGTTCTCATAATTTCCTTCATTTACTCTCTACTTATCCCTTTTTAGGAGTTGCATCATTTCCCAATGATGACCGGATAAAATATTTGTATATTTTGGATGGGGGTAACAAAATTTTAATATTTGGTTTCACATATAACAATTGTTTGTTCAAAATTGTTGAACTAATGTTATGCATGAAGTTTGGTGATAGTTTGGACCACCACGATACTGAGAATAATTATATACATGTATGTAGGGACTCTATGGACATAATAGATCTTAGTGAGGTCAGTGTTTTCATACCGGTCGGTATACCGTCGGGCGGCATCGATATTTTTACCGGTATCGCCCCATACATGAGATTTTCAGGTCGGGTGCCGATCCGGCTCAATTATGCTAATTTCATATTCTCCAAAATGCAAATCTCTATTTCCTATTCTGTTTTATGTTATGACTTCGGTTTGGACTTAGGAGTTTGGACTGTCCCTTGCTATTGTCTTCTCCATCTCATTCTTCTTGTTCTTGATTAATTTTCAAGATCTGCTTCTATCATGTACATGGTCTCCCCCCATCGTGGATGGTTCAGCCACACTTGGTGCCACGAAATGATAGTCTAGTTTCAAAGTTCTATGGTTTAGTTCTACCGCTCTTCCTTTCCAAAGATTAAGATTGTTATTTTCGTGTAAGTTTTGCTTCTTTTTTCAGTTTTTATTATTTCTTTCTTTTGTTTGTGTGTTACTTTGTTTTGATATTTTTATTATGAATTTTTTTGATTTTTTATATGGTTAGACTTAGGTATTGTTTTTATTAGGTGACTCTTTTAATATAAATTGTTTTGATTTTTTTGTAAGGTCAGGGCTTGCCTCCGAACAATCTTATCGATTGTTTTTAATTTCATTGTTATTGACTTTTTTTAGTATGATTTGTTTCGATTGTTTGTTATTTTTAAATTTTTAAGATAGAGATTGAAGAAGTTGGTTCGGGATCAGGAACTCCTAATGAAACAATGTCATCTTCACAAGCTTCGATAGCAAAGAATAAGGACAATGCTCGGAATATGTAGAAATACTTGGAGTACATCATATGAAGTGTAAGCATTGCTCTCATTAAGTGAGAGTGGTGGAATTACAAGATTGAATGAACATTGTGAGAACATGCATGGGTGTTTATGAAAGTATTATGATTGAGATAAGAAATTCAATGGACGCCAAATCAAATATGAAGAAGCTTACCAAACAAGAAAAATTGATGAATTCTCGTATGCCGATCTTGAGAGTGAACAAGAGGATGATACAAACTTAATTTCAAGAGGTTCAAAAAAACCGAGCAATGAGAATAAGAAGTCGAAGAAAAATGTTCAGCAAATTTGGTTGGATGTTTGGCTGGGAAAGAAGCTACATTTAATGCATGTAAGTCGGAGTTCTTTAGTTCGATGTTTGCAAAGACGATTGCTTGTGGTCTTGGTTTCCAAATGCCAAAATATCATGCACTCATAATTTTTTTTACTTAGTACAAAAGTTGAAGTTGATGGTTGGGTAGAAAGTTTGAGAGGAGATTAGAGTAAATTTGGATGTACTATCATGGTAGACGGTTGGACGAGTACTTCACAGCGTGTCTTGATTAACTTTTTAGTTTTTAATTTATTGTTCTAAATGAGTTGTATTTTGGAAATCAATTGATGCATTTGATATCATTAGAATGCTTTGTGTGCATAAATTTGAAAAATGCATTGAGTATGTTGATATAATCAATGTTTTTATACCGGACAGTATATCGCCGATATACCGATCGATAAGCATAATATGCTCACCGGTAAAAAATCAGATACCGCCAGATACATGTGATTTCGGGTCAGGACCCAACCCGGCCCAAATATGCTATTTTCAAAATCCCAAACGGCCAAATGAAAATCTCTATCTGTTTTTTCTATTCTTTTTCTATTTTCCAAACGGCTATTGCATCTCTGATATTTTTTGGCTTAGTGTCTCTGATTCTGAGCAGTCCAATTTCAGAATATGGAAACACAAAACTAGAGAGAACGAAGAAACCAGAACCTCGACTCGAGTTGGATGAGGGAGATTTTGTTGGTTTAAGGGGTGTCTTATCGTGTTTTCAAGACTGGACAGTCTTAACAATTGATAGCATTGGGTTGAGGGTGTCATCTGGTGGTTTCAAGGTGTTGCTGACGACCAATTGTCTTATGTTAGGTAACCTCTTCAAATTTGCATTTGAATTTGGGTCTATGATGCTTGAATAAATTTTTGAGTTACTTTGGAAGTCAAATGGTAGTTTGGGTGGATTATATTTTTTGAAATCAAAATAACAATTGTTTTGTATTTTTGTATGGTTAGGGTTTGCAGCCCAACAATCTTGCCGATTGCTTTTTAATTGTTTTTGTTAGATGATTTTTTTTATATCAATTGTTTTGATATTTGGTATGGTTATGGCTTGCCGCCTGAACAGTCTTGTCGATTGTTTTTAAATTTCATTGTTGTTGATTTTTTTACTATGATTTGTTTGCTATTTTTATATTCTTAAGATAGAGATGGAAGAAGTTGGTTCGGGAACTCCTAATGAAACTGTGTCATCTTCACAAGCTTCGATAGTGAAGAATAAAGACATTGCATGGGAACATGTAGAAAACAATGGAGCACATCATTTGAAGTGTAAGCATTGCTCTCATGAAGTGAGAGGTGGTAGAATTATAAGAATGAAGGAACATTTGATTGGAAAAAGCAGTGATGTGAGAACATGTATGGATGTTTTCGAAATTTGTGTACAATCATTTGTTTTGGTTAGCTTGGTTGAGAAAGAGAGTTGATTGGCCTGAGATAGTACGACCTGGGCCTACAAGATTTGCTACGACTTTTATGTCTTTGCAGAGTGTGTGCAGACATAAGCATGATCTGCAAGCTTTGGTTACAGAGGGTGTAACGATCCACCTTTCCGCTTACACGATATTGTCCGCTTTGGACTAGGCTGACCCTAATGACACCCACCTAGTCCTCACGGTTTTACTTTTTCCCTAGCCCCACACTTCCCAGTGGATCACCTATCCCTGAATTGCTTCAGGGTGAGCACGCTTAACTTTCTAGTTCTAACGTTCCGCTTGCCACTTTGCTAGGGAAAAGGCCTCGTGCAATGGAAGACGAATCACTATACTTAATCTCTGATCGTTCCCCGTCTATAGCCGATATAGGGATTCGCCTAAGGTGCCCTCTCTCTCGCACCCCCAAGGGGTCCTTACATTCACCCCTCCTTATGGACTCAGCGTCCTTGCTGAGGTTTGCCCCAACACACCGACTATAACCCGGGTCCTGCTCTGATACCAAATGTAAAGACCCGCCTTTCCGCTTGCACGATATTGTCCGCTTTGGACTAGCCTGACCCTAATGACACCCACCTAGTCCTCACGGTTTTACTTTTTCCCTAGCCCCCACACTTCCCAGTGGGTCACCCATCCCTGAATTGCTCCAGGGTGAGCACACTTAACCTTCCAGTTCTAACGTTCCGCTTGCTACTTTGCTAGGGAAAATGTCTCGTGCAATGGAAGACGAATCACTATACTTAATTTCTGATCGTTCCCCGTCTATAGCCGATGTAGGGATTCGCCTAAGGTGTCCTCTCTCTCGCACCCCCGAGGGGTCCTTATAGAGGGAGATTTTATAGTGTCTAATTTGTAGAATGAGATTATGACACGAGAGTTTGTAGACACCATCTTTGATCATCATTTTTGGGAGCAAACAGATTTAATTGTTAAAGTGATGTTACCATTGCTACAAGTTTTGAGATTCGTTGATAGTGATGCATCACCTTCTATAGGATTTGTGTACGTGGACATGAAGAAAGCTAAACAAGAAATCAAGTCAGTGCTAAATAATGATAAAATCAATATGACATTTATCTTGAAATTTTAAAGAGACGATGGGACACGCAGCTTAAAAGACATATGCATGCTGCAGCATTTTGGTTGAATATTAGGTTTCTTTTGGCAAATGATCCATTAAGAGACAAATCAGATATTCAAGAGGGAATTTTAGAAATTATTGTGTCTAAGGGTGGAATTGACAAATGTAAAATGATTGAAGAGATGATGACTTTTGAGGGAAAAGTAGGAAGCTATGGAAAGAAAATAACGGTGAAGATGTCAGCTATACATCAGCCAGGTAAAATGATTAAATGATTTTCAACTAATGCAAAAATATATAATTATATTATTTTTTATTTAGTTAATTGGTGGTCGGTTTTTGGATACTCGGCATCACATTTACAATCACTAGCTAAAACAATGTTTGGACAAACTAGTAGTGCATCCAGAAGTGAAAGAAATTGGAGTGTATTTGATAGGATGCATACCAAGAAAAGAAATCGACTTGAGTCTCAACGTTTTAATGATTTAGTTTACATCCATTACAATATAAAGTTAAGGCAAATGTATCTCCATTATTTTTTAATTTTCATGATTATATTTTATCTTTAATGTTTTAATATTTGAATATTAGATTGATCTTTTTATATATTATAGATGGAATTAAAAGACGGCCTTATCTGATTCAATTGATTGGGATAATGATTCACAAATTCATGAATGGGTTATGGAAGATAAAAATGATCTATTCTTGGATAACGAAGAAATTACCACACTTTTGTATGGAGATGTTCTAGATCCCGAACCGACCAACCAAAATACTCAAAATGAAAGTCTTGAAACTTATATCGAGTTGTAAACATTTATTGTTATAATTATGATAGAAAATTTATTATTTAAATGTTAAACTTATTCTTAGATTTTCTATGCTAGTTTTTTTGGTGTAATTATATGATTCAATTAGTTATGTATATATTAGTGTATTACATATTAAATATGTCGTACTTGTCAATATATTTATCGATTGTTTTTATAGTTAAAATGATTAATTTATAATCTTTTGCATAATTATTAAGATATCTAAATAGTATACTAAATCATGAACTAATTACAACAATTATCAAACTAAATTATACATTTTAATTTTTAAAAAATATTTTTTTAAAAAAAACCCTAAACCGGTATCGTCCGGTATACCGGACGTACCGGTTGCACCGGCCAGAACCGGAACGGTAAGTCTGGCTTGTATGAAAACATTGGATATAATAAACGTAATTCAGATAGTGATGGTGGTTCAAATTTTAAGGCGGTTGAAAACTTTATAAATCATAGACATCCAAATATATATTGACACCCTTCCCAAGACAAAGTGTTCACTTGATCCCACTCTGGTACTCGCAAATTTTTGCAAGTAGTCACGAGTTTGTGTACTCCTGGTCGTAGTCGCAACTTTTTGTCCTTTCGAGTCGTGAGTTTCTGCTGACTCGCGACGTTCTGCACTGTTTCGTTGGTTCTGGACTTCATATCTTATTTCACTAAGGCAGTCGCGACTTTGTGCACTTCTTCTGCAGTCACGACTTTGTTCACTTCCTCAGTAATCGCGACTATATGCTCTGTCCTCAGTTGTCGCGACTTTGTGTTCTGTCCTCAGTAGTCGCGACTTTGTGCTCTGCCCCCGGTAGTTGAGAGATTGTGAACTGACTCACGAGTTTTTGCATGCATTCGTGAGTTTTTGGCAGTTACGGCGCATCAAAGAGTATTTGATAGTTTTCCGTACCATTTTCATTCAGATTATCAGTATCTCTTGATTATTATATTGAAAACTAAGGTAGAGCCTCGCTCTCCCGAGGAAGTAAGCTCACACATTGCGAGCCCAACCTTGTATATCGCTCGTGTCCCCCACAACAATTGAATTCCAAATAATTAAAGAAATCGACTAATATAAAAATAAATAATATAAAATAGTTTTAGACGAGATCAGGACATGAACAAGGCTAAATAAGAAATAAAGTTAGTGTAAAACAATGATAAAAATCAATATGACATTTATATTGAAATATTAAAGAGAGAATGGGAAACACAACTTAAAAGATATATGCATGCTGCAACATTTTGGTTGAATAATAGGTTTCTTTTCGCGAGTATCCATTGAGAGAGAAACCGGATCACCTAGACGGAATTTTAGAAATTATTGTGTCTAAAGGATGGATTGACAAATGTAAAATGATTGAAGAGATGATGACTTTTGAGGGAAAAGTAGAAAGCTTTGGAAATAGTGGTGAAGATGTCAAATACACATTTAAATAATTTTAAACTAATGCAAAAATTAGTAATTATATTATTTATTATTTAGTTAATTGGTGGTCGGTTTTTGGATATTCAGCATCATCTTCTAAACTGCCATAATTCTCGTCCACCAAAACTATATCAAAGACAATGAATACTACACATTAAAAATTATTTGCACAACTTTATAACCCACTCTACATTGCGAATTTCACGGGTTCCTACTAGTTGATGTATTCCAAATAGTCCAATAATTAAAACTGTTTACGTTGTGAATGTTATTGTAGTCTGTAGATTTTGGGTAGCTCCACCCCAGATTCACGATTTTCACCAGACGATGCTGACAATACCGGAAGATTAAGATCAACATCAAATTATGAATTGTTATATGTATCCATAAAAAACAAAATGTTACCATATAAATTTCAACTTCTTCATAACATTTACTGTAAATTTTGAATTGTTATATGTATCCATAAAAAAACAAAATGTTACCATATAAATTTCAACTTCTTCATAACATTAGTGTTGAAAACTTTTCAAGTAGTGAATTTTGACATAGAAGAAGGGCTGCAATATAAGAGATAATCCGCGTTCAAAAAACGTAGCCACGTACGTGGTAAACGCAACTACGTTTTGCGTAACACTGTTGATGAGAGCTCCAGAACCCGTTATCCCGAACTAGATGAGGCCCGGGCTGGCCCATGTGATGGAAGCTGAACCTAAAGGCCCTAGATCCAACTTCATATAAGGACTTCGCCCAACAAGGACAGTTGGACCCGAAGGCCCTTTTAGGTTAAGCCCATTAACCAGTAGCCAAGATCGAAGGATAGCGGAACACGTTATTCATTACTTCAGCGGACCGATCCGTTGAATCGGTCTAGACAATTACACCCCACGTTTCTTACTCTCCGGGCTTGGTTGTGCTTTCCACACTTTGGGCCCCATCACGCAGACTGCACTTCAAGCCCATCCACGTTTTCTAGCATGGGAAAATGACCTTGTCAGAGGCGGTTACAGGGCATGATCCATACGCGTTTTCTACTCTATAAATATATGGCTCGATGGCAATCTAAGACAAGACCTTTTGGACGTGCAAATCAGTATACACTCTGCTGATTTTACCTTCTGCGCTCTCTTATTTGCCTCAGTCATTTTCATAGCCCTTATTGTTTGTATCATGAACTATTTCATTAATATATCGGCTAAGAGCATTTTCATCTCTTAATCACGTGGTTTTTCCCCTTTTCCAATGGGTTTTCCACTCTAAAATCGTTGGGTTAGCTGCTTCCTTTATCTTTTAATCGTTTCCCCTATTCAAATAAATTTAAACTGTGTTCGTTGATTACGAACTGGGCGACTGTTGGTATCCCCGGTCTTTTGACCACAACAGTTTGACACTTTCCGTGGAGATGATTTTCTAATCCCCATTTGAGGTTTCTCCCTAGGATAGGATAAGCAAAGGCATGACAACTAGAACTTCGACGAACGATAGTGATGTGCTTCCCAACAATCTTCCAGCCCAACTTTCTCTCTACAGGATCTGGAGGCTGTTGTCTGGAAGGTGGTGCTAGAAATTACGTCTTAGAGAAGTGGAACAGAACCACCGGCTGTTACAAGCCATGTTCCTACAAATAGAGGGTATGAGAGTGACCCTGAAGCATGCATCTCCGATGAAGAGGAGATTATCACGCGCGGTGTGACAATGAGAAGGTCTAGATATCGATCTACTCCACCTCCTCCAACCAGACCTCCAACTCCTGTTCGTGGGGCTGATCATGAACGTATGCAAAGGCGTATTGATGAACTTACTAGGGAGTTGGAAACCCTGCGTACGCAGAGGGATTGCGGGCCCGATCTTGGGTGCAATCCTGGTTTATTCAACAGGACCATGGAGGCCCCGATCAAGCGGAGCAAGGATGATGACTAGTCGCATAATTTGCATACAGCCCAAGCATCATCCCATCAATTAGGCGGTGTCTCCGCTGCTTTGGGAGATTTGATGCTCACTTTTTATGAGGAGATATGGGCGGCAATCCTGGATCGGCATTACCGCAACCCCGAAGGGTTGCCAACATTCAGGGGCGACGGAGATCCTATCGATCACGTCACAGATTTTGAATTAAGGATGGAACGGTCCGGGCCTCTGATTCACTTAAGTGACACATCTTCGCTGCAGGATTACAAGTCGACGCCCGAACCTGGTTCAAGAACTTGCCGACCCGATCCATACAGTCGTATGGCGGGTTTATCTTGGCTTTCTCTGAGCAGTTCGCTCCAAATGTAGGACCGCCCCGTAGCAGTTCACTATATAATCTGAAATATATCCCGGAAAAGATGAGTCTCCGGTCATTCATGGAGAAATTTAACAGAACTGCCCGGGGTATAAAATTGGAGCTCAAGGACAAAATCAATATTCTACACAAGGTCTTAGGACCATGCGGCCTTTCGGCCAGTTTGATTAAGAGCCCACCATCCACCCTGGAAAAACTCCTTCAGAAAATCAATAGTACATCAAGGTGGATGAAGTACTAGGACCTAGCTATAGGAAGCCTAATGGGAGTTCTGAGCCCGAAGGTGATCATAGGGTTTCTTATCCTAAGAAGCAGCCCCGAGAAGTCACGGCTGTAACTGAGAAAAATATCCCCCCGAAGAAGGAGAATAATCGGGTGCATTGTGAACTACATCATAATCACGATCAATCCACATTGAAGTGTCCACTACTACAGGAGACAGTGGTGGCAATGACGAATGACAGGCCCAAAAAGGATGATCCTAAGGGCAAGAGAGCTAAATCGTCCTGACGAGGCCATCAAGATGACAATCGTCATAGGCCGTGGGGCAGAGACAATTGGGGATAACCCCGAAATTATCATGACAGAGCGGAGGACCGAATGTCACCTCCGCCAGAAAAAGAAAGAGGCCAGCACGGTCGAGAGAACCGTGTCTAGGGTCGAAGATGGAGATGGCGGGGCCGTGGCTGTAGAGCCCGGAAGAACTAGGGTGGAAGACAGAGAACCCCACTCCTCCACCCGCTGAGATGGACACTCAGCCTCCCCAAAATGAAACAGTGCCTAGAGAAAGAGATGTGGACGGAGATATTTATGTTATTTCCGGTGGTAATAGAATAAATGAATCGGTCAAGGACCGAAAGAGAGCAGCGCGTGGAGGCTCCGCAAAGAGCTCCGAATCGGTGGCCTAGGTCAAATATGAACCTGTGGAGCGGTCCTCCTCCTACGAGGATGCCATTACCTTCACCGCTGCTGATCGGGAAGAAGTTACTGATCCATGTTATGATCTTCTCATCATCACTGGAATTATTGCTAACCGTCGGGTCCACAGGATCTTGGTGGACACCGGGGCATCGTACATCCTCATAAAGCGCGAAGTAGCTGAGATGTTAGGGGTTCCAGGTCACGATCTCCCCATTGCCAATATCACCCTCTGGCATTCTACCAGAGGAGCGTTATTGCATGCGAGAATGTCTTGTCCCCAATCACTTTGGGAGATCAATTCAAGGACCGAACAGAAACCCTTGAATTTATCGTCGTTGAAGTCGACCTGGCTTACAACGCCATTATCGGAAGGACCGGGCTCAACAAGTTCGAGTGGGTCCCTTCCACTTATCATATGATGCTCAAGTTCTCATCTGCTCATGTAATTATCTCTGTAAAGGGGACCAAACAGTAGCAAGACAATGCTACATGAGCTCGTGCCGAACTTTGGCACCTTTCAAGAGGGCCCGGGTGGATTTGCTAGAAGAGCCGCCGCACCCGAGGCAAGCTATGGAACCCATCGGGTTCAAGCTGATCAACTTGGTTGAAGAGGATTCAACCAAAACTACTCGCATCGGGGCACATCTGGTACAGTCTTATGAAAAATGAACTGGTCCACTTGCTGAGAAGCCATGTGGACACATTTTCTTGGACCCCGGATGATGTCCCGGGGATTGACCGATCCGAGAGTGAACATCGGATCAACACCGAACCCGAAACTAAGCCTATTAGGCAAAAGATGAGATGCTATTCTCCTGAAAAAACTGAAGTCATCCGGGCTGAGGTAAATAAGTTTACCATGCTACAAGGTGATGCTATTCATTGCTTAGTTAAGTTCCTATTCTCATGAACAAATAACATGGTGGAATATGAAGTCGTATTATCGGGAATGACCATAGCCCGAAAGATAGGAGTTGCCAAAGTGCGAATATTCTCAGATTTCAAGTTGGTGGTGGAACAATTCGCATGAAGATTTGAAACACATGAGCCCTTAATGAAACTATATCATGCTAAGGTTCTGGAATTATAAAAAAAGTTCAGTGAATTTTCACTTAACCATATGCCGCGAGAACATAACAAGGTTGCTAATGCATTAGCTAGATTGGCCTCAAGCATACCAAACATTGGATCGGGCACGGTATCGGTCCATATCATAGACCGNATCTCAACCAAATGTCTATCTCAGTACGTTGGTGTTCTAGAATCAGTATTCTGTGACTCTGTCATAACTGATTAACAAAATAATTCAACACATCATAAACAAATAAAGTAAATAGAATTAGAATGATAACAAATGGAGAAGATTCACTTATGCTAATATAGCCGTAAAATTAAAACCGAGATAGAGAACATTCCATGGTGTTTAGTGCAATAACTTAAAAAATGGTTGTATTATAACAATTCATAAGTACGTGCATAATGTTTAATGCAATAAAAAAATGTTATTATAACATGGTGAGTAAGAAGAATAGAAGACTCGAATGATATTCATAAAAAAGAACTTGAGCAAAAATATAATATGACGGTAATACTCCATACTACTTGATGAGAACTCTAGGACCGGGTATCCCATAATGGGTGAGGCCTGATGACTGCTGGGCCAGTTTAAATAATCAAAACGAAGTCTCACAGCCCAATTACACCTGTAGGAAGACCGGCCCGATGTTCAACACGTAGGACCGAAGATAACCTTAGTAAAAATAAGCGTTATCTGCCAGCTGGCCCCGTGGTTCGGTCCGAACGGTTACAGAACGGTTACAGGCTCACGCGTTCCACGCTTCGGGCCCTGTCACGTTTATCATGCTTCGGGCCCGATCACGCAGACCACGCATCGGTCCCAGCCTCGTTTTACATCCTGCGATAACAACCTCTAACAAACTTATCAGAGGCGGTTACAGGACGTGGATTTAACTCGCCGGCAACTCTATAAATACAGGGCAAGACGAAGGAAAAGACAGGACCCTTTGGATGCAGAAGAACAGGCTGTTACGCTGCCCAGATTCTTACTGCTTTCTAGACTCAGTCATTTTCATTAGCCTGTGTGTGTAAACTTCTCTTATTTTTATTAGTGAGCAGATCAAGAGCACAATCGGCTCTTGGTCGAGTGGTTTTCACCCCATTTTACGGGGTTTCCACTATATATGCTGTGTTGTTACTTTGATTTTAGTTTTTAATCGCTCTCCACATTTTTTATAAATCAGAACCGAGTTCGTTGATTGAACGAACCGGACGACTGTTGGTACCCCCTAAAAAGGGACCATAACAGGTATATTTCCTACTAATACTTCAGTTAAGCAAATCTTTATAAATAGTTCAATTCTCATATCAGTCCAGTTTGCTTTCTCTACCGGGACAATGATTTGTTTGTCTACCTTTTACATAATGAATAACCAAGAATAAAAAATGAGTATGATTTCTAATAATAAACAATGTGATAATGACAACATATTATTGGTTATCACATATCACTCTCAATCTGTTAGTAAACACTCAATCTCTTTTGGTTTCTTCAAGCTGACTTTTGAGGATGACTGTGAGGTTCAAAAACTTGAGTTTCTCAATTTTGTTTGTTCCATCCATAAATTATCATTCAAATGCAATCAATATACAAAATGACTGAAGAACTCATTTCTTATGTACGAATCCAAAACCTTATTGGTCTAGATGAATAAATTCAAGATATTTGTGAGAGCATACAATCACCTCAAATCTTTAAAAAACTGCTTAGATAATCAGTCTATCTAATGATACTAATATTCATAATAATTCTTCATCTAATCAATCAAAGCATAAGTTGAATCTTGAGCATGATAACACTAACAATAATGCAATGAAACAATTACATAATGCAAAAAACATTGGAGTTCAGGGAAGTGATTTTGAAATCATGTTTTTACTTCAAAAATTCAAGACATCCTCAATAACACCAATAATAAATATGATTCCTAACTACAATAAAAACATACAAAAGAAGACAACTTATCAAACATTTGTTATCAAACTAAGATTACATTTTAACCCATGTAAAAACAAAATATGACACACCATTTTGATGCAAGAATCAAAACAAGAAGAACAACAAAAAGAACGGCCGGGAGGAAAACTTCTAACCCTAATACACCAATTAATGCATATAAAAATATATTTATTAAGATAAGGGTATATATGTAAATTATATAATAGAATGCAAAATGTGTTTTAAAAATCAAGAATGGATAAGATTTTAGATTATAGTGTAAAATGTTAAAATGCATAATGCATTTTAATTGATAATTAGAATTAAAATGCAAAATAAGTGTTCTGTACATATTTTTGAAATACATTATACATTATATAATGTATAATGTATTTTCAAAATCAATCCAAAACACTATCTAAGTGTATGTTCTGATTGCATTGTAAGAATGCATTTTCGTTTTTAAAATGCATTTTGGATTCGTTTACAGAACACTCCATTGTTTTAATTCTCATTATAACAATCAATTCTCAAAACGCGTTATGAGTTTTCTTCTTCAACGCATTACCTCATTTTGCATTCTTATAATGCATTTCATTATATATGTGACCATACTACCCTTCCTCTCAAAAATAAAACGAAGGAAATCTCAACTTCGGTTTTAGGTTTTTTTCTATATTCTTGGAGGTTCGTTCGTTATCGATAGCATTGCATCCAAGAACCCAAGCCCTGCAGAAAATCGCCTGTAAGCTTTTTAAAGGTGTTATAATCGCCGGTAAGATTTTTAAAACCTCTAGGGAGAGAGCCCTTCTCTTGATTTCACCCAACTGCAATGTCTGGATGAAGACTGAAGTGAAACTTTCTCTTGTTATTCCCTGTTGTTCACTCTTTTCAGTTGGAACTGAATCCGTGGAGTTTAGGTATATAGGAACTACATTGTTGAAGAATTGGCCAAACTGGGTCATTTCTGAAATAAAAAGGGTCTATTGTCACTGTAGAAGTTGTTCTTTTTGTTGGTATTTAAATATGCTTCAGTTATTGCATATGAATTGACCAATTGCTTTATGTCGAGTGAAATTAGCGTAACTAATCCTAATCGGTTTATATTGCAAATACATCTAGGAAATTTGTTTACCACTTTTCGTGATTATGTGGTTTTTATTATCGATATATTGATGGAACTTTTGTGTATAGGATATATTTTAGTTGATTGATGAATTGTTGCATAACTACTTGGAAATTGCATAATTACCTAACGAGGAAAAAGGATTAAAGCAAGAGAAAGTATATTTATTTGCTTGACTATATTTAGTTATTGAAATCAAGATTAGATTGATGATTGTTATGAGTTTCATCCTCGCTGCTTGTACGAACAGTTTCTTATCCTACATTGTTATTCTTTATTTGTTTGATATTTTCATGTATATGATTTTGTTTAATAGTCTTTATATTACACCAGTTCTATTATGTATATAATTATGTATAAGATCATGATCTTTTCATGTATGTATTGCTATAATATGGTGTTTATGTCATTAACTAAAGCTGTTATAAGTGTTTAATCAGCATTTCATCCCACATTTTACAGTTTCTTTGATGTCTTTGATGTAGTTATGTAATGATATATGTTATTGCTTTTGCAGTTTCTTAAATGGAAGATAACATGTCAAATTCGAAAAGAATGGAAAACGTGTATACAGAGAAGGCAATTTGGAGTGATTCACGCTTACAGTTGTACTTGAACATTTGTTTGCAAGAGTTGATAGCCGGGAATAGACCCAATACGTCGTTCAATAAAGTAGGTTGGGAGCATATTTTTAAAAACTTTAATCATGAAAAAGGATGCACTTACAATATGATGCAAATGAAGAACAAATATAGAGAGCTTCGAAGTCAATGGACTTTATGGAACAAGTCATGTAATAGCACTGCGCTGTTTGGGATAGAGAGATGAATACACTACGAGCGGATTAGGAGTGGTGAGAAGATAAAATCAAAGTATCCTTCTTGTTCAAGTTTTGTTTTATATCCATCAACTATTTTTTGTTTTTTTACATTGTCGAAATGTTAAATGCGTGTAGAGAAATCCGCCAGCGAAAGTATTTAGAAACAAAGGACCTTTGCTTCCAGACATCCAACAACAATTATTTGTTGGAATTATCGCTACAGGAGAGCATTGCTATGCACCAAGCTCAGGTATATTGCCATCGGATTAGAGAATGAAAATATTGAATATCATGACTCTAATCCCACACAAGATAATATTCAAGATGATATATCCCTTGATGACATGGATATTACGTTGAATGTTGAAGAGAAAATGATTTCTTGTGCTCCAAGGAAAACTGTAGTTACTCAAAAGCGACGTCGATCAAGTCGTGAAAGCAATAGTGATAGGATTACTGCATCAGTGGAACGACTCAAAGAGATTTCGGAGATAGAGCATGAAGAGATAGCAAAAACAAAGGAATATGCTACAAAACGGTGTATGGAAGTTCTACATTCTATTCGTAGTATCTCAGTTGGTGACGATATGTATTGTGAGGCATTGAAATTATTCACCAAAGAGGTAAATCGTGAAATTTTTATGTTGATTCCCGATGATGCAGGTCGTGTAGCTTGGATAGAATCTTATATTAAGTAAAGACTGGCGAAGTATTGCTCACCGAGAAAATGAGTGTGATGGAAAGTATGGTTTAGAATTGTGTTTCATGTTATTCGTACTCTCTTCTTAGCTATAGTTTAACTATGTTTTGTTTAAAGAGTTTGNTCCCACATTTTACAGTTTCTTTGATGTCTTTGATGTAGTTATGTAATGATATATGTTATTGCTTTTGCAGTTTCTTAAATGGAAGATAACATGTCAAATTCGAAAAGAATGGAAAACGTGTATACAGAGAAGGCAATTTGGAGTGATTCACGCTTACAGTTGTACTTGAACATTTGTTTGCAAGAGTTGATAGCCGGGAATAGACCCAATACGTCGTTCAATAAAGTAGGTTGGGAGCATATTTTTAAAAACTTTAATCATGAAAAAGGATGCACTTACAATATGATGCAAATGAAGAACAAATATAGAGAGCTTCGAAGTCAATGGACTTTATGGAACAAGTCATGTAATAGCACTGCGCTGTTTGGGATAGAGAGATGAATACACTACGAGCGGATTAGGAGTGGTGAGAAGATAAAATCAAAGTATCCTTCTTGTTCAAGTTTTGTTTTATATCCATCAACTATTTTTTGTTTTTTTACATTGTCGAAATGTTAAATGCGTGTAGAGAAATCCGCCAGCGAAAGTATTTAGAAACAAAGGACCTTTGCTTCCAGACATCCAACAACAATTATTTGTTGGAATTATCGCTACAGGAGAGCATTGCTATGCACCAAGCTCAGGTATATTGCCATCGGATTAGAGAATGAAAATATTGAATATCATGACTCTAATCCCACACAATATAATATTCAAGATGATATATCCCTTGATGACATGGATACTACGTTGAATGTTGAAGAGAAAATGATTTCTTGTGCTCCAAGGAAAACTGTAGTTACTCAAAAGCGACGTCGATCAAGTCGTGGAAGCAATAGTGATAGGATTACTGCATCAGTGGAACGACTCAAAGAGATTTCGGAGATAGAGCATGAAGAGATAGCAAAAACAAAGGAATATGCTACAAAACGGTGTATGGAAGTTCTACATTCTATTCGTAGTATCTCAGTTGGTGACGATGTGTATTGTGAGGCATTGAAATTATTCACCAAAGAGGAAAATCGTGAAATTTTTATGTTGATTCCCGATGATGCAGGTCGTGTAGCTTGGATAGAATCTTATATTAAGTAAAGACTGGCGAAGTATTGCTCACCGAGAAAATGAGTGTGATGGAAAGTATGGTTTAGAATTGTGTTTCATGTTATTCGTACTCTCTTCTTAGCTATAGTTTAACTATGTTTTGTTTAAAGAGTTTGACCTTAATGGAACAAATATTTTGTTTAATCTTTGTGTTGATATATTCATAATGTTTTTCTTTCTGCTTTTCATAATGTTGAAAGAATCTAACCAATCATATCCACTTATAAATGATGGGAAAAATGAAGTATATTTCTAAAATGAAGCCAAAGGCAAAGAACTTGGACATGCACAAAAGGCTTGCTGCTAATATTGATTTCATTCTTTATCTATGGTTTTAGAATCATCGTTTTTACCATAGCAACTGATACCCAAAAATCACATAAAAATAGTTTTTAGAAAGTTAACTCATGTGTCTAAAAACTGATAAACAAGCTTAACTTCATTAGAGCACTCTATCACTTTGTAAAAATTTCCACACAGATCCCTGCTGCTGCCTCTGCTGAAATATCAGTTTATGTCTACTTGGTAAAAATAGCATAACTTTCACACCAGAAACTCTTTTCGAATGATACAAAATTCTTATGAAACTAGACACAAAATGAAAGATAAACATGCTCGATTTCAACATAAAAAAACATTCAATTGATACAGTTTAATATTTCAACACAAGATATGCACATAGCAACAATTATATCCAGTTTTTTATCTTGTTACTCTTATTGACTACATTTCCCTTCATTATTTATAGCTCATAATAAATAACTTATAATCTACTTATTTAAGAGGTAAACTTATCATCTTAATTATTTTGCAAAAGACATGTAAATAAATATTATTTCTAACCTTATGGTTCTCACATTGGTGCAAAAATGGGGAAAGGCATAAGAATTACAGTGAAGCAAAAGAAAAGAATAACAACATTATCATAACTTAACAAGAACTCTTTCTCCTAAGGAATAATCTCTTTATATATATACAAGCAACGTATCTCAAAGAAGAAACTATTGATTTGCCATTAAAAATTATTTACTTATCTTTTTTCATAAATTGATGTTTCTAATTCATTCATTACCGCACCAACTAGCATCTCAAAACTTCCATTCATAATGAGTTCACCTTCTTCTCGTTCTAACACCATTTCTTCTGGTGATGAGAAAAACAATTCAAATTCGCGTACCCATAAAAATATTAAACGCAACAATGAGGTTGCCATCGAAGTTGCTCAATACCATCAACGGTTCATAGTCAAGCAACCAATTCATGATCGATCAACAAGTGGATGGGCGATGCTTTTGTCAATGCTCAACGGTCATGATATTAGGGCATATAGATCGCTACGCATGAACACATAAACTTTTCTTCATCTATGCGCTTTGCTTGTCAACGAGTTTGGATTAGAAAAGAGAAAATACTTAAATGTCGAGGAAGAGGTTGCTATTTTCCTTATGATGGTGGGAAAATCACAATGAAATAGAGATATGTAAGAATTTTTTCAACGAGGGGCAGATACTATTCACACAGCTTTTCATAATGTTCTTAAGGCGTGTACGAGAATGACTACAAAATGGGTTCCTCCAATTGACGATTACTCTGATACACACCCATATGTTCGATCAAATTCTAAATATTATCCTTATTTTAAGGATGCTATAGGAGCCATTGATGGAACACATATAGAGGCTTCCTTGCCAGAAGTTGATCAACCTCGTTTTATTGGGAGAAAAAGTCGACCCACCCAAAATGTTCTTACTGTTTGTGACTTTAACATGCGTTTCGTGTTTGTCATCACTGGATCTGAAGGCATAACACATGACATCATGATCCTTTCTCGATGTATTGAAGATGACACATATCAATTTCCTAAACCACCACCAGGTTTAAATATTTTCATAATATATAAAATGTATAGACTATCATTTATCTTGTTTCATATGTAGGTAAATATTATTTAGTCGATGCTGGATTTTCAAACACTGTGGGCTACATGACTCCTCATCGAGGTGTACGGTATCATATGCCTTATTTCCGACGAGCGCCAGGCTATAATGGTCCAAATGAGTTATTTAATCACAATCATTCATCTCTCCGTACGGTGATTGAAAGAACATTTGGAGTTTGGAAGAAAAGATTTCATATTTTAGTTGATATGTCACCCAACCTCAAATTCAAACATCAGGTGGCTTTAATTCCAGCTACAATGGCTATACATAATTTTCTTCGTTATTCAGATATTTCTGATGATGGCTCCAAGTTGGACATATCTGAAACAAATCAAGAAAAAAATACTGAACAAGACAACGAAGATAATGAGGACCCGGTTAACAATCAAACTGACATTACAATGAATACAATCAGAGATAAAATCACTGAAGATATGTGGAGGGTGTACTGCTATTCTGCTAGACCATCAAGACGACATTGAAATTTAAGTATGTTAATTCTATTTAATATGAATTTGATGTATTTTTAACTAGATAAATCTTTTAAATAACTGTAAGGGCAAAATATTACTTTAGTATTAATAATACATTATCACTACTATTTTTTACAGAACACCATTCATAATTCATTACTCATTATTTACTCTGCAGAACACATAAACTGATTCACATTCTACAAATACATTCTGACAATCAATTCTAAAAACACATTTACATTCTCATAATACACACAGAACACACCCTAAATAGTAAATAATACCGAAAACTCATTCTTTCATGTAGTAATTAGACTTAATTCAATAATAAATTTCAATTATTAATATATATATGTAGACATATAATATTTTTTTTAAGTATACACATAAATTGGCGAGAGAATAAATTCTTTTTAATTTGACTGTTGCAGGCAATTTATGAAGCAGGCTAAGGTTTTGGGCTTTTTGCAGGCCGTAGGCAAATTTTCTCAGGTAATAATTTAGTGTAAAAAAACTAATAGATTGCGGTGAGCGTGGATCGAACACGCGGCCTTCAGATCTTCAGTCTGACGCTCTCCCAACTGAGCTATCCCCGCTAATTGAAACATTTATTCATTGGTTTAAATTAGAAAACAAAACATCTGTTTACACCACAACTCGACCAAGTCAATTAGAGGAAGGGTAAATAGGAAACGAAATTGGGGACATTGAACCGAAGGACAGAACGAAGGAGCCATGGTCCTTTACTTCAAGGCCCGGCCGGAGGCAGGGGACTACACCATCTTCATGGGATTCGACAAGTATGAGAACGAGGAGCTCATCAAGTACGGATTCCCTGAAGATATCTGGTATGGCAGCTTTTTCTTATCAGGGATAGTGCCGATTTATTCTGTGTTCTAATAAGGTTCTTGAGTATATTTTCTATATCCCCCGTGTTTTATCAGTTTATAGGATTTAATGCGTTTACGGTGCCAAAGATATCGAGATTGCGTTCGTTTTCATAATTCTTTATAGGTTCCATGTGGATAAGATGTCTTCCGCCCATGTGTACTTAAGATTGCCCAAGGCTAAAACTATTGATGATATACCTGAAGGTGTTCTTGAAGATTGTGTTCAACTGGTCAAAGCCAATTCCATTCAAGGCAAGTATTTTGTGTCTTATTTACACTCTTTCACCTCACATTTGAATCCACAAAAGAAGTGCATTGATTTGATTTGGGTGCTTACTGAATGTAATACGTTGAAAACCTGCAATTTCTTTTGTCTATTGCTATACGACAGGAAACAAAGTAAATAATATTGATGTTGTATACACTCCTTGGCAAAATCTCAAGAAGACTGCGTCAATGGATGTAGGGCAAGTTGGTTTCCTAAACCCAAAGATGGTGAGCTTTTGTGTTTTTTATTCTTGTAGTTGCTTGCTGCTCTAATTCCAAATTGGATCTAAAAGTTTCTTTTGTTACATAGGTTCGTACTGTAAAAGTGGAGAAGCGTGTAAACGAGATAGTGAACCGGTTGAATAAAACAAAAGTTGAAAGAAAGCCAGATCTCAAAGGTCTGATACCTTGTTTTGCTTAAGTTTTTGTTTACTATAATCGAACTCTCCTTATAACATTTCAGCTGAGCATGAAGCTGTTAATGCCGGTGAAAGAGCCGAGAGGAAGCAGTACTTACGAGAAAAAGTGAGGCATCTTTTTTTTTCGAACATTAGAAGCCGAGTGAATAAGTAGAGACCACAATGTTTGAACATACCATGGCTGTTTGAATGTGTAGTTTACCTTTTAGCCATTTTTATGTTTATACGAGAGTTGTATGATACTCCACTATCATGTTTCATCATGTAACTTGTTAATTTACATTTCATACAAAGATTGTATGTGTCTTGAGTGAAAAATGCCGTGCAGAAACGTCATGAAGATCTGGACAAGCTTGAAAAAGAGAGACAAGCGGAGTTGAGAAGCTACAAAAATTTGATGGTTGCAGAGAAGATGACATCAAACAAAGATATAGCAGCAGCTAACAAATCTCTCCAGGAACTGGAAGATGACTTCATGTGAAGAAAACTGGACAAAAATTGCAAGAAGTCAGGTTATGTTGTTGAATGTTAAGACCAGACAAAACGTAGTATAAAAGAACGGTTTTTTTGTCTCAAATATTCCATTTTCTGTACAAGAACTTTTTGCAGCCTATTCAGTTAATAAAATTCCGTGGTTAAAGGAACAGCAGTGGGCAGCCAATTACAAATATAGGCATTTGATAAATTTGGATTCCCAAATTCAAGCTGCTTCTCTGAGATTTGCAAAATGGGTGTAGATTATTATGATGTTCTGAAGGTGGGAAAAGGAGCAAATGAGGATGATTTGAAGAAAGCCTACAGAAAATTAGCAATGAAATGGCATCCTGACAAGAATCCCACAACGAAAAACGAAGCCGAAGCCAAATTCAAACAGATTTCAGAAGCCTATGAGGTATGTGATTTGTTCATTAATCACTGCAATCTCAATGATTTCATTTTGATCATCAGGTATTGAGTGATCCGGAGAAACGGAAAATATATGATCAAAGTGGGGAAGAAGGCTTGAAAGACATACCACCACCTCCAGGTTCAGCCTCACGTAATGCTGAGGACATTTTTGCTGAATTCTTTGGGAGTAGTCCTTTCGTGTTCGGATCCACGGCAACCAGTAGGTCGACGAGGTTTCCCTCCGATACGAATATTCTCAAGAAACCACCCCCAGTCGAAACTAAGTTACCTTGTAGCCTTGAAGAGCTTTGCACAGGATCCACAAGAAAAATGAAGATCTCTAGAAAAGTAGTTGATCCAAAGGGGTATGCATTTATTTATTTTTTTGACGAAAATATACGTTGATGAGAATTTGTGTTCTTTTGCAGGCTACTAGTTACTGAGACAGAAGTGTTAACTATTGATGTAAAGCCAGGATGGAAAAAAGGAACAAAGATAACATTCCAAGATAAAGGAAACCAGCAACAGAATCAGCTTCCTCCTGATCTCGTGTTCGTTGTTGACGAGAAGCCTCATAAGACGTATCAAAGAGATGGGAATGACTTGATCATGAATTATCAACTCAAACTGGCGGAAGCCATTGGAGGGACAACTGTGAAAATCATAACATTGGATAAACGTCAACTTTCAATCGTGGTTAAGGAAATGGTGAGCCCTGGATATGAACTCGTCGTATCACGAGAAGGTATGCCGATGACAAAGGAGCCTGGAAACAAGGGAGATCTTAAGATTATTTTTGAGGTTAAGTTCCCTTCTAGATTGAGATCAGACCAACGAGATGGACTTAAAAGAGTTCTTGGAGGTGGATGAAGTTAAAAAATTATGTTCACTTTATAAACAAGTAGCCCAATGGTAGGGAAATCCCATCAAATATTATTAATTTTATCGCGAAAACGGTGATTCCATGTTTTGTTAACGTGTGTGGCCGTCATGATGTTTAGGAGCTTTGAAGCAGATAGCATAAATGGTGAATTGATAAACTTTAAAGAATCAATTTTCCTATAATAAAAATGAATAGTATAAATAATAATGTATAAATCTTAAAACTATTAAATCAAATTCAAATTATATTATTTTATTTAAATATTTATATTTTATATTTTTTTATCATCTACCAACAAAAAAATAATAACGAAAATATTTATTAGCTCACAATTTTATGTTTTCAATAGTTATCTTTTATAGTATCAATATAAAAATATTTAATCAAAATGAAAATTAAATACTAGAATTTCAAACAACTAAGATAAAAATTAAATGCCTTTAATATTAATATATTTGTAATAAAATACATTTGTATTATATATGTTGATAATGTTAATAATTAACGTATCTATTGTATTTATACAATAAATTTTATCATTATGCTTGTATCACCGTTAGTGTTATGACGGAGATAACGTTAATACTCACGTTAGTTTTAGCATATATAGATACTCTGACTGATGGTTACGAACACTTTAAGTTTATAAAAATATTGTATTGAACAGAACCACAAAATTTGTTCGTTCCTTTTCGTTTTTCTGTGCACTTAACACATAAATCAGTAATCAAAGGGTAGGAATTACACTTAATCGTCATTTCAAATCTGTATTTGAAGCTTCAATTTTAACTAAATCGCATATACTTTAAACAACTGATTGATACAAGATTTACACGGATCTTGACACTCCGAAGGTTTACCACCGTAAACTCAAAGAGATGTTCAAATCTAACATATCAAGAACCTAAGAATCGTGACAAGAACGTGAGGCCGAAAGCCCTCATGCTTTCCCCTTTTTTAGAATCTTAAAAATGTCCCGGATGTGCCCTGCTAAGAATTTTTTCATTTTTATAGTAATGGGCCAACAATTTCAGTTTTAGGCCCAAGAAGTTATTAACAGCTTAAGTAAATAGTCCATTAAAAGCAAATCCAGTTAGTACATACGAATGTACGATTTGTATATAATCATATTCAACATGCACATCATCTTCATCGAACGTTTTCTTAAAAGAATGTTTTATTTCTTTAAGAAGCAAACTTTGCACGAGTACATTTCTTTAAGGAATGTTTTATTTCCATACTTTTCTAAATTTTCTCATCATTATAAGTGCCAAAAGAACGTAGTCAATAGAAGAATCTGCAAATTCATTCATTGAGTTTATTTTCTATGACTGTAATCTCCGTGGCTTTTCTTCATTTTTATGTAATTGTTTCTTCACTTGTGATTTTGCAGCGAGGATAGTTTCTTACCCGTGAAAGATTGGTCTTACTGTTTCCATGAGATATCTTAGTGTTGTCCTTTCGTTGCTCGGAGAAGTTGGGGACAGATTGCGCAAGTGAAATGTGTTAGGCCGTTGTGCCTTAGTCCAGCTCACAAGCAGTTAAAGAGCTTGGGGCCTGTTATCTGTTTAGCCCAAAGCTGACCGATGAAACAGAAGTGGAAACGAGTTACAGGCAACCTGATGCTGTCCTGGCACTGCTCTGCAGGGAACAGAAAAGAACAGCTGATTGGGTGGGCGCACTGTGACGGTTAAAAGGCGATAAATAGAGCAATAGACAGAGAGGGAGAGCAGTGGGTGTATGCAGTTCTGCTGGGGAGGATTCCCATTGCTGTTGTTGCAGAGATTGCTTCAAGTTGAGGATATGAGACTTGTTATGGTTTTTAACAGTTATCGTTGTAAACTTGACTCCCTGTTTTCTCTCCTTTTGTTCTAGTCAATTGGCTGAGGATTTGGCCCGTGGTTTTCTCCCGTTTCTCGGGTTCCACGTAAAATGTTTCTGTGTTTTTACATTAAGCATTCAAAACTGAAAACGCAGACTGAATAAATTTACAGAACTGTTACATCGTTTCTTAACTACACAAAACTGAAAGTCATCAAATGGATGTGCTGAGACCATACTCAAAACAATCGAGTCTATGCTTCACTTATGGAAATTCCTCTCAGTCGAAGACAAAGAGAGAGTGTGTGAATGTTTAAGGTATCGAGATGGACTAGTGCCAAAGTCTACACCAAAAACAAAAATGCGAAGACTCACCTTAGCAATAACTAAGGCTCCTTTCCATCTACTTTACATAATATTAAGTTTTAATGAAGTGATGGACAACTATAAAAATCATGTATCAACCCTAGATTTAGACGATGTTTTTTTACTTCTGATGACAAAATGCTCTACCACCTCCCTGTTGTTATTTTATAATCCTATTAGTTAAACTACGTTCTTAAAACGATAAAAATAACACCAGATTTATAGTGGTATCCGATCACGTTGTCTTAGTTAAGACACGATCATATCGGTAATCTACTTTCCAACACCCTGCAATTTATTCAATATGTTAGTTGAAATGTTCAAAAACAGAACACAGAACAACCTAAAACCACATAATACAAATGATTCACAGTAAGTTAAAACTACGGTATAGTAACAGATCACCACTAGTATACTGAGCTTCTTAATCACTAAGAAGTCAGTAAACAAACCTACAGTTTTCAAACAGATTGTTAGTTAACACAACAGTTTATGAATATACGTTTTTAAGGCATTAACAGTGGACAGAATCTGTAGGCAGTTCTTATCACACAAGCTCAACGTATTTTCTAAGATATACATAATGTTTTAAGGCTTTAGTACGTATCTTGGTCAGTGGATTTCAGAAATTCAGATCTATACAGATCTGGCTTGAAAACTCTTATATCGACACAAGTCTTTAAGAAACCCAAAGGTTTTCTCAAAGACGTAACCCAAAAAAATATGTAATCTCACAGTAAGTGTTTGAAGCCAACTGTTTAGGTTAGAAGCAGACAGTATAATCGTAAATGGATAATGTAAATTTGCAGAATGTAAATTTGCAGAAAGTAAACTTATAGCTTTCTTTCACCAAGTCTCACAGTTTCTCNCGCACTGTGACGGTTAAAAGGCGATAAATAGAGCAATAGACAGAGAGGGAGAGCAGTGGGTGTATGCAGTTCTGTTGGGGAGGATTCCCATTGTTGTTGTTGCAGAGATTGCTTCAAGTTGAAGATATGAGACTTGTTATGGTTTTTAACAGTTTTCGTTGTAAACTTGACTCCCTGTTTTCTCTCCTTTTGTTCTAGTGAATTGGCTGAGGATTTGGCCCGTGGTTTTCTCCCGGTTCTCGGGTTCCACGTAAAACGTTTCTGTGTTTTTACATTAAGCATTCAAAACTGAAAACGCAGATTGAATAAATTTACAGAACTGTTACATCGTTTCTTAACTACACGAAACTGAAAGTCATCAAGTGGTATCGGAGCTTTGGTTGTAAATCACGGCCAGGAGAATGGATGATTCAGCGGTTCCCATGATTAAGCTCACTTCCAGCAACTATTCCATATGGAAAGTTAAAATGGAAGACCTGCTGGCTTGCCGAGACTTATGGGGATTAGTATATCCGGGAGTGAAGCCGGAGAAGCAGGATGCGGGTGAATGGAGGATTATGAACAAGAAAGCACTCGCATACATCCGTTCTTGGGTTGACTTGAGCATGTTTCATCATGTAGGGGAAGAAACAGAANAAAACTACGGTATAGTAACAGATCACCACTAGTATACTGAGCTTCTTAATCACTAAGAAGTCATTAAACAAACCTGCAGTTTTCAAACAGATTGTTAGTTAACACAACAGTTTATGAATATACGTTTTTAAGGCCTTAACAATGGACAGAATCTGCAGGCAGTTCTTATCACACAAGCTCAACGTATTTTCTAAGATATACGTAATGTTTTAAGGCTTTAGTAGGTATCTTGGTCAGTGAATTTCAAGAACTCAGATCTATACAGATCTGGCTTGAAAACTCTTATATCGACACAAGTCTTTAAGAAACCCAAAGGTTTTCTCAAAGACGTAACCCAAAAAAATATGTAATATCACAGTAAGTGTTTGAAGCCAACTGTTTAGGTTAGAAGCAGACAGTATAATCGTAAATGGATAATGTAAATTTGCAGAATGTAAATTTGCAGAAAGTAAACTTATAGCTTTCTTTCACCAAGTCTCACAGTTTCTCATATCGTCTAGGATATGTCTGAAACTCAGACTATTAGGTCAAGAACATCAAGATTTTACAGATACAGTGTGTTAGTCTTAGGCACCAGTTTACAGTTTCTCAGATCGTCTAGGATCTGTCTGAAACTCAACTATAGGCTCAAGATCGTAAGAATATCCAAAGATATTCTTAAAAACACAGATTTTACAGCAGAGAACTTTTCAAGAAATCGTTCTCTGAGCAGTAACGCTCAAGTTAAAACAGCGAAGAGCGAAAACAGTTTTTAAGCCTTTAAGCATAAAGAAACAACTTTAAACAGAGAAGGACAAAGCTTAAAGAACACAAGAGCGTATAAACCAGAGAGTTAACAGCGAAGAAGAACGCTTAAACTCAAGAAGCAGTTATCAGAGCAGTAAGCACATAAGCATAAGAACAGTAACGCTAGAGAGAAAAGCTCTAAAGAAAGTAAACGCAGAAAGTAAAAAGTGACGCATTTCTGAAGCGCCCAAGCTATATATAGTACAGACCACCGCCTTACTGTTACAACAGGCCCAACAGGCCAAGCCCAATTCGTTCAAACGTAATTAGAAGCTGCTAGAAGGCCCATCAGCCAGTCACTTCCAAGGTCCAGTAACACATATGAGGCCCATTAAGTATACACGGCCCATTAAGCAAACGAAAATAACGATATTACCGAGATTAGACGACTTCAACATTCTCCCCCTTAATCTTTGTGAAATCATAGACGAGTACCTGTGTAACGACCCTAATTTGGGCCTAGTTTTTTTGTTAAAACATGATAATTAAAACGGAAATATTCGGAAGCAAATTTAAAGCATAGTTCGAAACATTAAAGTACGACTGCATAATTTAGAGTGTTCTCCGAAGGACCGGACTCTATCACCGGACACCCGACGACCTCCTTCCCCGTCCCTATCATATCTCACCTGCGTCACCTACAAAATCTGTAAAGCGGTCACAATCTATTAAAGGAAACTTCACACACACTACACATTATCTTTCTTACTTCTTAATTACATCATACACACACATGAACCATTTCACTTAACCGTTTTTTTATTTCCCTCTTCTTTTACCCTTATCATCCCCATCATTCATTAACTTTTCTGTTGCCGAGATTAACATGCTCGGTGCATGTCCCGCCCAAGCCAACCGTTAGCTGNGCTCCTATATAATGTTTTACTTACACTTTCCTCATTTTCATCAATTGTCAAGTTTAAGTGAGTTTGCATAGGAGTTTTCATGGATTTTGCATTACAAACATCATACTTTTTCAAAAGTTCTTTAATGTATTTAGATTGCGTAATGAAAACACCAGATTCAAGTTGTTTAATTTGCATACCTAAACAAAAAGAAAGTTCTCCCATGTTGCTCATTTCAAATTCAGATGTCATGAGGTCACAAAATTCAGTAATTAAACATGAATTGGAACTACCATATATGATGTCATCCACATAAACTTGCACAAAAATTAAATCAGAATCTAAGTATTTAACAAAGAGAGTTTTATCAACACTACCCTTTTTATACCCACAAGATAACAAATATGTACTCAATCTTTCATACCAAGCTCTTGGAGCTTGTTTAAGTCCATTTAAAGCTTTGAGCAATTTATACACATAATCAGGTTTAGAAGGATTTGAAAATCTAGTCGGTTGTTTAACATACACATTTTCAAAAATAAACCATTTAGAAATGCAGATTTAATGTCTATTTGGAATAACTTGAAACCTTTAAATGCAGAAAATGCAATTAACATCCTAATTGACTCCATTCTAGCAACGGGAGCAAAAGTTTCACAATAATCTATTCCCTCTTCTTGTGTATACCCTTGTGCCATTAACCTAACTTTATTTTTAACTATGTTACCATGTTCATCAAGTTTATTCTTAAAGATCCATTTAGTTCCTATGATATTATGATCTTTAGGAGGTGGAACTAATTCCCAAACACAGTTTTTCCTAAATTGAAGTAATTCATCTTGCATTGCATTGATCCAATTAATATCACTCAAGATATCATTTACATTTTTAGGCTCAATGAAAGACACAAAAGCATGTAACTTACAAAATGCATTAAAAGACCTACGGGTTCTAATTGATGCATTAACATCTCCTAAAATATTAGACTTACTTAAACACCTAGGCATATTAGGTATATAAGACGGTTTTTCAATTCGACCAGATTTATTAGGTGGAATAGGAACTGAGATTTCAGACTCGAAATTTTCAGGTTCAGTTTCTTCTCTACTTACAAAATAGTGATCATCTTCTTTTTCATTTTCTTTCAGATTATAAATCCTTTCCGTTATGTGGTTCAGTTTCTAGATTTTTATATGTTTCATCGAAGAAGATGACATGTATTGATTCAATTACCTGTTTTAGTTCCTTAAGAAATATCATATATGTTTTCCTAGTTGACGAATAACTTACAAATTTGCCTTCCCTACTCTTACTATCAAATTTACCTAATGTTAATTGATCGTTATTATGTACAAATCATTTGGACCGAAAAACATGAAAATACCTAACATTCTGAGTTTTGTCAAATAGTAGTTCATACGGAGTTTTCTTAAGGATTCCTCTAAGTGTAACTCTATAAACTACGTGACAAGCGGTATTTACGGCTTCAGCCCACAAATACTTGGGTGTTTTATGTTCGATTAACATAGAACGAGTCATTTCTTGCAAGGTTCTATTTTTACGTTCTACAACACCATTTTGTTCGGGAGTTCGAGGACACGAGAAATTGTGCTCAATACCCGAGTTTTGACACAAGTTTGTAAAATCATTATTATTAAATTCACCACCATTGTTACTCCTAAGGAATTTTATTTTAAGATCCAATTTATTTTCCTATTCGATTTTAAACTGATTAAAGTATGAAAACGTTTCTTATTTTAATTTTAGAAAGAAGACCCAAGTAAACCTAGAAAATTCATCAACTATGACAAAACACCAACTTTTTCCTCCTATACGAGATGACCTAATTTCACCAAACAGATCCATATTTAATCTTTCTAGTTTCCTAGATGAATTCATAGCATTAATTCTTTTGAAATTTGCCCTAGTTTGCTTAGACTTAGCACATACTTCACAATTATACTTAATGTTTCTAAAAGTGTCATCTATACCTCTAATTAGATTACCTTTTTTCAGTTTAAAGATTAGATCTATACTAGCATGTCCTAACTTGCTATGCTATTTATATGCAGAATCAGATTGATAAATTAAGCATGCATCCACATTTTCAACTCTATTTAACATGTAGACATTTTTCACTCTGCATGCTCTCAAAATTAAAACACCACAGTTAAACACATTGCATGCATCTTTACTAAAAGTAACCTCATAACCAGAATCACATAATTGGCTAATGCTTATCAAATTATGCATCAAATTATTAACATGCAAGATGTTCACAATATCAAATTGGCCAAATTTAAAACTTCCGATACCTATCACTTTACCATTAGAGTTGTCACCATAGGTAACTCTACCACCTCTAGTACTTTTATAATCACCAAACAATTCCTTGTTTCCTGTCATGTGGCGAGAATAGTCACTATCTAGGATCCACACCTATACATTTAGGCAACCATTTTTGATTAATAGAATAAAACTTTAATGTTTCATATTTCCTACGGTGAGATATTAGTCTGCTAATGAGAGTATTAACAGAAATTGTTCTCTCGTTTCCAATTTTTACAGCAACATGCAAACTAATGACAAGTTTATTTGAGTGGTTCTTAAGATTTCTTCTACTAGGTGCATGATACTTAGTGGATCTAGGTTTTGAATTAAAACCTATGCCCTGTCTAAAGGAAATAAAATTGATATCAGTCTCCACACATTCATTATATTTCATATTGCATGTTTTTTCAATCTCAGTAGTTTCTACATTATAAGAAGTAGATGCTTCACAAATTTGTTATCAAAGGCATTAACTGAAGCAGTAACATACATAACATCTTGCTTATTCACATTCACAATTTTAGGCAGGCAAATAGGAAGTGAAGAGTCAAACAATCATGTGAAGTTGATTTAACAAATTGCATAGGAGACTTTCACACGAATTTTCAGAGACTGAATTGAAACATAAACCAGTTTTATCAAAGAAGTTCTTCTGAACACTTAGGATCATATTTAGACACTGAGTACTAGGATTGTTTTCAATTTCTAAGTGTTTGGTTTCAGAAAGCAAAATTTCGTATTTCTTTTCTAAATCTGAATAATTCTTAACCAATTTCGCAAATTCTATTATTAAGTCACTACATTCCTCAGAATTATTTGAAGTGGCCTCACTTTCAGTTTCATTCTGATTCATGCCAACCAAGGCTAGATTCTCTTCACCAAGAGAGCATACCCACAGTTTTCTAATTCACTTGATGAAGACATTTCTTCATCTAGTAGAGCTTGCAAAACCGATTTTTTCTTTTCGGGATCCTGTTTCAATAAAGGACAATTAGTTCTAATGTGACCAGGTTTTTTACACTTAAAACATGTAATATTTTTTAATTTTTCAGGATCCATTTTAGATGATTTTTTTTGCTTTTAAGAGTTTTTGAATCTTCTTTGCTAGTAGAGAGATCTCAATGTCTGAATCACTTTCTGATCAGATACTGCAGATTTCTTTGAAGCTTTTGGTGAGGACAATTTTTCAATTTTCTTAGACTTAGACCTCTGTTTGACTACTTGACTTGTTGACTCAGTGGTTTTTAAAGCGAGAGAAGAGGATTTTTCAGCAAGTTGTTGCCTACTCCTCAAATGTAGTTCTTTGGTTAGCAAAATGTCAAACAGTTCATCTACACTAAGAACATCTAAGTCTTTTGTTTGTTCTATAGTAGTTCTAAGAATTTTCCATTTATTGTCTAGACTCCTTAGGACTTTAGAATTCTTTTCTTCATTAGTCATTTTATGACATAACAGCACCATTTCATTCACAAGAAGAATGAAACGTTGTTGTAAGTCAATCATAGACTCATTACTGTTCATTGAAAACATTTCTAGTTCTTGTTTAAGCATGTTTAACTTAGTTCTTCTAATCCTAGAGGTTCCTTCATACAGAATTTCTAGCTTAGACCATGCCTCATGTGCAGTTTTACAGCTAGATATCTTATTGAACTCAGTAACAGTTAAAGCAGAAAACAAGGTACTAGAACATCTAGCATTCAATTCTATAGAATTATCTTTATCAGCAGAAATGGGTTCTAAATCCATATCTGGTACCAAGCCAATACCATATACTACACACCTATAAATTTTCAAATCCTGTTTAAGAAACGTTAACATATTAGCCTTCCAGTAACCATAATCTTTCCCGTTGAACTTGGGAGGTTTATTTAAAAACCACCCAGTTCTAGTATGGTTACCATCCTTAGGCACTATATCCTTAGACTCACCAATTATTGACATGCTTGGAATTTAAAGACTAAAAGCAGTAACACAGATTCACGTAAGTAAGCAAGTAAAGCAAGACAGACAATCAAGCAACCTAAACGAATATTGCAGGAGTAAACTATCAGAACACTTAACTAATATGATTAATTAGTAAGTACCCCGCATCTCCACCACTTGTTGTTATTTTAATCCTATTAGTTAAGCTACGTTCTTAAAGCAGTATAAATGACACCAGATTTATAGTGGTATCCGATCACATTATCTTAGTTAAGACACGATCGTATCGGCAATCCACTTTCCAACACCCTGCAATTTATTCACTATTTTAGTTGAAATGTTCAAAAACAGAACACAGAACCAACTAAAACCACAGAATACAAATGATTACAAGAAGTTAAAACTACGGTATAGTAACAGATCACCACCAGTATAATGAACTTCTTAATCACTAAGAAGTCAATAAACAAACCTGCAGTTTTCAAACAGATTGTTAGTTAACACAACAGTTTATGAATATACGTTTTTAAGGCCTTAACAGTGGATAGAATCTGTAGGCAGTTCTTATCACACAAGCTCAACGTATTTTCTAAGATATACGTAATGTTTTAAGGCTTCAGTACGTATCTTGGTCAATGGTTTTCAGGAACTCAGATCTATACAAATCTGGCTTGAAAACTCTTATATCGACACAAGTCTTTAAGAAACCCAAAGGTTTTCTCAAAGAAGTAACCCAAAACAATATGTAATCTCACAGTAAGTGCTTGAAGCCAACTGTTTAGGCTAGAAGCAGACAGTATAATCGTAAATGCATAATGTAAATTTGCAGAATGTAAATTTGCAGAAAGTAAATTTGTAGCTTTCTTTAAATAAGTCTCACAGTTTCTCAGATCGTCTAGGATCTGTCTGAAACTCAGACTACTAGGTCAAGAATAGCAAAATTCTACAGATACAGTGTGTTAGTCTTAGGCACCAGTTTACAATTTCTCAGATCGTCTAGGATCTGTCTGAAACTCAACTATAGGCTCAAGATCGTAAGAATATCCAAGGATATTCTTAGAAACACATATTTTACAGCAGAGAACGTTTCAAGAAATCGTTCTCTGAGCAGTAACGCTCAAGTTAAAACAGCGAAGAGCGAAAACAGTTTTTAAGCCTTTAAGCGTAAAGAAACAACTTTAAACAAGGAAGTGCAAAGCTTAAAGAACACAAGAGCGTATAAACCAGAGAGTTAACAGCGAAGAAGAACGCTTAAACTCAAGAAGCAGTTATCAAAGCAGTAAGCACATAAGCGATAAGAACAGTAATGCTAGAGAGAAAAGCTCTATAGAAAGTAAACGTTGAAAGTAAAAAGTGACGCATATCTGAAGCGCCCAAGCTATATACAGTACGGGCCACCGCCTTACTGTTACAACAGGCCCAGCAGGCCAAGCCCAATTCGTTCAAACGTAATTAGAAGCTGCTAGAAGGCCCAGCAGCCGAGTTACTTCCAAGGTCCAGTAACACATACGAGGCCCATTAAGTATACACGGCCCATTAAGCATATGAGCCCATTAAGCAAACGAAAATAACGATATTACCGAGATTAGACGACTTCAACACTCCCTCTATGTTCCATTTACGATGATTGAATAAACCAAGTTCATCTTCCTAAATTCAACATGATATAGCTGATGTGTCATGCTAGGAAGATGAGCTAGGGCATTTCTTCTTTCTCGTGTTCCTTTAAGGTAACTTTCAAACATCTAAAATGTACACTATGTAAATCGACTACAAGAACAAAATGATAAGCAACATGATGGCTCAAGCTCCACCCTTGCTAGACTGAACAAATTACTTCACATGGACTATAAAACTTACCGCAAGTTATTGTGAGTGAAACAACATATGTCGTGTCTAATTCACTCACTCAATAAGCTAAAAAAGAAACAAGAATGTCATACTCAAATACAAAGTAATGACGATACTATGCAAAATAATTTGTTTTGCATCTATATGTTTAGTAGAATTTTTCCAGTTGCCTGAATGATGTCCCATTTTCTGATGGAAGATTATCCTCAACTCTTTTTCTATGAGTTGTTCAAATTCTAGATAATTGTGAGTGGTTTGAGGTACATAGTAGGTTCAATTCTAAATAATGTTTTTTAGATTATAATCTGATTATACCCACGCCACGCACTGAAATAGAGTTTTCATATGATATCTCTATGCTCCTTCCAAACATTGATGCATAGTTTATAAATAAGGAATAGTCGTTGATGATATGGTTGCTACAACTACTGTCCATCATTCATAAACCTATGTTTTTCAGATTTGTTGTGGATGCAAAAGATAGAATTTTTAGAAATAAAATAGATGTCAATGATTTTCTTATCTTCTTGTAAAGTCAGAACACGTTTCTTTCGTAATATGTTTAGACATTTTAGTGTGTGATTTTCCGTTCAGCATAGCATTTCCTTTCTTTTTCAATGTGGTCTTTTTCATGTCAGATGAAGCAGGTCTTCTCAGCATGGCAGAAATAGTTAGAGGCAATGTGGATAGAAATCGATGTTTGCGGAAGGAATAAGGTGGGTAAGTATTAAGTGTGGAGATCGGTATTGGTATTCATCAGTCACACTTGGATGATGATCGAAAATGTGGTCGATCGGGGCACACATGGAAGATGGGATGGTTGACATTGGTATCGTTCGGTTGAGTACCGAAGTACGCAATACCGAAGGTGACAAAGGGACTGAAGCAATCGGTAGAGGACCGAAGGCATGTGACCCAAATATATGAGATGGAGGCAATCTGTCGAGGACCGAACTGAGATATGGTGGGGCTCACTAGTCTAGGATATCGACAATTATGGAAGGAGATATTGATGTAAACAAGATCATATCAAATCAGTATATATGGTCGCATATATATGATTTGATAATGGATAATCATATATGGGGATATGATCAAATATTAGAAATATTTGTTAGTTACCTTATTATCTCAAGCACCTCATCTATATAAAGGGGTCTTAGGGTTCATTGTTATACACTTCAATACTCTTGTATTCCGAGTTTTCCTCTTCGTGTGTGTGTGTTGTAATCTTCTCAAGTGATAGTGAATTTGACCGTTTCCGCCGGCCACGTGGTTTTTTCCCATTCCAGGTTTCCACGTTAAATTTTTTGTGTCGTTGTTTTCTCTTTGCTTTACTTCTCGGGTTCTACTTAATCTATCGTGGTTGTTCGCACAAGTGTTTAATCCCCAACAATTGGTGGTGGCTGTGGGGTGGTAGTGCTGCACTAGGCGATGGGTGATGATAAGGGAAGCCTAAGGATGTTTGACAGATCTGATTTTGTCTATTGGTAAATGCAAATCCGTAATACCCTCTATCGGAATGATCTAGGGGAAGCTTTAGAAGAAAAGAAGCCGGCAAAGATGGAGGATGCGGTTTGGTAGAAATTGGATCGCAAGGCGTTGGCGATTGTTCAACTATCGTTGTCGAAGAAGGTGGCGTTTAACTACAACAAATATACGAAGACTTACGGTATGATGAAGGCGTTGTACGATATGTACGAGCGAGCGTCATCGACAAATTGTGTGCTCTTGACACAACAGTTGTATACCATGACGATGGGAGAGGGTGCCTCCGTTGCAGAACATCTGAATGATTTCTGCAACCTTACATACCAATTGTCGCTGGATGGACATGTCATTGAAAATGATGAAACACAGGTCGTTGCCGTTCTTGGTACCATGCCCGAAAGCTGGTCGACGACGGTTGATTTCATCAGTAGTCAACCGGGGAAACTCAATTTTGATGATGTGCGGGCTCGACTCATCAGTGAAGATTTGAGACGAAAGCATAAGGGGGATACCCAAAGTAATGCATTGGTGGCAGATTCTTTCCGGGGTAGGAAGAATAACCGAGGGCATAATGACGAGAGTATGGTCCTATCGAGGAATCGGGGAAAGTTGAAGAATCGGAGGGAGCCCGATTGCTGGAACTGCGGGAAGAAGGGACACTTTCGCAGGGAATGCAATGAGCCGAAGAAGGAGGCAATTCAGCATCGGTAGCGGCTGAATCTAACGATGCACTTGTACTCTGCCTGGAGAGTCCGTTGGAGTCATGGGTGGTTGACTCATGTGTATCTTTTCACTCCTGTTTTAATCAGAAGTTGTTTAAGGCTTTCGAAGCAGGGAATTTCGGGAAGATTTATCTTGCCGATGGGAAGTTTCTGGAGATCACCGGTCGGGGTAATATACCAATCCGATCCTCAAATGGTTACTATTGGACATTGGATGATGTGATGTATATACCCGGACTTAGTAAGAACCTGATATCTGTCGGATAGTTGGATTCCTATGTGTAACGAACGTCCTTCGGGGGTGGTCGGTGGAGAGTGACCAAAGGGGCTTTGGTCATTGCTAAAGGAATTAAGTCGGTAACTTTGTACGTGGAGAGACCGATCAGGGCAAATGGGGACGATCCACTCTCACTACACAGGAGACAAATCAGTCAAATGGGGACCGATAAATGGAGGACCAAAGGAGGTTGCTGAAGATGTGGCATGATCGTCTTGGCAACATGAGTGAGATGGGCATGAAGATCATGGCCTGGAAATGCTTATTGCCGACATTTGACGACAAAGAGGTTGGATTCTGTGAGGATTGTGTGCTCGGCAAGTAGAGGAGAGTAACATTTATGAAGGTGAAGCGGAATCGAAAAACCAGCAAACTGGAACTCATGCATACCGATATGTGGGGTACGGCACCGGTCGAGTCCATTGGAGGCTCGAAGTACTACGTCACCTTCATTGACGACTATACCCGTAAGGTATGGGTCTATTTTCTATAGAATAAATCTGATGTGTTCCAAACATTCAAGAGGTGGAAAGGAGAGGTGGAGCTCGAGGCTGGAACCAAGTTGAAGTGTATGAAGTCAGACAATGGAGGAGAGTATGATGGGGAGGAGTTCAAAGATTACTGTTTGGCGAACGGTACTAAGCTGGAGCGATCGGAACCGAACAAGCCGAGGCAGAATGGAGTTGCCGAACGAATTAACCGAACGTTGAATAAGCATGCCCGATCGATGAGATTGCACGCTGGTCTACCAAAGACCTTCTGGGCGGATGCTGTGAGTACGGCAGCAAACCTGATCAATTGGAGTCCATCAGTACCATTGGATTGCGAGTTTCCCGAGGAGAAGTGGACTGGGAAGGAGGTGAAGTTGGATCATCTCAAAGTGTTCGGTTGCATTGCGTATGTCCACATAGACCCTGAGAAGAGAGATAAACTTGATGCAAAGTTGTAAAGACTGTTTTTGTTGGTTATAGAGTTAATTATTTTGGTTACCGATTCTGGACCGAAGGGAGGAAAATAATTAGATCGGTCGACGCGACCTTCAACGAAGATCAACTTTACAAGGATACTATCGCAAAGACTAAGGAGAAGTTTACTGAGGTGATAGTGTTGATACCATCAAGTGAGAGTAGTGGACCTCCGGACCAATCGGAGGAGCCGATCGGTATCACTTCTGATGAGGAATCAGAATCTCAGTCTGATCGGTTCGATGCCGATCAGCAGAATGAAGACCATGCAACAGATGACAATGTCAAAGAAGTTACTCCTGTGTTGAGGCGGTTAACCAGGGAGAGGAGATCATCCGATCAATACACTCCTGCAATGTATCATACATTGCTGACTAACGATGGCGAGCCAGAGAATTTCCAAGAGGCTGTTGAGTCTCGTGAGTAGGAAAAGTGGGAGCTTGCTATGAAGGATGAAATGGCGTCCTTGTCGAAGAACAAGACTTGGGTCTTGACAGAATTGCCGAGGGGACATCGAGCCTTACTCAACAGATGGGTCTTCAGAGTAAAGCACGAGGCAGATGGGTCCAAACGTTAAAAGGCGAGACTAGTAGTCAAAAGAATCTTGCAGAAGAAGAGAATTGACTATTCTGAGGTATTTTCACCAGTCGTCAATATGACGACGATCAGAGTGATTTTGAGTATAGTGGCTGCGGAGAATCTCCATCTTGAACAGATGGATGTGAAGACGGCTTTCCTTCATGGTGATTTGGAGGAAGAGATTTACATGGCACAACCCAAGGGGTTTAACACGCATGGTAAATATAATCTAGTCTGCAAATTGGTAAAGAGCTTGTATGGATTGAAACAAGCTCCTCGGCAGTGGAATTTGAAGTTTGATTCCCTAATGACCGAACGTTGATTCAAAAGATGCGACACAGACAACTGTTGTTATCTCATGGGGTGATAAAACAAGTCAAGCGGGAGTTGTTGGAAGCATTCGACATAAAGAACCTGCGACCGGTCAAGCAGATTCTTGGAATGAGAATCTCGAGAGATCTTCAAAAGGGTTCACTTACCTTGTCTCAGGAAAAATATATTGAAAAATTGATTGGTCTCAAAGGAGCAAGCGCCGATGACCGACCAGGAGGCCGAAGAGATGAAGAACGTGCCCTACTCTTCAGCAGTCGGTAGTTTGATGTATGCAATGGTCTGTACGAGACCTGATACTTCACATGGAGTGGGAGTTGTGAGCATGTTCATGTCGAAACCTGGGAAAGAGCATTGGAAAGCAGTGCTATGGTTGCAACGATACCTCAAAGGAACATCAGGGCGGGAGCTGTGTTTTAGAAGGGGACCAATCGAACTAACAGGGTACGTGGACTCCGACCTTGGAGGAGATCTGGATGATCGGAAGAGTACATCGGGGTATGTATTTACTGTTGGCGGTATAACTGTTAGTTGGAAGTCGAAGTTGCAAAAGTGTGCCCCACTTTCCTCCACTAAGGCAGAGTATGTTGCAATTTCGAATTCAGGAAAGGAGATTGTGTGTCTCCAGAATTTCCTGATGAAGATCGGTAAAGGGATCGATCTGCGAACTTTGTACAGTGATAGTCAGAGTGTCATAAGTTTGGCGAATAACCCGATATTTCATGCGAGAACGGAGTACATTGAGTTGAAGTATCACTATATTAGGGATCTGCTCATGAGAAAAGCGCTTTAGGTGATGAAAATCAAAGGTACTGAAAATCCGGTAGATATACTGAAGAAGGGAGTCGTTGTGGCGAAGCTAGAGTTGTGCGTAGCTCTAGTTGGTCTCACAAAGTGATTTGGTGAGCGAGCACTATCAAGATAAGATGCATTATCGATCTCCAAGTGGGACATTGTTAAGTATGGAGATCGGTATTGGTATCGATCGGTCACACTTGGATGATGATCGGTAATGTGGTTGATCGGGGAACACATGGAAGATGGGATTTTCTGCATTTGTACCGTTCGGTTGAGGACCGAAGTACACAATACTGAAGGTGACAAAGGGACTGAAACAATAGGTAGACGACTGAAGGCATGTGACCCAAAGATATGAGATGGAGGCAATTGATCTAGAACCGAACTGAGATATGGTGAGGCCCACTAGTCTAGGATATCGGCAGCTATGGAAGTAAATATTGAAGGAACCATGATCATATCAAATCAGTATATATGGACGCATATATATGATTGGATAATGGATTATCACATATGTGGATATGATCAAATATTAGAAATATTTGTTAGTTACCTTAATATCTCAACCACCTCATCTATATAAAGGGGTCTTAGGGTTCATTGTCATACATTTCAATACTCTTGTATTTGAGTTTTCATCTTCGTGTGTGTGTTGTAATCTTCTCAAGTGATAGTGAATTTGGCCGTTTCCGCCGGTCACGTGGTTTTTTCCTATTCCGGGTTTCCATGTTAAATTGCTTGTGTCGTTGCTTTCTCTTTGCTTTAATTCTCGTGTTCTACTTAATCTATAGGGGTTGTTCGCACACGTGTTTAATCCCCAACAATGAGGTCCAATTTTTTCTTTTCCATTCTGTTTGTTGTAGCTTTGACTTCTGAAAGCTCATCTCTCCTTTCATTTTGCTTCATATATTATTATGCTAACTTATCTTAAAGAGTCAAGTTTTCAAATGACTCTATAGAGACAATGACATTGTTGAATGTGTTCAGGCATGAATCTTTTTTTAAAATTCTTATGTCATCCATTGTTTGTCTAAGCTTTCTTAGGTTTTCCAAGATTGTAATTAGGGTCTCAACCAATTTGGTTATAGAATCTTCATGCTTCATTTCTAGGTTGTCAAGCAGGCGCCATTGTAGATTAATTATCTTTTCTAATTTGTCAATAGTAATTGTGTATGTCTTGACAAGAATATCTTATGCTTCTTTTGGTATTATATTTAATGATTAGGTTAAACGCGATGTCTAATACTGCATTGGACAGGATGTTGATGGCTTTGGCTTCCTTACTTTTCTTTTTAAAATTGATAGGAGTTGGAGGATCTTTCCCATGCTCGATTATTAGACCTAGAGTTTCAGTTTCTTCAAAAACTTCTCATAGTTCTTTACATCAACACCAAATTTAGGAGAATTCTCAGTTTTTTTTACGTTTCAAATGGTATTTTGAATATTTCACAATTTTATATTTAAAATATTTTCAAATGGCATTGTGGACATTTCACATGGAAATGCCATTTTGAATATTTAAAAATTTTATTTTTAAAAAATTTTTAAATCATATTTTGGAAATTTCAATGGTTTTTTGGATATTAAATATCTAACTTTTATCAATTGTTTTTTTACTCTAACATTTGTATCAACCCAGAACTAATCATAAACATGACATATCATACTTCAAATAGTTCATCATCTCAAACGAGTCTTCAACTCGATACCCAAAATTGTCATTGCAAATAAATCAAGAAGAACACAAAAGTGAACATAATACAAAAAAATGGTAAACATGAAGAAATAATTTGTTATTGCTTCAATCATCACCTCTACAAAGTTTTACTTTCATTTGAATATCTATAGCATTAAAACATAAAGAAAATTTTATCACATAAAGTTGATTATCCTACATTTAAGAAACCCAACAAACTATCTAAATGAAAATAGACATGTAAGAAAGTCGTCTATTTAACCAAAAAACTAGTTTGAAAGATCCGATGAGGCTATAATATAAGCTGCCTATCACATGCAACTCATCTTCCTTGGAAGGTGTGAATTAATTTAAAGAATTCTGTAGTTATATTTGCATCATTACATTCGATTTCTTTGACTCACATAAAACAATTTTTCACTTAGTAATATTTCTTACAACTTCTCCCAACTATTTTTTAAGAAAAATCATTTACTTAATTTGATAGCACCATCAACCTCTTGCGTTTTTTCAGTATCTCATACATTCACCTAATTTTATGAAAATACAATAATTATTATTCATTCTAAAAAAGTTATACTAAACTTGATCTTCATAAACTTCTTCATGAGTTGTTGTTTCAAATAATTTTTTCATTTAGATCATAATACGTTCACATAAATAGGGAAAATTGTTTCTAAATTTTTTTAAAAATCATATCTAATATATAAATATTCATATAAGTATTATTCAATACATTCATGGTGTTATGAATCAAACTATGAATTCATCCATTGGGTGTACAACCAATACTCAAACATATTTAAAATCTCATGAAAAAGAAGTGGAAATATTTTTTTATTCATCATAACTTGTCAATTACCAGAGGGAAACAGACCATCGATTAAGTTTGCTCTCTGTTAACTCATTGGCTATGACTTCTTCTCATCAATAACTTCATCAACCAATGTATCCTCTCCACGACCTCACACTCAATTTTTTGATGCATATCTGCCAAAAACCATACTCGGTGCCCCCAGGAAAGAGGTTTTGTAAATTATAAAATAAAAATAAATAATGAAAACCAAATTAACAATAACATCAAAAAACATATATTGATCGGTACTAAGATGAAAAAAGATAACAGCAAGTGAAATTGCAAAAGAGCTCCAACTTGATCCTGCAAAATAATGTAATGTAAATTAAAATAAGATAAAAAAGAACAATAAAAATATACCTTACTTCTCATTCCTCATTGGGTGAAAACATCTCATTAATGAGCCTTTCAATATCGTCTATTTCATATTTAAAAATCTTGTCATTTTTGAAATTTAACCATAGGTTTGTTGAAAATTCCCGTATTTCACAAAAACACGTGTTTAAGTATATGACAAAGCTCTAATATAAGCTGCATATCACAAGCAACCTATTCTTATTGCAAACTGTGAATTTTATCAAATAATTTGAAAAAATTCTTTACATATTTTCGCCACCATCTCCTTCAATTCCCTTGACTCACCTAACACAATGACTCATTTGGTAATATTTCCAATAATTTTTCCCAATTGTAGTTTAAGAAATCCCTTTTACTCATTTCCAAAGCATAACCGATCTCTTGCATCTCTACAATATCCTTATTGGTGAGACATTCACCTACCTACAATCAACTAGATCATAATACTTTTAACATAACTAGGGAAATCTATTGTTAGACGTCTTTCAAAAATCATATCTAAAAAACCAATATTTATATAAGTCTTTTTCAGAATATTTATGGTGTCACGAATCAAACTATGCACTTCTCCATTGCGGGCACATCCAATAGTCAAATTGATTTCAAGACTCATAAAAAATAAGTGGAATGACTTTTCATAATTAACCATAACTAGACATTGCTCGTATTCTTCAAATATTCTCCTAAAATATACACATGCATCTAACAAAATGAGAAAATTACAAAATTGGCCAACCAACTTACGAGCGGTATAAAGGCAGTGCCCCTGCAATTACCAAATTGCATTATTGGCCCTCAATGATATGTTGGGATCAAAGAAGATTAGGATAGAATATTCAGAGAGGCTTTTTGATAGAATGATAAAAAGAAGAATTACAGAGAACAAGATATCTGTAAATTTGTTGAAATAATTAAAACTATTTTATTTCAGACATCAGATTAAAGAGCATTACACACATATATAGAGATAAATTTTATTCAAAATAATAACTGAAAACATGAATTTAGGATAAGATCTTGACTGTATCTTTGATCTAATCTTCCGGAGATTTGTTACGGTTGACTGGACTGTTTCCTCCGACGGATAATTCAACATTTTCACATTTGGTGATTACTTCATTTCCAACAAATTCCCCCTTGAAGTAATCTCCATCTTTAACTCCATGTTTCATTTGTAATTCTTGAAATTGTGAAGTTTGTGGAGATTTCGTAAACATATTAGCTACCTGTAAATGGTAATCTCGATCATTTATAGATGAACTTTCTTCTTTAAGAATTTTAGATAATTTTGAACATGACAGATAAGTTGTAGCAATAGAACAGTCTTGAGAGTCAGTTTCATAAACTTCAAATTCGGTGGAACTAAATTCCCCACCATTATGTGTCTTTAGGCTTTTTAGAACGAGATTGAACATAATTTTTATGGTATTTCATCCAGCTTTGGAAAGTTCTTCAACATCTCATTTTGAGTCACACTTGCCTCCTCGTATTTGCCACAATTTTTCAGGGACCATTTTAGAATATAATTTCCACATGTTGCTGTTACAGATGCTATCTCAGTACCCCTGAAATCATTTATGATACATCTGTTGTCTTCAAAGATGAGTTTGTATCCCTTTTTGCTAAGCTGCACTACACTTAATAGATTACTATCCAAGTGAGGTACCCAAAGGACATCATTGATTAATTTATCACCATTAGGAGTTGAAATCAGAACTGATCCTTTTCCCTTTGCTTCAAGAATTGCTCCATTACCAATTTTGACTTTTGTATCTTTTCTGGAATAATAGAATGAAAATATTTTATGTCAGAAACCATATGACATGAACATCCAGAATCAATGAGCCAGCAATTCTCCATTTCTTGAGTTGTTGTTTGATCATATTTTGATGTGATGTTTTTTGCTGCAAATAGAGTTTCAAATTTTTCTTTGTCATCAACCACAGCAGTTGATATATTTTGATGAAGATTTTGAAATTTGTTTGAACATATCTTTTCGATGTACCCTGTTTTTCTGCAACTCTTACAGATTGCATCTGGTCTTCTCCAACAATATTTTTCCCAGTGAGAATTCTTTTGACAATGAGAACATGGCAGAAATTTACCTTCTGTTCCTTTCTGAAACTTGTCTTCCTTTTTCCATATTTGAGTGTTTCCCCCTCGATTTGAATGATCTTCAACATCATCACTTTCACTATTGGTTTTTATTTGGGTGCTGATAAATGCATTCTCAGATGATGATGGAGTATTCCACAAGGCCATCCTGTTTTCTAAAGCTTGCAGGGAACTTGAAACTTTTGCGACAGTCAGAGTTTTATAATCAGACGAATTTTCCAACACACTAACCTTTGGTTCAAACTGAGGTAAAACCGTGTGTAGGAGCTTTTTGGCAACAGTGAATTCATCTTTATTTCCTCCTAGCATATTCAATTGATTAACAACTTTTGAAATCCGATCAACATATTGTTTGATACTTTCAGAGGAAGTCATTTTCAGATGTTCGAATTCATATTCCAGCTTTGTAATTTTCAACTCCTTTGTGAGATCATCTCCTTCAAATTCGAGCTTCAATTTATCCCAGATCTTTTTTGCTGTTTTTAATCCAAGAACTCTGGGTGAAATGGTTCTGTCAAGACCAGAGAAAATAACGACTCTTACCTGCCCTTTTCGAGCCATCAATTCTTCGTGTCTCGTGATTTGGGCTAAGGACGGTGCATTCGGAAGTACAAGTTCTGTATCTTCCTCAACAACCTCCCAAAGCTTTAAAGCTTCTAAATATGCTTGCATGTGAGAAGCGCAGATTGGATAATCTTCTCCGTTGAATTTCCAGACAGCTCCAGAGGAAGTTGCATCCAGAGACATACTAACAGAGTTGGTTGAATAGTTTAACCGTCCCACTGTTGTTTTTTTTTAAATAAACCGGCTACGATACCAATTGTTGGGATCAAAGAAGATTAGGATCGATATTCAGAGAGACATTTTGATAGAATGATAAAAGGAAGAATTACAGAGAACAAGATATCTGTAAATTTGTTGAAATAATTAAAACTATTTTATTTCAGACATCAGATTAAAGAGCATTACACACATATATAGAGATAAACTTTATTCAAAATAATAACTGAAAACATGAATTTAAGATCAGATCTTGACTGTATCTTTGATCTAATCTTCCGGAGATTTGTTACGGTTGACTGGACTGTTTCCTCCGACGGATAATTCAACATTTTCACATTTGGTGATTACTTCATTTCCAACAAATGATACATAACCGTTTAAATTTGACCCCTACATTATTGCAAGCTGTTTACCGCAGTGTTTTCATACCGGACGGTATACCGTCCGATACGTCAAATTTCGTTCGGTACCGGTATTTTTTTTCATACCGTCCGGTACCGGGTATTAGGGTCGATTTCCGGGTTTTTTCGGGTATGATCCTAAAAAACTAATTAAATATTATTATTTTTAAATATAAAATAAAATAAAATTTGGTACCGGCCGGTATACCAATCGGTATACCGATCGTACAGCTAATACCGGTCTGGACCGGTACGTAATTCCGGACCGGTATGAAAACATTGGTTTACCGTTAAAAAAATCCGGTTTACTGTTAGCGGGACTCGGTTAAATATTACTAAACCCTAAGGTTCATCTCCTCTGCTCATTAGGTGATACTAATTTCTAAAACCTTCTCTGCACATTTCATTGAAGGTTTGCCAATTTCACACAGCGGATAGCAAAAACTAGACACATTTAGGTAGAGGGAGATTCAGGAAAGAAGTTGACACCGACCTTGTCTTTCGAGTTGCAAATAGGTGAGGCTAATTTATAAAATCTTCTTTGCAAATTTCACTAAGGTTTGCCAATTTCCAGCTGGCAGCAAAAACTGGACACATTTAAGCAGAGGGAGAATCAGGAAAGAAGTTGGCAATTTTAGGCCACAAAACACAGTAGGCTTGACTGAATTTCTTCCAGGTTCGATTTTGCTTGGTTATGAAACTTGATTTCGTTTTTGAATTTATGTTCTTATTTTTCAAATCTTGTTTTGTGTCGAGCATTTTGTTTTGAATTTAAGTTCTTCAGTTTTCGCATCGTTCTAAGGATTGTGTTGTTAGGATCGTTGCTTGATTAGAGGTTTTCACAAAGAAGCAGTCGTGGGTTGATTTGTTTAAGGGTTTAGAGTAGCTTTGTGTTGAATCAAGTTCCTATTGAATTTTTTGAATTTGTTTACTATGTCACCTGTCTTACTTATTGAAATTAACAAAAAATATGATAAGATCTTTGGATAAATGAAGTTTATTGGTTGATGGAATCCTTTGTTTGGAATTCCGTCAATTTGTTTGCTATGTCTTAAACCAACCTTGAATGCGTTTATGGATACACTTTGCTTGAACTTATTTCTTGAATTTATTTTAGATACAAATTTTTTTCGTTAAGGTTTTTTTGGTGTACAATTTATCAATGTATTTTTGCATTCTATAATTTTAATAAAATTGTTTTTATTTTTGTAATTCAAAGGTCGTATAGAGTTCAATAAAGAGATAGATGAGTTAGTGGTTGGATCTTCGGCTCAATATACAAACGTCAACGAAGAGAAATATGATAAGTTTGATGCAAATGAAAACAAATCGGATGATAAAATCCCTAAAGAGGAAATTCTAGAAAAACGAAAAAATAAAGAGCCCTCTCGTGATGGTAAGGAATCTCAATGTCCATTTGTATACAAGATGACCTTAATTCAATTTTACGGTTATATATAAAATCAAGACATAACTAAATTGGTATACGTAACATAATGCATTACATCAATTTAAGGAATAGGTATATGTAACATCATGCATTACATTAATTATAACAATATATTGTACCGCAACCACTTGTGAAATCTTATGTTTTTTTGTGATGAATGAGAACTCAATCTTATAAATTTCATTTTATAAATCACATGTTATCAAATATCATATGCGATTGAAAAAATGTACGTAAATACACATGATACAATACATCTTCCGATTCATAAAACTTTGTAAATAGACAATAAGTTAGCGATATATGTGTGGAACCTACTTCTCAAACAAGAAATTACTGACATATTAATTTTTAGATACATTAACATTATGGAATACATCAATACATTTTCGCTGTTGTTGGACAATTAGTTTTCAATCGGATATGATCAAATGACATATGTGATTGAAGAAATATACGGAAAACATATTTCGTGTCTGAAATGCACAACTTGCGAACTTTGAGGGTCACAATAATATGTTTCCCAAACTTCATATGTCAAACTTGCATAAGTATACCTAATTCGAGGGTCATATATGCAACTTGTTGTAACTTTATGAGCTAAATAGTAACAAATTGAAAGATTGGGTGTCAAACTATCATCATTTTCTAACTTGGATAGTCATACGCAAACTTTAAGGGTGTCGTTACAGGGGTCAATCTTAAACGGTATTGAAAAGTTTGAGTGTTTTTCTTGCATTTAATTCAAGCTGGAGGACTATGTTTGTGCATATTTTATCGAATAATGTATCTAATGTGAAATTTTCAAACTTAGGGGGCATCGCCTTTACACCGCATGTAAGTTGGAGGTCACGAGCAAACCTCACCCCTAAAAAATTGTGAAATTCTCACCCATTAAAGTTAATTTCACTACACTTTCAAGAAAGGGAAGTGCTACTTGTATTAAAACTTTATACTTCAACAAATATATTATTTCCATTGCAATATTTTCTTTTTTAAATAGAAACATATCCAATTCATATTTAAATGACAAATGACTTTTTACTTTTATCAATAGATCACTCAACTTCATTATCACATTTCCTATATATTCATGATTCATATCATAAAAGATATGGATCATTTGATCATCCACAATATCTAAACTATTTTTCAAGTGTTTTGCTCTAACAAATTTATACTTATCACGAAACTTGATGAACTCATTATTATCAAAATTATTTATCAGAGATCTCAAGTAATTTCTCAACTCAAACAAATCTTTTTTTGATATCCAAAATTGACATTGTTATTGGCACTTGGATATCCTAAGAAAGAGTCCACATGAAAATAAAAATGATCAATATCCATTGAATCGTAGCACGGACGAAAGTGAAATACTCCTTTAGCAAGTGCAAAGAAAAAAATATTTTTGCTTCACACGTAAAAGCTTGCATTTGAATATACTAAAGTAAAACAGAGAGAAAAATTGATACACCATGTAATGGATAAAATTAAAATATAGCACACAATGTACCATTGGATAAAGAATCTTAAATTGTAATGATTCTTATTTTGTCGAGAGAATCAAATTTATTTGATGTGATTAAATGTTTTCAAGTTTCTTAGTGATCTCATCTAAAAATATTTTAGAGTATTTCTTTTTTATCACTCGATTTCTTTAATTATTTGGAATTCAATTAATGTGGGGACACGACCGATGTATGAGATTGGGCCCACAATGTGTGAGCTTACGTCCTCGTGAGAGCGAAGCCCACAATGTGAGCTCTTACATTGATTTTCACTATAATAATCAAAAGATACAAATACAATCAAGATGTATTGATAATCCGAATGAAAACGGCACGGAAAATGATCAAATAGACTCCGCTGCACCGTAACTGCCAAAAACTAGCTAGTTAGTGCAGAAACTCGCGAGTAAGTTCACAATCTTGCGACTACCGGGGATAGAGCCTTACGAGGACAGAGCACAAAGTCGCGACTATCGAGGACAGAACACAAAGTCGCGACTGCCTTGGAGAAATATGATATAAAACTCAAGAACCAAAGCAACAGTGCAAAATCTCGTGAGTGAGCAGAAACTCGCGAGTCCAGATGGCGAAATGTCGTGACTACGACCATGTGCACACAAACTCGCGACTACTTGCAAAAAGTCGTGAGTACCAGAATGGGTTCAGATGAAGACTTTGCCTTGGGCAGCATGTTAAGAGTCTAGACTTTTATTCAATGTCTTGAGACTCATATTTATAGAGAAAATCAACCCAATAAGCCAGTTTCAAGCATAGGAGTCCAATTTTACTTGACTTAGCCCAAATTGCTTAGATAATATCCAATTAAGCTGGAAAAATGGCATAACATCATGGAGCCTCGAAGATTCATCCCGGTCGAAAGTTAGTCAAAAATCTCGATGAAAAAATATCGAAAAAGCCCGTTGACTAGTTCCTTGTCTCTGAATATTGAATAAATAGCTTGTAATATCGCCACAACTTACCGGCGCGTTCTTGGGTGCCAAATTATGATAATACCCTTGGCCCTGTTCGAGACCGAATTTATCCGAAATTGATAGAAATGTCAGTAAAAAGCTCGTATGTGGGATCGGGAGATCCGAATTACGAGAATACCCCCAAAAATATATCATTCCATAAATAGTCGAGAAAACCGAAAAATACCATTTGGCCACGTCGGACGAGCTCCCGGGGTATTATAATACTGAAAATACTCCCGGGTAATATCAATAGTCCCTTGGTTTTCCGATTTAGATTCTGAGTCTTAAACCATAGCATGTTAGCTCGTCCTGAAAGTCAATAACCGTTCGGAAATTTTTCTGAGAAAACCATGAGTAGGGTTGGGATCCTCTCGTCGACGCGATCATTTTGACACTAAGAACGTCATATTCTGAATACGTGCAAAAATCTCGGGATATTTTGACTCGGGGATCCGCCTCTATAAATACCCATGTTCCTCTAGTGTAATAGCGTCATTTCGAGCGATCTATGCAATCTCTCCGACTTTGCGGCAAAAACTCGCGACTACTACGCTTCAACAGTGTAACTCGCGACATTGTGATATAATCTCGTGACTGTGTTCACAAACTCGCGACTACAGTGCTTGAACATTAACTTACACCATTTTGCTTGCAAAAAGTTGCGACTGGCTTCAAAAACTAGCGACAGCTTGCAAAAACTCGCGACTACGTTGATCAAACAGTAACTCGCGCGACTTTTGGTACGAAAACTCACGAGACACTTAATAAAATTTGGAAAAAATAATTTTGAACTTAATTAACCAATGTCTTCCAGTTCTGCCCGATCTTCGAACCCTAATAACTCATCGTCCCATTCTTCGGACTCCTCATCCAATTCGGGGAGTTCAAATTCAAGCATGTCGCCCTTTCCACCTTACACCATTTTATCTCGAAAATACTCTTGGTCCCCAAAATTCCATAATTAAAGTACTTAAATCCTTTGACTAGCCTTACAGTATGCACGCTCGGAAGTGGAGATCCGCCGTGGAGGAATATCACATCCCTTCTAACTGCGTTTTGTATCAGCCCGGACCCGTTGACCGGATTTTGCGTCCACCAATAGCTACTCACATTATTTGCATTGAATACCTAGAGTGTGGGCTCCGCTTTCTACTTTACCCTTTCATCAAAAGACCCCTAACTCAATTAAAAATTCTTCTTTTCCAGCTGAACCCGAATTCAATCTCTTTTGTTACCGCCTTTATAATTTTCATGGAAACGAGTCGTATTAACTTGACCATCGAACGTTTCTTTCAAATATTCCAAATCAGTATTGCTAATCATTACGATGCCCAGAGTTGTATATTCTTCCGCCTGATGCATGAAAAGAGCCCCTTTCCTTTTTCCACTCCCCATTCGAATCATGACTGGAAAAAAAATTTCTTTTTTGTAACCTGTGTGGCACTACGAAGTTGTCCACACTCAGCCTTCATTGGCAGTTCGCTGTCAACGGGGAACCATTTTTCCCCGAATCTTATTACTCTATTTAGCGAGCGACCATTCCGAGGCCGCTAAAAAAGGCGCTTCTCGATTGTGCCAGATCAAACGATGCAGATTGGACTACGAAAACTTTGTTCTATGCTCCTATCGTGATCGCCATCGGCCATCTTCCTGCCCCTTCCCATTTCAGTAGGGAATTATTAGGTATCCGACCCACGTATTCACACACGAACAGTCTCGATAAATTTTCTTTGATAGGAAAAATCCCTTTTACATCAACCTAGACTTGCTTTATAATTCCCACATTATATAACTTATGCAACTCCTTTGTTCTGCATATAAAATAATGGCCCCAGCTGAAGACCATTCTAAGTTGGGCGATTGGTTGAGGTCGCTACATGCGCTAGTGGTGAAAAAAGATGAGCTTATTTTCGAGATGGCGCCGGGGGCTCGGAGCCGCACTGCAGCGGCTGAGTTGGCACTAAGCTTACAAGAGACGAAGCCACCAACTGATGAAGTCAGTCCCGTTACTCCCCCGTAGCCCGCTGCAATAATGGAAACACCCGGCGCCTGAAAATATTGAAGATCCGGCGCCTGTGGCTCGACAACTAGAGATTAACCATGTGGACTCTGTCCCCGAAGGGGGGATGTATGATTTTGCTGATGCGTTAGTTGATGTCTTCAGGGACGATGAGGAGGGTGAGATCAGTGGGGGGCAACCAACCGGCCTGTCAATGGAACAAGTGGTGCAGGAGACCCGTCTGGAGGCAGTCGAGGAGGCTCGTCCGGACCAGGGAAAAAGGCCGGTGGAGGGTCCCACTAATTTGGAATTACCAGAGCTTATTAAAAAGAGTGGGTTGAACCCCGAATTTCTCGATGCCTTCCGGATAAGAGATATTTTGAAACTCACCGTGAAGGAATGGCTCGAGATGGGGCGCTAGGCCGGTTTTGTCTTGATGAGAGACTTAGTGGCCCTTCGGATTCCGAAGGATGACAAGGTATCCAACAGGCCGGCCTTGACGTATTTTCACCGGAATCCAGAGATGCCACCGCAGGGCTGAGATGACCACACGGTGTTTACCTATTTCAGTCGGGTGATGGGCCAACTTGCAACAATACGTCGTGCGTGGGGAGAGGTTCGTACTGACCATTATTGCTCTAAAAATTATTTGCCTAATCTTTGATATGCATATATACTCATAACTCTCGCTTTTCTTTCAGATGGAGTGGACACTCGTGGAACTGGGTACCGCATCCGCAGTGGAGGAATACTGTATGTTGAGGCATTCAAAACACGACTGTCCGGATATTATTGGGGAGCAGACGGAGAAAGCCGCGGAAAAAATGATTCAAAACAAGTGGGAGAAGCATGCTCAAGACATGGCGGCACTCAGGGCGGAACACAATAAGGCGATTGAGGCTCTAACCAGAGCACATCGCAGCGACTTGACGGAGTGCGAAGCGTTTTTCGTCGGGAAAAAGCATGCTTTCGAGCAATGCATAGATACCCTCAAAGTGAATCTAAAATATGCTCAAGATAAGTTGGAAGAAATCCGAATTGAAGCTGATGCAAAGCTGAAAAAGACCAAGGATGCCAGTGCAACTGATAAGAAATCTCTCGGAAATGCCACGGAGGAGAATAAGGAACTGAAATCAAAGAATGATTCCCTCCAGTCAACTGTAGATAGACTCAGAGCTCGGGCTGCTAGGTTGCTGCGCCAGTTAAATGATTGTTTCAGGAAGTTGATATAGGAGTTCACGGTACATTCCCCGACTTTGCGAAATTTGGCGGCCCTAGAATGCAAAATAGTCACTCTTGTACTTTTTGAGGGGGAGTGTCGATACTCAAAGAATTCCGGGCATATCGTTATCACCATAGGAAAATGAGAAGTTAGATCCCATCCTCTCCGGGAAGTTCGAACCTGTCCTTGCGGCGGAGAAATTAGATTGCTCCCAAGATCTATTCGGGGCTCTCGAATTTAATCTGGAGGAAGATTTGCATCGACAGTTCTTCTCGGAGGAGATCGAGACTGAAGAGGGCCCACCACCTGACGCATTCCAAAGATTAGCTCCACTATTCCCGGAACCGGTGGGTCCCCTTGTAGCGGATCTTCTTAGACATGAGGAGGTGATGTCTCATTATGATCCTCCCATATATGTTCCCGCCAGTGTAATAGAAGCCCGGAAGAGCCATGAAACTGAAATGGCAGGTTTTGTCCCGAGGAAACAAATTGATGCGGAGTTTCTCGAGGGTCTTAATCCTCCTCCCCCGACGATCAAGATAATAAGGAAGCGTCCCAGCGGACCGAAGAAAGCTCAAGTTCCCAGAAGAAGAAGAAATAAACTTCTTAATATAGTTTATTCGCTTTTGTAATCTCTGCCCTTTTTGTATTCCCCATCATATAAATCCTTTTGAAATTTCCTTTCTTTTCATTTCAATTTCTCTGATCGCTTTAAAAATATAACTCCGAATAATCTGGATCGAGAAGTTAACCTTCGGAATAATAATAACTTTTCATATGATTGGTTTGCCGATTAAAGAAACATAATCTTTCGGCATGATTTGAATCCCAGATATACATTAACGTGGCTAAGAATCCTAGATAATCACATAAAGTTTTATGATAATTTCGAGCATGTGTAAGAGTCCCCATTAAACATAAAATTTTGTTGAATGCGAACCATAAGGCGAGTATTTGGCCATTTTGATCGTTTATCCAAGTGAAAACCATAAATACGGTCACATAAAATAAGGGTTGATATCATAGGGTTATCCCTCGGCCATTCCGATCACAATCGAAAATGTCTGAATTCTAATAGATTTCGCCCTTCGTGGATGATAAACAGCTAACTATGCAAACATGTGATTTAATAATTTCTTTCTCCGACAATGAATAGAATTTGCCATGAATTCCGTGAACAAGGATATCTCTATCGCACAAACGGCATTTGGTATTTCTCATAGAAATATGTTCTCGATGAACTTGCATTCCCATTGAGTATAAACTTGCACTCGAGATTATCTTACTCTTCACGAAGCGTCCTCATTCACTTGCGTGTTTTCTTCGGGAATACACTTGCACCCGTGATCATCGCACATTCCCTCCGGTATAAACTTGCACCCGGGGTCATCACACTTTCCCTCGGGTATACACTTGCACTCGGGGTCATCACACTTTCCCTCTGGTATAAACTTGCACCCGGGGTCATCACACTTTCCCTCCGGTATAAACTTGCACCCGGGGTCATCACACTTTCCCTCGGGTATACACTTGCACCCGGGGTCATCACACTTTCCCTCCGGTATAAACTTGCACCCGGTGGTCATCACACTTTCCCACCGGTATAAACTTGCACCCGGGGTCATCACACTTTTCCTCCGGTACAAATTTGCACCCGGGGTCATCACACTTTCCCTCCGGTATAAACTTGCACCCGAAGTCACTGCGGAAATGGACCAGCCTCCGACGAGGGCGCGACCCTCGCCGGCGTATCATGGAGGAGTCGGGTCAAAACGGTACCCTGTTTGCCACGGAAACATGCTCGGTTCAAAGCCGGCTATCTCATAATTAATCATGCCCCTTAACATATTCCAATAGTATATATGTATAGACGATTCTGCCGCGGACAGAAAGACTCATCGTGTTCAAAGTATTTTGACACAGTATCTAATTTGACGAGTTTGAAAATGATCGACTATAAGACATGAGATACATTGCATTTCTAATCTAACCTATTATTTAATTTCATCCTCCATCACACTAAAATGCAATGAACCTACTTCTATTATACCAGTCCCCTAGTCGATTGAGTTCATATCGTCAAAAAAGATACTTTAAAATTAGAATATGACCATAAAAAGAGGGAAAATTTTATTTTAATAAGATTGAAGAGTCATGTCTATGCATAATACTTGCACAAATTGGAAATATACCAAATCCGTGGCAGCTCCTCTCCGCTCATATTCACAATCTTATGCGTTCCTTCTCTCACCACCGCCATTACTCTATATTGACCTTCCCACTTTTGGTGTAGCTTACCAACGTACTTCGAGACTTCCACTTTCTTTAGAACTAAGTCCCCAACTGTTAACAACAGAAGGCGTACATCTTTATCATGTCTTTTAGCCATCCGCTTTTTATAGACCTCCATTCATTTGGCGGCTTTATCTCTGAGGTCGTCAATACAAAGAAGATCAGCTTTTGCATATCCTCATTCAATACTTCATCGTAAGCGATGACTCTCTCGGATAGAATAGTCACCTCTACCGGAGAAACGGCCTCAGAGCCATATACCAAAGAAAACTGGCTAAATCCGGTGGTAGACCTTGGTGACGTCCGATATGCCCACATCACATTATGCAACTCATCTACCCATGAGGCTTTGGATTGATCTATCCTTGTTTTTAATTGTTGCAAGATGATGCGATTAATAACCTCAGTAAGCCCGTTCGTTTCTAAATGTGCCACGGATGTAAACCGTTGTTGAATACCATAACACTCGCACCATTCGTTTACACGTTTACCTGAGAATCGTGTTCCGTTATCTGATACCAAAATCATCGGAATTCCAAATCGACATAATAAATCTCCAAAGGAAACTTATAACTTCCTGTTCCCGGACCCAGGACACGGCTTCAACCTCTATCCACTTGGAGAAATGTTCCACACCCACAAAAATAGAATTTCTTCTGGCTAGGTGCGGTCGAAAATGGACCTAAAATATCGATGCCCAAGTATCAAAAGGACATGTTGTTGGCAAAGGTTTCATATCCATTCTCGGCACATGATACACGTTCGAGTGGAACTGTCATGCGGAACAGGTTCGAACAAAGTTCACGCAATCCTTTACTACTGTTGGCCAAAAATACCCGGCTCTTTTAACTTTCGAGGCCAAGGATCGACCTGACGAATGGTCACCACAGTCCTCGGCATGAACTTCTTCCATAACGGTTTTTGCCTGTATTGGGGACAAGCATCGAAGATAAGGTCCTCCAAAGTATTTCATATATAATTTCTCATCCACATATACGAAGCTTGTAGCTCTTTCCATTGTCCTGCTGGCCTCACCTTCATTGGTGGGCAATTCTCTCTTAATCAAATACTTGACGATAACGTCTTTCCAAGATAGTTCATCACTTACTGCATCTAATAAAAACTATGTACTATTCGAAAGTTCCAAGCTCACAACTTCAGCTGTGTGTCTCTCTGCCAGACTCATAGACAGCTGATAATGGATCATAGTCGTTATTCTCGACTCGTCTGAGAGTTCTAAAATCGTGGCTGACTTTGCAAGACCATCGGCACGAGTGTTTTCCTCTCTCGGAATGTACGTAAGAACGAACGTCTTAAAGCTTTTCGCAGCTTCCTTCAACTTGTCTAAGTATTACCACATATGCTCATCCTTGGTGACAAAAGTATTCGCAAATTGGGTCACTACTAACTGCGAATCGGAGTGAGCATGCAAACGAACAATTCCAATTTCGACTGCCAAGTTGATACCGAATATCAAGGCTTCGTATTCGGCGACTTTGTTAGTTGTAGAGAAACACAATTTTACATCATATTCATGCTCCTCACTAGACTTTATTTTTTTAAAGTAAACGCCGAGGCCAGCTCGTCCGGCAGAAACTGATCAATCGACAAATACAATACAATATTCCTCATTACCCAACTCTTCTAACCGAGTCATTTGTACTATAAAGTCCACTAAAACTTGGGTCTTTAAAACTCGTCTTGAGATATATTCGATCTGATACTGTCCCAACTCAATATTCCACTTCGCTAGCCTGCCAGAGACATCGATTTTCGATAGTACACTCCTGATTGGTTGGTCTGTCAATACTACAATATGGTGACCCTGGAAGTAATGCCTTAATTTCCGGGAGGTGACTATTAGGGCTAAGACAAATTTCTCTAAATTTGTATAGCGGGATTCAGCTCCTTGCAATTTTCTGCTGACATAATACACTAGTCTATGCCCTTTCTCGCTAAGTCTTACTAAGGCGACACTCACTGCCTCTTTAGATACCGCTAAATACAACCCAACGGCTTCCCCAGGGATGGGGGAGACACAAACGGCGGTTTACTCAGATAATCCTTCATGTTCTCAAACGCGATACTACATTCATCATCCCAATATAAGTTATTTGTTTTTCGCAATGCTCGAAAAAACGGTAAACTTTTCTCTACAGATCGTGAAATAAAACGATTCAATGATGTTAATTGACCCGTTAGTCTTTGTACTTCTCTGACAGTTGTCGGAGGAGTCATTTGCTGGATAGCTGAGATCTTATCAGGATTTATCTCGATTACCTTTTCGGATACCATAAAACCAAGGAATTTCCCCCCTTTTACACAAAATGTCCACTTAAGTGGATTCAATTTCATTCGATATTTTCTCAATATACTAAAACAATCATTCAAATATTGGATGTGATTATTCCCGTGTCGGCTTTTTATCAATATGTCATTAATAAAAACTTCCAAACATTTACCAATCATATCCTTAAATATCGAATTCATTAGACGTTGATAGGTGGCTCCAGTATTCTTTAACCCGAATGACATAACTTTATAGCAAAAAATGTCTTTATTTGTCATAAAAGAAGTAAACAATTTGTCTTCATAATGAATACAAATCTGGTTATAACCTTTAAAAGCGTGTAACATACTAAGAAATTCAAAACCGCATGCTGTATCCACCATCATGTCAATGGCAGGTAGGGGATGCGGATCCTTCGGACATGCCTTATTTAAATATGTAAAATCAATGCAAACTCTCTATCTATTATTCAACTTTGGGACCACCACTGCATTCGCAACCCAATCCGCGTATCTAACAGTCTCAATGAATCCTACCTGCAACAAATTTTCTACTTCCTCATCAATGGCTTTCTCTTTCTCAAGGGAAAACTTCCTCTTTTTTTGATGAACTGGTCGCACATACGGGTTTACATCGAATCTATGAGAACAATGGGGATCTACTCCCACATAATCCTGATAAGACTAAGCAAAAATATCTATATTATTTCGCAAAAATGAAATTACCTCCTTTTCGAACTATGGTGTCATCTCAGAACCGATTACAACTGTCTTCATGCCTAAGGGTTCCATCTTCATATTGTTTTCTTTATACTTTTTAGGAAATGGTGTGTCGCCTAAATCAATAATTTCTTCAGACAAGAATTCCACCATACAAACATGTTTCTTAGCTTTCGATCCATCCATACCACTCCTGCACATTATGTTATAGAAAGAACGCGCCAGCTCCTGATCTCCTTTCATTTTCCCGACGCCCGAAGGTGTGGGGAATTTCATCATTAAATGTGGTTGAGAAACCACGGCCCTGAATAAATTCAATGAACTTCTCCCAAGAATTGCATTATAAGGAAGTATAGGGAGATCCACGACTACGAATTCCATTAACAAAGTCATTGATATTTCTTGATCTCCCAAGGTGATTGCCAGAAAGACAGATCATTCTTCAGCAACAACACTATTGTTAAAACCTACTAATTTTGTTTGCACCGACTCGAGTTTGGTGGTTCCTTTTAAAGACATTTGTTCAAAGGATGCAAGAGTCAAGATGTTGGTAGTAGCTCTATTGTCGACTGGCACTCGAGAAACATGATGATTTGCGATAATAGGAGATATGACAAGAGCATCGTCTTGCGGGGAGAAAATTCTAGATAGGTCCGAAGGATATAGCCATCCTTTAGAGGTCAGACAACTGAACCAAGTTAACCTCCATGAAGCGACCTTTATGCTCCAACTCTCGATAAGATCGCTTACGAGCACAATTCGAATCTTCGATGCTCCTTCCTCCTAGGATAGTCAAAATATTGGGGCCCAGATTGCCCCACCTTGGCTGAGCTTCTTCGACATTCAGAATAGGTTGATCCTGATTCGGGTCAGCAGGAGGTGGATGTGGTTGTTGCTGATTCTCTTGGGCAGGTGGATAGCCTTCCTGCCAAAATCCCTGTTGATTTCCCTGGGCGGGTTGATAACCTTCCTGCCAATATCCTTGCTTATTTCTATACTATTGGTTCCTACCGCGACCACAGTAACTATTCTCTCTTCTTCCATCTCTGCGGTTCTACCGACCTCCATTAAAAAATCCCCTTTAACCACCCCTTTGATGCTGGCCACGTTGCCCTCCATATCCAAGGCCTCTTGTGCTAGGTCGTGGTGGGTCAACCTTAAGAGGTTTCGCTGTTGTCCCCAACTGCTCACTCATATCAATCTTTCCCGGGTCAGCTTCCGGCCCAATTCTAACAACCTTTCGACTTCATACATCAATTCACTACAATCGTTAGTGGCATGACCAAAACTCTGATGAAAACGACAAAATATTTGGAACTCATGAGTCCCCGGTGTTGGTTCTGGCAATGCATGGAGATATCGAAGGGATCCACCCTTTTTCTGCTCGACAACCGTGAAGATTTGCTCATAATTGAACGCTAGAAATGTTCTCACTTTGGCCCTCGATTGTGAAACGTTCTTATCTGGCACTCGGCCTGCAACAATATTGTGGGAACCATAAGTTCGCATTTCTATCACTCTTCGATCCCTCAAGCCTTCATCTTCTAGGATGTATTGCGTACATTTGAGAGGCAACTCTTCCATATTTTCTGGGGGGTCCCTGTTCAACGAATTACACAATGGATGTCCGGCCAGAATAAGCTGGAGCACCCCAACTTTGTCACTTACAGTAATCCGAGGTATCTTCCTACACTCGGCTTCAAAATGGGTAATAAAACCCAACAACCTTTCTGAAGAATCATACCGCAACGTGGTCAAACAATTAATGGACTTTACTGGCACATTAAAAGGCGCAAAAGATGAATAGAATTGATCCTTGATGTCCTGATAGGAGACAATAGATCGCCTTGGTAAACGATTAAACCATCGGAGGGCCGATTCCTTTTGAGAAGCTGCGAAAACAAAACACATAGCAGCATCACTGAAATTCATCAAACTGACATAAATCTCCAAGTTCGACGTATGGGCATGGGTCAGTTGAGCCACAATACTGTGGAAGATCCTTATCCATCTCAATAAATTCAGAACGAATGGCACTAATAATTTTCGTGGAAAAGGGTGTCAAGGAGTTTGAGGCGTTTCAAGGGCTTTGTAAAACTTCCATAGATGGTAAAGCCTTTCCTCGATTGCCATAGGGCTCACCAACCCTTTCCTGTTCGATATAATCCCCGTCATAAGCTGAAGTTTGGTGAGTATCTCGGGTATGTTCGCCATATACTCGTCTCCTTTCTTGACCAAGAGTCAGATTGGTCTCCAGCTGGTTCATCCTAGCATCGATTTGTTCAATCTTATCGCTTATCTCCTTGAACTTCAACTCTATCAAATCTCCAATTCGTTGTAGAGTGTCATTCTGCTCTCTGGTTACTGTGGTATTTACCTGAGGTTTCGGAACATGATCAGTATCTTCCTCTGCCTCCTCGTCATTAACCGGTTTCGGGGCGACATTAGTCCTCCGGGACCTCCTTCTCTGAGCCTCGACTTCCTCCAATTGAGCGATTAAAGTACGTCTTCGCTCTTCCAAATCCACATCGGTTTCGTTCTGTTCTGTGGACCTAGAGCGTACGGGTGGCGAAAGGCAGGCATTATTACGGTGAGCAACTCGACCAATTCTCTCGTATTCAAAGCATCTTGACAAACATCTAGGCGGTGGAGGATAAAATATAGGTGCCCTTCCGGACAAATACCTGCCCTGGGAGAGCTGGGCAGTAACATCCTGTGCCGGGGGCTCTTCCCGGATTGATGACTGAGCCCCCGGTAATGCATCACCCTCATTATTCGCCAGAGGGTTAGTTTCTATTTCTATCTCTTCATCAACAACATCATCATCAGAATTCCAGGTAGTCATGATAATAATACTCAAAACTCAACAATAAAGCTTTCAGTAGGATAAAATCTCGTTCCCCACAGACAGCGCCAAACTCATCTTATCTAAAAATATTTTGGAGTATTTCTTTTTGATCAGTCTATTTCTTTAATTATTTGGAATTCAATTAATGTGGGGATACGAGCGATGTATGAGGTTGGGCCCACAATGTGTGAGCTTACGTCCTCCGGAGAGCAAAGCTCTTACCTTGGTTTTCACTATAATAATCAAAAGATACAAATACAATCAAGAGGTATTGATAATCCGAATGAAAACGGCACGGAAAATGATCAAATAGACTCCGTTGCGCCGTAACTGCCAAAAACTCGCGAGTCAGTGCAGAAACTCGCAAGTCAGTTCACAATCTCGCGACTACCGCGGACAAAGCACAAAGTCGCAACTAACGAGGACAGAGCACAAAGTCACGACTACCGAGGACAGAGCACAAAGTCGCTACTGCCTTAGAGAAATATGATTTGAAACTCAGGAACCAACGCAACAGTGCAGAATCTCGTGAGTGAGCAGAAACTCGCAAGTCCAAAGGGCGAAATGTCGCGACTACGACCAAGTACACACAAACTCGTGATTACTTGCAAAAAGTTGCGAGTACCAGAATGGGTTCAGATGAAGACTTTGCCTTGGTCAGCATGTTAAGAGTTTGGACCTTTTTTCAATGTCTTAGGGTTTATATTTATAGAGAAAATCAGCCCAATTAGTCTGTATGAGGCCCAAGAGTTCAATTTTACTTGACTTAGCCCAAATTGCTTAGATAATATCCAATTAAGCTGAAAAAAAATGTCATAACATCCCGGAGCCTCGAAGATACATTCCGGTCAAAAGTTAGTCAGAAATCTCGATGAGAAAATATCGAAAAAGCCCGTTGACTAGTTCCTTGTCTCAGAATATTGAATAAATAACTTGTAATATTGCGTTCTGGCCATGTCAGTAAAAAGCTCGTATGTGGGTCCGGGAGATCCGAATTACGAGAATATCCCAGAAAATATATCATTCCATAAATAAGCGAAAAAACCGAAAATATCATTTGGCCATGTCGGACGAGCTCCTGGGGTACCGTAATACTGAAAATATCTCCGGATAATATCACTTAGATATCATGATTTTGTTTGCACACTTAAGATTTTTTCATTTATATCAAATAAAAATTTTAAAAAATTATATTTCAAATAAAATAAGTTAATTTTTTTATCAAGTGTGTTTAGATTTATTACACTCTATAGTATAATATTTTAAATTATTTAGGTTACAATTGTTTTCTAATTAATACATAGGAGTGTATTATAGATCATAAACATATTATTAATTAAAACGGTTTAAAGTAGAAAACTCAAATAAATTATTAAAAAAAATTAAGCTTCAATCCTATAAAAGCTTGCATTTGAGTATGTAAAAGAGGAAGAAAAAGTGACACATCTTGGATAAAAATAAATATGGCACACCATGTACCATTGGATAAAGAATTTTAGATTGTAATAATTCTTATTTTATCGAGAGAATCAAATTTATTTAATGTGATGGGATGTTTGTCGGTTTCTTATATATCATTATGAAATCTCTTGTACAAGAAAATCGATTTTGTTTGTCGTTTGAGATTTTTTCATTTATATCAAATTTAAATATTAAAAATTTAAATTTCAAATAATACAAGTTAATTTTGTATCAAGTGTATTTAGATTTATTACACTCTATAGTATAATAAATTAAACTATTTAGATTATAATTGTTTTCTAATTAATATATAGGAGTGTATTATAGATCATAATACATACTATTTAATTAAAACCGTCAAGTAGAAAACTCAAATAAAAATATTAAAAAACAGTTTCAGTTTCAATACTAAACAGTAAAAGCTTGCATTTTAGTATTTAAAAGAAAAAAGGAAAAGTGACACATAATCTATAATTAGAAAAATAAAATTGGACACACCATGTACCATGGATAAAAAATCTTAGATTGTAATGATTCTTATTTTGCCGAGAGAATCAAATATATTTGATGTGATTGGATGTTTGTCGGTTTCTTAGATTTTGTTTGTTGTTAAAAACAAAATCGATTTTGTTTGTTGTTTGAGATTTTTTTATTATATCAAATAAAAATATTAAAAATTTAAATTTCAAATAATTAAGTTAATTTTTTATCAAGTGTATTTAGATTAATTACACTCTATAGTATAATAATTTAAAATTATTTAGATTACAATTGTTTTCTTATTAATATATAGGAGTGTATTATATATCATAATACTTATTATTTAATTTAAACAGTTTCAAGTAAAAAACTCAAATAAAAATATTAAAAAAAAGTTCCAGCTTTATTCCTAAATAGTAAAAGCTTGAATTTGAGTATGTAAAAGAGAGAAAAAAGGACATATCATGTATCATTGGATAAAAATAAAATAAGACACTATGTACCATTGGATAAATAATCTTAAATTGTAATGATTCTTATTTTGTCGAGAGAATCAAACTGATTTGATGTGATTGAATATTAGTTGAGTATTTGACGTATCGAACGATATACCACGGATAATCCGATATCAAAACATTGATAAGAAATCAATTGGGAATATGTGGGCGAGACTACTCATAACTTGAAATGATCCAAATCCAAAGATCACTATGGCAAACCAATTGACCATCAAAGCCCAATACATGCTAATAAAGATGATGAATTTGTTTTAAAAGAGGAAATGACTGATATGCTCAAAAAGAAAATCAACCATGACTTATGCACCAAAAACATGATAAGAGACAATGTCTATTCAACTCTTCAACATCCAAATGCTTTGCAAATTAACAACGACTATTTATCAAATTTTGTATAAATAAAAGAACCAAGTAGCAAACATATACATCTTTGATGCAATTACATTTCTTTCAAGTTATAAATTGATCTCAATATCAATTTCATACTCATATTTAGTATCAAGATCAAGGCGCAAATTTTAAGGCTTCTAGATCATAAGCAAATAATTAATTTATGTCACCATTGAATATAAAAACGGAATAGTAAAACTACAAATATCTCTCTAAATTTCATTTCATTTAGGTAAACATTGTTGAAGTTTGACTAATCTCGGTAATATCGTTGCTTTCGTTCATTAATGGGATGTGTATGCTTGTTGGGCCTCGCATGTTGTGGGATGTTACATCCTTTTTGGGCCTCGTGTGTTTATACTGGACCTTGGCATTTGTTGGGCCACAGGTCTTCTAGAATGTTCTTATTATGTCTTGGGCTTGGCCTGCTGGGCCGGCTGTAACGGTAAGGCGGTGGCCCGTACTATATATACGTCTATCGCTTCTGAAATGTCTCACTTTCATTTCTGCATTTTACGTTTTTACTGCTTTCGCTCTCTAGCTCTCTGTGCGATTTATCTTTCTGTTCTTGCTTTCGTTAGTGCTGATCTTTCGTTAGTTCTTTCTTTCCTTAGATCTAGCCTTGAATAACGATTCTGCGCTGTTTTACGTTTTAAAAGAGCTTTACATTTTTTCAAAAAAACTTACAGCGCCTTCTTTACGTTGTTCTTGAGAAAATCTGTGGATTTTCTCAACGTTCTTGGCCTGATAGTCTGAGTTTCAGACAGATCCTTGACGATCTGAGGAACTGTGTGACTTGGTTAAAGAACGCGTTAACTTTACATACCGCACTTTACATTCTGCATTTACATTATGTAATTACGCTCTGCTTCTAGCCTAAACTGTTGGCTCTAAGCACTTACTGTGAGATTACTTAGTATTTTGGGTTACGTCTTTGAGAAAACCTTTGAGTTTCTTAAAGATTTGTGTCAACGTAAGTGTTTTCAAGCCAAATCTGTATAGATCTGGGTTCCTGAAAACCAGTGACCAAGATACGTACTGAAGCCAAATTTGTAAATACGTTTAGCTTGTGTGATAAGAACTGCCTACAGTTTCTGTCCACTGTTAAGGCCTTAGAACGTATATTCTGAAACTGCTGTGTTAACTAACGATCAGGTTGAAAACTGCAGGTTTACGTTACTGACTTCTTAGTGATTAAGAAGTCCAATATACTGGTGGTGGTCTGTTACTATACTATAGTTTTAACTTCATGTGAATATTTGTATTCTATGTTTTAGTTGGTTCTGTGTTATGTTTTTGTTGAACATTGCAATTAAAATAGTGAATAAATTGCAGGGTGTTGGAAAGTGGATTGCCGATACGATCGTGTTTTAACTAAGACGACGTGATCGGATACCACTATAAATCTGGTGTCATTTTTATCGCTTTAAGAACGTAGCTTAACTAATAGGATTAAAATAACAACAAACATTACTGTCTTTTTTGAATTTTTGAAGTGTGTTCAGTGGCTATATATCACTACCTACATTCAATGCAAAATGAGACTATATAGTATGCAAGTAAAATGCACAATCACCTTGAATTTGAATTTAATGTATACAAAGTTATTTTGAAATAATCATTATTTATTGTTAAGTGAAACTTAGAGACAAATATTTCTCAAAGTTTTCGCTTACCAACAAAAAATCATTGACATAAATTTAACAATAAGTGGTCTAAACAAAAATGAGAATCATTAACATGAAACTTAATTAAAAAATCGTTATAAAAATGGCAAAGAGAAATAAAATGATAAATTTTTCCCTAAATAACAACGAGAAGTGAGAAAACCTGATAAGTTTTATATGAATGACATATTATTTAATCATAGTTGACAAAATGTTGGGTTAGTAAAATTAAGTAAATTAAGGTCCATAATGATTAAAATGACCAAAATATGAAAACTAAGTAATATAAATGGGTTTTACAAAAAATAAAATGCATAAATTTAAAATAAAATCGAAAATTTAACTAATTTAAGATGTATAAATATGGAAGATCCATATATCTCGAATTTGTTTTGTACCCTAAAATTGCTCCCTTTCCATTCATCCCAATTGGCTTCCGTATTCTTCGTTTTTACCCATTTTCATGGCCACCTTTCTTCCTGCTTTCCTTTCCAGCATTACACAATTTCACCACAAAAGTTTCCCATTTCAAGCTATTCTTCATGGGTCAAAAGGAATTGATCTACAGCTTTGTCGCGAAGGGGACAATAATACTTGCAGACTACACTGAATTCAAAGGGAATTTCATCTCCGTTGCTGCTCAATGCTTGCAGAAATTACCCGCTTCGAGCAATCGATTCACTTATAATTGCGATGGACATACTTTCAATTACAATGTCGACAATGGATTCAGTAATTTCGAAAACTTTCCACATTTTTATTTGTGTAGTGTTTAATGGTTTTGGTTATGAAATTCCTCGATTCGGGAGCATGATGGATTTCGTAACATAGCTTTAATTGCAATGGTAGATTAGTCATCTAGTTTATGCAAATTATTGCAGCCTTCTGCGTTGTGGCTGTTGAATCTGCTGGAAGGCAACTCCCTATCGCGTTCCTGGAGCGAATTAAGGAGGATTTCAAGAAGAAATATAGCGGAGGAAAAGCAGCAAACGCAGGAGCAAATAGTCTCAAAAAGGAATTTGGGTAACTCTTATTCCTGTTTTGTTGTTGTTGTTGTTGTATTATATCTGATTGGTGCTTTATCTTATTGCAGCCCAAAACTGAAAGAGCAAATGCAGTATTGTGTTGATCATCCTGAAGAAATCAACAAACTAGCAAAGGTCAAGGAACAAGTTTCTGAAGTTAAAGGTGTCATGATGCAAAACATTGAAAAAGTACAATTTTTCTTCTGCTCTTGTCCACAGTGAAACCATACATGTGTTGCATGATGTGGTTCGTTCTTCAGGTCCTTGACCGTGGTGAGAAAATCGAACTGCTCGTGGATAAAACCGATAGCCTCCGATCCCAGGTAAGCTTGACCACTTTTGATCAGCCAAATCTTGTCACAGATAACAACATGATTGTATAATGTGGTTTTCAGGCACAGGATTTCAAAAAACAAGGCACAAAGATTAAGCGAAAAATGTGGTTCAATAATATGAAGATTAAGCTGATGGTATTCGGGATAATTGTCGTTATCCTCTTTGTTATTTATTTGTCCATCTGCCATGGCTTCAAGTGTACATAGATTTCTGGTTCACTTGTTCTATGGCCATTTTGGTGCATTTGTTCTCATCTCAAGGTTCATGTACAGTCAGTCTGTCAAACTAGCCGTAGCGTTGCAATTTAGAATTTATGTTTAAAACTTGTCCAGTTTGCTTGTTCCAATTGTCTCATGTAACTGGGTATTTATTTAAGATCATTTTACATGTGCATCTAGTGATACTACAACTTGTTGGATTCGAAACACGCAAGTGAAGCGAATTGTGATTGAAATATTGTATTTAAATAGAGATTCTCCGATCAATCTTGATTCTCATCTTGCCTGAGGCATCATGACAATGTGTAGACCGGCCAGCGAATTTAACTGATTAAAATGAATATATTTTTTTAGAGCGATATATGCAAATTTGGTGGCCTAAAATTTTAGAGATTGTGACAATTTTGATTACAAAATCTGAATATAACAAATTATATCCACAATAATTTCTAAAAATCAATTTTTAAAGTTTAATCTTATATAATTTATTCTCAAAGTTTTAATTTTGAAAATTGAAATCATTAACCAAAATAAAATTTTGAAGATAGATTTTGCCATTGTAAATGTCTTATTAACTAAATGTTGTAAATTTAGATAATCAAATTTATCAAAACATTAAATTAGGTAATATATATGGTACGGAAATCCAATTTACCAAAAAAATTATCAACAAATGAAGCACACATGTTATATTTTTCACCAAAAAATCAGTAAACAAAAATTAGATGTATGAAAAAAGGCGTTGTAAATGAGTTTATTGGTCATTCAAAGTTCAAACAGATCCCAATAAATCACAATCTCACCTGCACAGCACCCAAAAAGAAAAGAGAAAAGAACCATACGGAAACAGCTTACTTAGTCGAGTTTGATATTGGAATACAAAAGGGTGTCTTTGGTAATAGGCATGTACATCAAGAAGGAAACCTGCACCAAACAAACATCATCATATAGCTTTATCGTGACCACAATCTCACATCAATTTTCCTTCATATTGCGCGATAAATTCAACAATTTAATCATTCATACATAACACCAAAGGTTTTGTAGGAGTAGATGATCAGAAAAGCATAATGCAATAAGAAACATTTACCCCCAAAATAGTGGCAATTAACAGAATGATTCCGGTTATCCAGACGAGTGTTGTTCTCACAAACAACACTTCTGCGATTTGGGAAGGGTCAGGTGGTAATTGAGATTCTTGTAATGCACGAGAAGATGCTCTTGGGGTGGTTAAAGATACATAGAACATGTGTTCTGCTGTCGATACGGACTGAAAACCATGCCCAATGACTCCCACAATTTTTCCTGCCACAAATGCAACACAAATGAGCATAAATGTAGTCAATCACAATTATAGAGCAGCATATTTCACACATTGGTAAATAACAAGAGAGACGAAAGGATAAAAAGAACACTAAATGTTAAAACATTAGGTGGTTGTCAAACCGTCGTATGATGATTCAAGGAAATTGAATGCCTTTGAAATGGCAGCAGCAAATACATCCAATCCAATCTGAGCAATTCCTTCTTTTCCATAATGTTCTTTTAAAGTCTGTCAAATGATAAAAACTTGAGTGCAAAAATCCAGAGAGTAAAACATGTACTCCAAACCAGAAAATTAATATATGAATTTGCTTGATTCACAGTCAGAATTTCTTACACAAACAGTACCTTAATTCCATCAAATTTTCCATGAATTAGCTCTGCTGGACTGTAACTTCCTTTTGTCAACAATTTATGTGTATCCTTTGCATCTTTAATACCATTGACAAGGAATAAGAGATTCATTGTAAATTTCCTGTCAGCCTCCTGCAAATTATCAAGGTTATCAAAACTAATTTCACAAAAAATATTGAATGCATTAAATAAGGTTTCGACATTGCTTCACAAACCTCAGCCATGTGAAGTCTTATAAAGGCACCATTAGCCACAGGAATGGTTAACTCTCCACTCAGTGATCTGGATGTTTTTTCAACGTATGATCCACCTAACCATGACGCCTGATTGCATAATGCACCATCTGATTAGGAAAATTTGACCAGAGAACGGAGAGAGTGAAGGTGAAACAGAAATGCAAAAAACGACTAACAAAGTCACTTATTTCATTATCGGATAATTCATAACCGTGATTTCCATTCAGTGGAACAGCATGTACTTCCCCTTCACCTGCAAACATGAACAAAAATCAGAGGAAACAATTACTGATTTCGGAACCTATCAGAAATTCCTGGTACCTGGCAGGTGCAAATCCACTTTTTGATCACCTTCAACATTTACCCTTACAGCACTAGTAAATGGAGATTCGAATGAGCCACCATTAAGTGAAAAGTCTGCATGTGTAGCAAACATGTGAATCAAAATAAAAAAAGCATGACTTTAGAAAACATCATATGTGCAGCATACCTTCAGCTCCAGTGACTTCAAGGATTAACAACACTCGAGGCCTTTCAAATGGATTAGGCACAAGGACTTCATTCAGCTGCAAATAGCCACAAGAAATTGAAAAAAATCTGCTCGGAGAGGATAGAAATAAAATATAACGCACAACTACAGTTCATTAAACCTTTGAAGAGCTAGCAGCACTAAGTGAGGAAGGCGGTGCAAGACCAAGCAAGACAGATGCAACAGCACCAACTTCAGATGGCGAAAGTGAGTTTATCTGCATCAACAAACAACGTGGTAATAAAATTTACATAGAAATAATCTTTTGAAATTGAATCTGGCATCTACTCAGTAATGGTATAATGTATTCCAGAATAACCAATTAGTTCAGTTCTTAATTCATTCAACTAGCCTAAAACTTGATGATATATCCGGTCTGCCATTAGAGGGCTTCTGGTCAATAATTAAGAACCACAAACTTACACAGTTAGGCCACCAAATTCTCTTGGGACATTAATCTACTACTTGAAGTTATTAAATAAAAGTTTGCACAGCATAAAATCTGATTTTGAATCTCTCCAACATAACATCCAATTTGACTAAAAATCCTACAGCCAACTTGAACTAATATTATAATCTAAACAATCACCTGAGCAGATTGCTGTCGAACATACTGGTGAGTAGGACCATTAAGAAATACAACCGAAGTACTCCCAAAAATGACCTGAACAAATCGAAGTTTACAATCAAAAAAATCCAGAATTCGAAAGAAAACAAAATAGCGCATCACACCATCCACAGAATTTATAAGCAGGATAGAGAAATAAAGAAAACCTTTGAATGAAAAGAGAGGATAGATAGAATGAACAGAAGAAAACAAGATCGAGAAGCCCTTCGACGATCCATTCAGACAGCGTGTGATCTGCGTAGCGTGGTGTTTGGAATCGCAGGAAACAAAGACAACGCCTCAATACGACGTCGTTTGCGATAAATCATTTCATTTTTCATTTTTTATTTATTAAGTAAAATGGGCTGGGCTATCGGCCCAATACTTAAGAGGCTTTGAAATAATATGCCCAGTATTAAATGCCAATGAAATACCTCAACAGAGACACAGCATTGCTTAACCTACTGAATTTCTCAAATAGTTATTACTTGAGTTACATTTTTAACATTACCAAATTAAACATCTTTTATTATATTATTAATATATTTTATAATTATTTAAGTTTAAAATAAAAAAATAATATGAAAAAAATCAGTTCATTTGCAATTATTAAAAGTAAACATCTTTTGATTGGAATCCATACCCTGATTCAGTGGAACTAAACCCGATTATGTACGTTTGAGTTCAGTAAATAATGTCTAGATCCGGTTCAAGTTTAACAAATTTAAATATGATTATATTTTTATCATAAATATTTAGAAAATTATAATAATATGTATTTATTTAATTGCATTACTATAAAAGTGAGATGTGAACTCAAGGCATCCTAGGCAACATGTTCAGATCCATCCAGGTTCGAAATGTAATAATTTAATCAAGTTTATGTTAAATAGTAATTCGTATAATGTAATGGGCTCTACAAGATTCATCTAGCCTTTCGCCTATTACATTATTACATGTTAATTTAGACACGATTATATTATTATAGTTCAAACTCAAGTTCGCAAAATTGACCCAATAGATATGGTGTAGTGTATCAAAGTAGGTGACGGGTTGTGATTTCGTTTTATAGTAGTGAATTAATAATGGAAATATGATTTCGTTTGATAGTAAGTAAAATGGGTTGGGCTATTTGCCAAATACTTAAGAGGTTTTAAACGAATATGAATATTTTATAATTTGAATGAATATTAACATTTTCTTAAACAAATATATTATTTTATTTACTTTTAATGTTAATATATTATAAAAAAATTGAATTTTAAAAATTATTTATTTACATTTTTCTATTTTTTATAGTTATTATAATATTTTTCACTTATTTTCTTTCAATATTAAATTATATTATTTTAATGTTTAAATTTTAATCCAAAAAATAAATTTCTATATATTGAATTTTAATATTAAATTCATAAAATTTTGAATATATTGTAGAGCATGAACGAATAACTTATTCAAACAAGTTATTTGAACGAATATAAACTTTCATATAAGTATTTGAATAATATTAGAATATTATTTTTTATTCGAATAAAATATAAATATAAATGAACATATTTGTCATCCGAGTGTATATAAAAACTCTGACGCAACTTTGTTGAAGTTTCCCCTAATAAGATTTGCTTAATTTTATCCATCCTCTGTGCTATATTGTTTCGGGGTTGATTCTTGTTTCAGAGGTATCGTTAGTGTTTCATCAACCATTTGAACATTATCTGATGTCACAAACATTACTGGATAAGCAGACTCTAATGAGAAAGTTGGCTCTGATGGTTTTGACTGCATATCAGAAATTTGATCTCTCACCTTCAAACAGAAAGCTTTGCGGTCATTGTCGACAAGATCAAATGCAATCTGAAATGCGATAAGTGCATCTTGTTAGAATATTTATTCAAATAATGTAGACTTAATATTATGTGTTATCTTTTTATATATATTATTATACATGTGGACGCACATGTAAGTATTTTATCACATTTATTGTTACCGTAATAAAGTTGATGATCTAATTTGGTGATCAATATTATGATATAGACTATAGTCATTTAATATTATAATGTGAGGGTCAATTATTAATGTATTGAATTCCAGAGAACTAAATTGCAATTTCTTGATAAATAGATTTACAATTAATTTAAACTTCATCTATAAATACTGAGTGTGGTCTCAACCTAAGTAAGAATAAAAACAAGAGTTAAGCTCTACTTCTGGCCAGCTTAACTCTTGTTATATGAGAAATCAAAGGTTTTGGATGAGTTCAAGTCTTTTAAGGATTAAGTTAAAAATCAACTTAGAAAGACTATTAAGGCTGTCAGATCCGATCGTAGTGGTGAATATTACGGTCGATATGATGTATCAGGTGAACAACGTCCGAGACCTTTTGCACTTTACCTAAACGAGTGTCGAATTTTTCCTCAATATACAATGCCAGGTTGTCCCAACATGAATGGCGTTGCTGAGAGGAGAAATAGAACAATTCGTGATATGATAAGAAGTATGATTTCTCATACTACTTTACCGCACTCATTATGGGGTGAAGACCTTAAAACTGCAGTATATATTATTAATCGTGTTCCGACAAAAGCAACAAATAAAACTCATTACGAGTTGTGGACTGGTAAATTATCTGTCTTGCGACATTTGAGAGTATGAGGTTGTCTATCTGAAGCTCGATCTTATCGTCCTAATGAGACGAATATGGATTTACGGACTGTTAGTTGCTATTTTGTCGGATATGCGGAACATTCACGGGGATATAAATTCTACGATCCTACTACTAATAATTTCTTTGAGACGGGAAATGCATCATTTTTTGAGGATGTTGAGTTTGGGGGGGCAAAAGATAATGATTTCACTTTTGATGAGGAAAACCTCATTTTATCTTCGACATATGGTGTTGATAGTAGTGATCAGTTTTTGAAGATAAACATATGGATCAAGCTCTACCACCTCAAATTGAGAATGAACTAATACCGTGAATATTGTTTTGGTCATGATATTATGTTTGGTTTCATGTTGATATAGAACTCTTATCCGACCTCATTAAGTTTATTCGACCAGTTGAAAATAGGCATGCATGATTACTTTAGCATATAATTTTCATGTCATACACTCACTTGTCTATGTCATTTAGTTGCGTTAATACTTATGATTGATGAGAGTCGAGTTGTTGTATTGCGATGACTACTCCTTTAGTATTTGTATTAATAAAACTAATGGACGAGATGTTTTTAAATAACTATATTCATTTTGCACATTTTGTACGATAAATAAATTATGATTAAAACGGGATATTTGGTAAATACATAATTATTTGTCCAAGTGGGAGATTGTTAGAATATGTATTCTAATAATGTGGACTTAATATTATGTTTTGTATTTTTAGATATACTATTATGCATGTGGATGTAAATGTAAGTATTTGATCACATTTATTGTTACCGTAATAAGGTTGATAGTCTAATTTGTTGATCAATATTATGATATAGACTATAGTCATTTAATATTATAATGTGAGGGTCAATTATTAATGTATGGAATTCACGAGGACTAAATTGCAATTTATTGATAGGTTGATTTGCAATTAGTTCAAATTTCATCTATAAATAAGGGGTGTGGTCTCAACCTGAGTAAGAAAGAAAACAAGAGTTAAGCTCCCCATCTAGCCAGTTTCTTACGATCAAGTTGAAGACAATTCTTCCGGTTTCCGGTATTCTTCAGATTATTCATCGTAACAATGAATTCAGGTATTGTTTCCACTGTGTTATTTCCGATATAGAATCTCAATTATCCTATCACATCTAGCATTTTCTCTGATTTCAAGAATTTCTCAAATATAACAGCTGCATCTCCAAGAACATCTAAAAACATTAACGGATAGCAAAGACATTAGAAATCAATAGGAGGCAGCTCCAAATATATTTGGATAAGAGAAGTAATCACCTACTGTAGAATATCGGTAATCTTTGTGGATCGTAATATTCATCTGATTGTTGGGCCGTTATTATGATTATTGTTATTGGGATGAGCTCTTGTTGGGCTACGACACATCCACTGGACTGGGAGATGGGCTTGGTAATTGTACTACTCTAATTGTTATTGGGCCTGCAATAACCGTTCCCTTACTTGGCTGAGAGGTCGTTAGCCCACGGTATAAATAGACCGCATCGCTTGAGTTGGTCTCACTTTTCATTTCTACGTTTACAGTTTATCCTTATTTGCTCTCAAGCTTTCTTGAGCGATTACTACTGCTATTGTGTGATAATTTGCCTAGTGTTTTTATATTGCTAAGTAATAGCTTCCTTTGCGCTTGTTAGGAGTTGTGTGATTTTGTATCTTTACGGCTTTCAAAAACTATGTGCATAAAAGGCTTGCCGCATGGTATTTACAATATCTGGGATATGGATATGAGTTTAGAGCGTCTGTGACGCAGTGGCTTCTTGTGGTTGTTGATAACTGACTGTATATCGTTCTTGTGCATGTGATTGTCTAGTTTGGCTTCTTTACCGCGGATTATTTAGATTTGTATTACTATTGTGTATAGATTTGTGGTTGTTAACGCTTCTGGCCCATTTTGTCACTCACTTTTGAGTACTATCTACCGGGAAGAGCGAACCATGTATTATTGTGTTTTTTCTTGACTTTGTCGCCGCCCTATACTCACTTGTTTGAGTATCATTTACCGCGGATTATTTGTTTAATTTTAAAACACAACCTGATTTCAGATCTAAAAGATTCTTGAACTTATAGTTTGAGATCTTGCTACTGTAATTTCGGATCTACAATATTTTGCGTAGATCTGAGACTTATTATGAATCTTGATATCACAAATTATTTTTACTTACGGCACAGTCTAAGTATTACGGTTAGACTTGCTTCATTTTCACATATTATCTACTAACTGCGTATTGAAGTTTGCAGTAAATTAATTAGTATAGTGTTTGTGGATCTGTTGATCACAAACTGAAAGCTACATAAAAGAGTATCTTAAGGATCAAATATGGTAGTAAAATACTTCAGATTTGAAACTAGAACTCTTCAATCAGACTGGTTGCCATATTGAACGAACGGGAACGAAACTGAGCATTTTTTAACCCTACTTTTACTTTACTAAACCGCGCTATTAGTTGATTACGTTATTAGCAGTGTGTGGAACTTCTTTATTTTAGAACGTTTTTGGTTTGCTAATTAGTAATAATATCATAGTGCAAAATAGTGGATTGCCGAGATGATCGATCATAAGATAACAATCGAGTCAGATACCACTCTAAAATCTTTGTGTTTTTATTGCTTTACGAAAACTAGTACTAATAGAATTAATAAAAACAACAAGTGGTGGAGATGCAGGGTACATGCTAATTAATCTGTATTAGTCAAGTATTTAGATAGATTACTCATGGATATTGTTTAGTTTCTTGATTCTGTGTTCAATTTTACTTGATTGCCTACGTGATTCTGTGTTACTGCTTACTACTTTAAATACCAAGCATGTCTATAACTGGTGAGTCTAAGGAAGTAGTACTTAAGGAAGGTAACCACGTTAGAACAGGGTGATTTTAAAATAAACCACCCAAGTTCAACGGAAATGATTTTGGTTACTGAAAGGCAAATATGCTAACATTTCTTAAACAAAATATGAAAATATATAGATGTGTATGTTGTGGTCAATAGACCAGGGGTATCAACAATCATCCGGTTCGCAATAAAACGAACTCAGTTTTAATTTGTTTAGATTGAGGAAATGATTGTAAATGAAGAGTGAGCAATTAACACAGCGATTTTAACGTAGCAAACCCATAGGAAAGGGGAAAAACTACTTGACTAAGAGCTAGAAATGTCATTAGCTAATATATTAATGAAACAGTTCATATTACAAATGAAGAAGGCTTATGAAAATAACTAAGGTCAAAGTAAGAAAGCTAAAGGGGAAATCAGAAAGTTAAAGGTTGATTCGCACGTCCAAAAGGTCAACTTGTGTAACATCCCTAAATCATGAGAGTACGGAGATAATACGATGGATTATGGATTTGGACCTTATTGGGTTTATCGTTATTTATCCTGGGCTTATTATGCTATTGGACTTTAGTTATTTAGGATTTAGGGTATAAAACCCTTGTAATTCGTATGTTTGATTAATGATCAAATATCATGTTTTCTACATCCTTCTTCCCAAGCTTCACGGCCGTTCTCCTTCTCCTCCTTCGATCTTCATCCTCCTCCCTTTCTTTCGTCTAATTCTTCCCCCTTTCTACCCCTATCTTTCTTCTATACCTCGGTTACGATCCAGGTTCGTAACAAGTGGTATCAGAGCCATCGTATCACTGGATAAACTCTGGTCGGGTTTTCTCAAGCTAGGCTTCTCGGAAGAAAATCAACATACCCACGCCACACCCTGTTCAAGCTGGGTTCAAGATTCGCTCGGAGTAGACGAAAGACTTATCTTTGAGAAGCAGCAAAACTCAGTCGACGTAGAGTATGGAGGGCTTGATTATCAGTCACAAATCCAACACCTCTTCTCTATTCCACTTGACTTCTGAGTTTCTTTCAAAGATCAATTATTGGGTTTTGAAAATAGAATGGTTAAGAGCATTAAAGAGAGCAATGCATCAATCTCTACTCAACTTCTCAATATATCCCGACAACTCGATATATTATTGAGAAAATATGAGACATAGCAGAATGTAGAGTTTTTAGTTGAAGAAGACTCATTACTGAAGCATGAAACTTTTGATTCGACATCTCGTGCGATACCTCCTGAATTTTCCTTAAAATTTCATAAATCTGGATTTTTTGTTGAAGACATGAATAAGAAGGAAGGCCCTTCTATGTGGGAAAATGACTGTCCATCTAAGAGCAACAGACAACTAGATTTTGAAAAAGAAGCTATCCAATTTAAGAAAGTAATGGACAAAGTAATACAAAAAGTGTGGTTACCAGGTCACGGAGAAGAGCCGACGAGTCAGTGGCATATATGTATGTTTCATATACAAAAGAAATAAGAGAGCCTTTTCAGAACCTATATGATAATTGTGGTACTCAGTATTCGGTAGAACTTAGAAATGAGATAGAGCGAAATAGATCTTTGGGCAGATCAAGTTATATAAGCTTTCCTAGCAGAAAGAATAGACATCTAAGGTTTATTTTGACTAGGAAGAGAAACCATGCATACAATTGGTTGATTTGGAAATTGAAGGATTTGAATAAGAGGAGTAAGAGAAGTAAGGACTTCTCTTACTTGTTCGAAAATGATGAATTGTTTATTTTTGTTCTTGTTAGTGGAAAGTTTAATCCGTTAATGCAACGTATTTATGGTTTCGAGGAGCTTGGAGTTCGGAACAATCATTCTATGAAAGTGATGCTTTTGTTCTTTACAGGATTAGATTCTCTGATTTTGAGAAGAAGAACCTTGAGAAGCTAATCTCACATGATGCTGGTCATGATTGTGCTGTATGGTTTGATGAACTTAAAAAATCCCATATGTCTCTTTTGACTACCACTACTATTGGTCATCAAGGAACATGGAGTATGTTGGCATCATGCATATGTGGTAATGTCCTTGTGGGATTATATAAGGAAGCATCTACTCTCTCTCATTTATACACTCATTTAGGTTGCCTTGTTATTTTAATTAAGAGAAATGTGATCACGGAAGAAGAACACGATCCTTGGGTCAAGATGCGTTTCACATTGAGGGAATGATGGTGGATGACATTGATATGGAGCAGTGGAAAGAATGTGAAGAAAAAAGACATGTGTTTGTAATTAATCCAGAAGTAGTGAAATGCAACTCTACTTGTGACTTGGAAATGGAAATATGTTTATCCGCAACGGTTGCTCTTTGTCGCGAAAGTGGAGCTTTGATGTTTGATAACAACATAATTAATGTTGTTGAACCTTTAGATATATCGAAGAGACTAGGTTGTGTTTCGGAAGTTGTAATCTATAATTTACGAGAATGGCTACTGGTTACATGTCCTCATGCATCATGTAATTTGCATTCTCTATCTTTATCAACCATTAATGTGTTCATCAAATTAAGTGGCAACTCAAGTTATGTTTTTGTTTAGTTGCTAAGGAGGTGGGATTGTGGGAGTACAACCATAAATAAGCTATAACTTTCCACCTTATTATTCACCATGGAGGCACTGGCTACGGATTTTTTTCATTTGACATCTTTTCAAAAATGTTCTGGACAAGCTAATTCTGAAGTTGGAGCTGGCCTAAAAGATATCGAGCAGTATCCAAACATTATAATATATGAAGAAGCATCTAACTACAAGTTCTATTTCAGTTCTGCATCTATTCTAAAAATCCGGAAAATTTGAATAGAAAAAGCGATAGGATGAAACTTCTTCAGAGTGTGGAATTACACTCTTTGAACGTATTCACCAAGAATCACATATTGGATGAACATTTGCTTGTTTCTAAGGATCTATCAAACATTGAAATGTGTTTCTCAAGAAGTTCCGTAACATGTCAAGCTTTAGCCAAGACATTGAAATGTTGGATTTATGCTCAAAGAGACATATTTTGGAAGCAATGATCATTCCAGAAAAGTTCTAGAGATGACCTTGCACTACAATGAGATGCTAGTTGGGATATTTTGACCAAATGCAGACCTTTTATATTTATGGTATGTAGAAATGAAGCTTGCAAATTTTAAGTCTAGAACCGCCAACAACCTGACATGGGCAACAATATATTATCATGGTTTGGAGGTGGAACAATAATTTTTCCATCCAATGTTCAAAACTTAAGTTTTCAACAACTAAGAGTTGTGCGGGGATTTAAGGATCCCACTAGATTATTGAGTTGCACTTGTTATCTTGGCATAGTAGATGATCATGGTGATGCTCTCGTATGCTCTATTGCATCGTTTGAAGAATTGATTTCTATCAATCACTACTGGTATGGGGTTGATCGTTTCATCATTTGTTCTGTAAGATTGACAACGGAAGATGGCATATTATGAAAGATGATTGTTGGGGTCAACGATCGTTTCGAGGAGTGGGTAATGTAACGTTCCTAAATCAGCAAAGTACAGAGAGAATACGATGGATTATGAATTTGGACCTTATTGGGCTTATCGTCCCTAAATCAGCAGAGTATCGAGAGAATACGATGGATTATGGATTTGGACCTTATTGGGCTTATCATTATTTATCTTGGGTTTATTATGTTATTGGACTTTAGTTATCTAGGATTCAGGGTATAAAACCCTTGTAATTCGTATGTTTGATTATCTATTGAATATCATGTTTTCTACATCCTTCTTCCCAGGCTTCACAACTGTTCTCCCCCTCATTCGATCTTCATCATCCTCCTTTTCTTCCATCTAATTCTTCCCCCTTTTTACCCCACTCTTTCTTCTATTACGATATCACTTGTTACGAAATGGTATTCTATGACAAATGGTATCGGAGCGGTCGTATTCTAAGGCTGCAAAACTGAAATCAGGTTTTTCTAAGACGAGAAAAACTAAATCGGGTTTTTCTATAACTACAAAACCTAAATCGGGTATTTCTCAACAGAAGATTCAAAGCTTCTTTCCGCTGCGAAGCTCCCTGATCCAAACACATGCCTACATCGGGTTTAACTTTTACGTTCGACTACGAGTGAAAAAACATCATTTTCGTTTCCATGCTCCGAAAACTCCCGATCTACTATTTTGGATACTGTTTTTCTAACTGTTTTGATGTTTTTGCAGACAATTTTAGGATTTAGTTAATGTTCTTTGTGTTTTCAGAACGTTTGATGTTTTTAATGAGTAAGGAAAAGTGTTTTTTAGCCTTATGTTACGTTACGGAGCAACCCTCTTGTAGTAGCTTTGATGTTTGTTAGGGCCTTGGCTGCTGGAATGAATAAAGAAGAAACCATGGCTGCTCTCTGTATCGACAGAGGAGTAAAGAAAAGAAGAATTGTGCTTTGGATTTTGTTCCTGCAGGCCTTGGAGAAAAGAAAAGATAGGGCTGCCCTACTTTTTGTTTGTTTTATATTTTTGTTTTGTGGGGATATGTTTTATGTATTATGATCGTTGAGGTCAACGATTGTTTTTAGTAGCAGGTAATGTCACGATCCGGTATCGTCTTCGTAGAGTTCTTGGGCTTTAATTAAGTTGTATTGTTATATGGGTCTAGCCCAACGAATACCGGTATAAATCAAGGGATGTATTACGGTAATTGTATCGAATCATTAATCAGAATTCTACTTTATCTCTCTAGCTTATTCTCTCGGACTTCTCTATATCGTTCTTCTTCTTCCCTGCTGCCTGCGGCTTATTCCCGAGAACATTCTTCCGTCTATATTGTCCCCCATTTCTACCCCTCATTTTCTTCTTCCCCGTAACGACCTAAAAGCGTGACAACTTGAGCTTGCCTATAATGCCTGTATTTATAGAGGGATAAACGCTTGTGAATTACGCTGTGTAACCGCATCTAACAAAGTCGTTTTCCCTTGAGAGAAAACATGAGTATGACCGAAGTGTAGACTGCATGATTGGGCCCGAAGCATGGGAAACGTGTGTGTGCCCGTGGCATACTGCAACGAATAATGTATAACTTTAACCTTCAGTCTCGACTGTTGGTTATCGAGCTTGCATACTTCCTTTGCCCAATTGGACCTTCGGGCCCTGTTGTCTTCATTAGACTAAACATTTATTATATGTTGGATTTGGGCCCTTTAAGTTCGACTTCCATCACATGGGTTGGCCTAGAATGCCTTAGGTCTCCTCTAGTTCGGATACCGTGTTCCGAGGTCTTCATTAGTGTAGTTTATGGTACTGAATTAGTACTAGATATGATTTAGAACCTAGTTCTAGTGATAAAGATGTTGTATATGATTTAGTGTTTTGTTTTTTTTAAGTGTTATTGAGTTTAATCAGATATCTAGTTGTAAAATTGCACATGAAACATGGTAAAAACTAGAAATTATGTATGAGGGAACCACTAGGATTAGGAGAACTATATTGAACATGCTTTAACAAGATTTAGAAATGTTTTCTATGCTGAGTAATGAGTCTCATATTGACTTACAACAGCGTTTCATTCTTCTTGTGAATGAAATTGAGCTATTAGGTCATAAAATGACTGACGAAAAGAAAAACTATAAAGTGCTAAGGAGTCTATACAACAAATGGGAAATCCTTAGAACAACTGTAGAACAAACCAAAGATTTAAATATCCTAAGTGTAGATGATCTGTTTGACATTCTCTTAACTAAAGAACTACACCTAATGAGTAGGCAACAACTTGCTGAAAAATCATCTTCTCTCGCTTTTAAAACTACTGAATCATCAACAAGTAAGGTTGTCAAACAAAAATCTAGGTCTAAGAAAACTTAAAGGATCTCTAAACTAGAACCCTCGAAGAAAACTCCTATGTTTGATTCTGAGAGTGATTGAGACATGGAGATTTCTTTATTAGACAAGAAAATTCAGAAACTCTTAAAAGCTAAAAAATCATCTAACATGGATCTAGAAAAGTTAAAAAACATTACATATTTTAAGTGTAAAAACCAGGTCACATTAGATTTAACTATCTTTTATTGAAATAGGAAACTGAAAAGAGAAAATCAGTCATACAAGCCCTACTTGATGAAGTCTTTTTCAAATGAATAAGAAAACTGTGGGTATACTTCTCTTGGAGAAGAAAATCTAGCCATGGTTGGCATAAATCAGACTGAATTTGATTTTGAGGTCAGTTCATCTAATTTTGATGAATGCAGTGATCTACTAATTGAGTTTGCAAAACTGGTTAAAAAATACTAAGAATTAGAGAATAAATATGAAATACTGAAAAAAGAAAAAAATGGAAATTTTCAGAAAATGAATATAGAGAATAATCCTAGTAAGAGTGTCTAAACAAGATCTTAAGTGTCCAAAATTTTGTTTTTGATAAATTTGGTTTAGGTTTTAATTCTAATTCTGAAAATTCTTGTGGAAAACCATCTTTACAGTTTGTTAAATCTACCCCCCAAAACTTCTTCGATTACTCACCGCATGTTTATCCTCTTAAATTGATAATGCGTAAAACTGTTGATGTGCCTAATAATTGTGATGCATTTGACTCCTTACTGCTTCCTCATCTGAATATGACAATGTGAAAAAAATTGTTTCTACTTCATATAATGTAGAATGTAGAGAATTGAAACTGCATGCAATTTAAAGCATGATCAGTGTGTTAATTTTGATACTTGCTATAATGTTGTTAAACATGGTATAGGTTTTAATTCAAAACCTAGACAAAATATGTTGAATGCGCTAAGTACGAAAATAAGGTTTAAACTAATGAACCAAATTGTTATTAGCTTACTTGTATCTATAAAACGTAGAAATGAGAAATCCATATCGGTTAATATGATGATTAACCGATCAATTGCTTACTCTAGGAAACATGATCACCTTAGATTTTATAATGTGAATGAGAAGTGGATTCTTATAATTGCAGTCATGGATCCTTTATAGTGGATGTTCTCGGCACATGACGGGAAATAAGGATTTTCTAGTTGAGTATAAGAGTACTAGAGGGGTAGAGTTGCATACGGGGACAACTTTAACATTAAGGTTATAGGTACGAGATGTTTTAAATCTGGTCAATTTGAAATTGTGAATACCCTGCATGTAAATAACTTGATGCATAATTTGATTAGTATTAGTCAATTATGTGATTCTGGATATGATGATTCTTTTAGTAAAGATTCATGCAATGTGTCTAAGTGTGGTGAATTAATTTTGAAAGCATGTAGAGTGAAAAATGTGTATGTGATGAATAGAATTGAAAATGCATATCCATGTTTAATTTCTTAATCTGATTCTGCTTTTGAATGACATAGAAATTAGGACATGCTAGCCTAGAACTTATCTCTAAAGTAAAGAAACGTAATCTAATTAGGGGAATTAATAACTCTTTTAGAAATATTAAGTATAATTGTGAAGTGTGAGCTAGGTCTAAGCAAACTAGAGCAACTTTTACGAAAATCAATGATGTAAATTCATCTAGGAAAATAGAAAAACTACATATGGATTTATTTGGTGAAATAAAACCATCTAGTATAGGGGGAAGATTTGGTATTTTGTTATTGTTGACGATTTTTCTAGATTTACTTGGATATTCTTTTTAAAATTGAAATATGTAATTTTTTATATTTTAGTTAGTTTAAAAACGAGTGGGAAAATAAAATGGATCTTAAAATAAAATTTTTAAGGAGTGATAATGGTGGTGAGTTTAACAATAATGATTTTTCAAACTTGTGTCAAAACTTGTGAATTGAGCACAATTTCTCATGTCCTCGAACTCCCGAACAAAACGGTCTTGTAGAACGTAATAATTGTACTTTATAAGAAATCGCATGTTCTATGTTAATTGAACATAAATCACCTAAATATTTGTGGGTTGAAGCTGTAAATACCGCATGTCACGTAGTTAATAAAGTTACATTAAGGAGTGTTCTTAAGAAAACACCTTATGAATTGTTGTTTGATAAAAATTTTCTCTTTTATCAAAGGGTGACGTTTGTCTGCGACCCCCCAACTTACTAATTGTGTAATGGACATATCCTCCAAGTTTCAAAATTACAGATCTGATACACTTTTTGAAATAATATGTGCATATGTTGCCCTCAAACTTTAATTTAATGCAAAAATGACCTATAAACTTTTCAATATTGTTTAACATCGACCCTCTAATGGCGGTTAAAATTTAAATATGACGCTTAATGTTTTAAAATGATAATGTTTTGACCATTTATCTTTCGAAATGATAACAATCTACTCCTTGAGTTGCAGATATTTTGCACAACAGACCCTCGAAGTTAACTAATTTCAACAATTTTGACACTTGTAGTTCGAAAAAACATTCATATGTCTCTGTTAAAGATCAAAAGTTATGCATTTTGGTATTTTTCTAGGTATAGTTTTTGGATCATACATGATATTTGATAGAGAACTTATTTTGTAGCACATATAGTGGTGCATCTTGTATTATACAATAATTTGATTCGAGAGACATGAATGACACTTTTACTCTAATATAATATAAAAAATTATAGGTTGTGCAACTAAACATTCAACGAATCATAGGGCCACCAAGCGCAAATCAACCTCTACTCAAACGAAATAACCTAAATTGACATTAAATTTCAGTTTCTTCATGTCGAATGTCTAAACCTTTTGAATTACAAAAGTTGAAATATCTAGAAAGAAAAAGATACCTTAAGCCATCCTTTATCTAGTTGCATGTCTCAGTAACGGCGGGTAAATCAATATCTCATAGTTTCCTCAGCCCTAAGAGTTGTGCTTCTATCATTAGCGAGAGTTTACTTCGATGTCGATGCAGGCAATAATAGATAGATTTCTGTACAGCGAGAAATAAATAACCAATTTCTCGGTTCCAGAAATCAAGCGTTCTGATTTATGGACAAATTTCCTCCGAAACGAAGGTCTAAAAGGCAATGAAAAATGGGTAAATCACCATAAATGAGCAGAAGAATAAACGACTCACTATTTTTGGGAAACAAACAAATCATTTATAGAACTTCATATGCCATAGTGAAAGAAGAGAGGTAGACGGAGCAATTTCTTAATATTAAAATCTAACATTGCATGAATCAGAGGGTCACCTTAAATCGGCATGGGTCTTCCACGACTGCAACTTTGGCCTTCAAAAATCAACACAACACTCAATATGGCCCTTATGCTAACTCAACTTGTTACCCTTATTGAAGATTTCCTGGAATTCTTCATCGGCGCATCACAACTTTAAATCTTTGTGAATATTTCCTAGAAAAGCTAGAACCCTAGTCATAAAATGGCCCCAAGACAAAATAATGACGTTAATTAACGGTAAATCATTCAAAATGGTAAAAGGGTCAAATACAAACGGTGTACGTAAGTTGGAGGGCTAAGTATGCAATTTGAAAACTTGGAAGGTATCGCCTTTATACCACTCGTAACTTGAGGGGTTAATTTTTCAATTATACAGACAAACGTCACTCTTTGATAAAACACCAATTGTATGGGTATTTTCATGTCTTTCGTTGCAAATGATTTGTACATAAAAATGATCAATCAACCTTAGGTAAATGAATGTAAGAGTAGGAAGGAATTTTTGTAAGTTATTCATCAACTAGAAAAGCTTATAGAGTATTCTTGAAATATAAAAAACTAGTTATTTAGTAAATTCATGTTGTCTTCTTTGATGAAACAAATAAAAATCTAGAAATCGAACCGACTAATGAAATTGATGTCGAATCATAAAATGAACAAGATCATTATTTTTTTCAAATGAAGAAGAAAAGGTGACTGAAATTGTTGTGTCCTAAATTTTTGAATTTTTGCCTTGTAATGAACCTGATCATCCCCCTAAACCATCTTACATACCTAATATGCCTATGTAAATCAAATATTTTGGGAGATATAAATGAATCGGTTAGAACTCGTAAGTCCTTTAATGCTTTTTGCAAACTTCATGCATTTGTGTCATTAATTGAATCAAAATCTGTAAATGATGCTTTAGGCGATATTAATTGGATAAATGCAATGTAAGATGAACTTATTCAATTCTAGAAAAGTTATGTTTAGGAATTAGTTCCACCTCCTAAAGATCAAAATGTCATAGGAACTAAGTGGATTTTAAAAAGAAACTACACGAACATGGGAATGTAGTACAAAATCAGGCTAGATTAGTTGATGAGTGCTATACACAAGAAAAAGGGATAAATTGTAGTGAAACATTTGCCCTGGTAGTTAGAATGGAGTTAATCAGGATGTTAATTTCTTTTTCCGCAAATAAATGATTTAAATTGTTTCAAATGGACATTAAATTTGTTTTTTCTAAATAGTTTTATTTATGAAAAAGTCTTTGTTAAACAACCGGCTAGATTTTCGGATTCTTCTAAACCTAATTATGTGTATACGTTGCTCAAAGCTCTTTATGGACTTAAACAAGCTCCTAGAGCTTGGTATGAAAGATTGAGTGCATATTTGTTGTTTTGTGGGTATAAAAATAGTAGTGTATACAAAACCCTCTTTGTTACGTATTATAATTCTGATTTAATACTTGTGCAAGTTTATGTATATGATATAGTCTATAGGAGTACGAACCCGACTTTGATTGTTGAATTTTGTGAAATTATGTTTTCTGATTTTGAAATGAGTAATATGGGTGAACTTTCCTTTTGTTTAGTCATGCAAATAAAACAGCTTGATTCCGGTACTTTTATTTCACAATCTATGTATTTTAAAGATCTTTTCAAGAAATATGATGTTTATAATGCAAAATCTATGAAAACCCCTATGCAAACTCATCTAAATTTGATAATAGATGAAAATGAAGAAAGTTTGAGTGAAACACTCTATATGAGCATGATAGGTTTACTATTATATGTAAAATCATCTAGGCCGGATATTATGTTTGATTTTTACATGTGTGCTAGGTTTCAATCTAATCCAAAAGTATCTCATTTAAAAGCCGTTAAACGAATATTTAGGTACTTGCTTGGTACTTTGAATATTGAACTCTTTTATCCTACGTTTGATGATTTTGAACTTGTGGTATATGCGGATGCTGATTATGATGATTGTAAATTAGATGGAAAAGGCACTAGTGGCTCGTGTCACTTTTTGGGACTATGTTAGTATCGTGGTTTTGTAAGAAACAAAGTACGGTAGCTCTCTGGTCTACCGAGACTTAATATGTGTTTCTTTCTAATTGCTACACTTAAATTATATGGATTAGTTCTCAACTAACTAATTACAATATGTTAATTGAAACTGTAATTGTTAATTGTGATAATACAAGTGCTATCAACTAAGCAAAAAATCCGGTCTATCATTCTAGGAGTAAACACATAGAGATTTTACATCATTATTTTAGGGATCTAGTTTATAATAAAACTGTTTGTGTGAAATTTGTGCCCTCTTATGAACAAATTGCTTATATTTTTACGAAATCTGTGGAATATGCACAGTTTATACAACTTAGAAACTACTTAGGATTAATGTTGTGCCAAAAGAACTCATTAATTGCTTTGTATTAAAATATGTGCTAATGTGTGCTCCCTTTTGCAATATGCTACATATATGTGTGAATTTGACATCTTCAGCTAGTATTTAAACTGCATGTGCAATAGTTACTCGACCTTAATTGTGCTCTCATGACTGTATTATGTAAACTGTTAGATGTGAAGTTGATTGATATATTTGTATAATTTACTAACCACCTTCATTCCCGGGGCCTGGCGTACTCCCATTTGAGGAGCTTACGCATATGAACTTAGGGGGAGAAATCCCAACCTGGAATAAGGTTATCTTCTTGGTTGTTCATCCTCCTCGGTTATACATTTTCGAATTAAGAGGGAGTTCACCGCTATCTTAAGTGTAAGTGAGACCGAAACTCTTCGAGGAGTAAGTATCGGGTGTTACAGGTACATGTCTACGATATCACAAATATTAAGGGGGAGAATGAAGAAGATCGGTAATCTTTGTGGAATGTAATAATCATCTAATTGTTGGGCCTTGATTATGATTATTGTTATTGGGTTGAGTGCTTGTTGGGCTACGACAACAGCCATTGGACTGGGTGACGGGCTTGGAAATTGGACTACTCTAATTGTTATTGGGCATGCAATAACCGCTCCCTTACTGGGCCAAGAGGCGGTTAGCCCATGGTATGAATAGACCGTGTCGCTTGAGCGATTACTACTGCTATTGTATGATAATCTATCTAGTGTTTTGATATTGCTAAGTAATAGCTTCCTTTGTGCTTCTTAGGAGTTGTTCAATTTTGTATCTTTACGGCTTTCAAAAACTTTTTGCATAAAAGGCTTGCCGCATGGTCTTTACAATATATGGGATATAGATCTGAGTTTAGAGCATTTGCGACGTAGTGGCTTCTTGTGGTTGTTGATAACTGACTTTATATCGTTCTTATGCATGTCACTGTCTTGTTTGGCTTCTTTAGGCTTTGAATATTACTGTTGTGTATAGATTTGTAGTTGTTAACGCTCTTGGCCGATTTTGTCACTCATGTATTAATGTGTTTTTTCTTGACTCTGTGGCCGCTCTATACTCACTTGTTTGAGTATTATTTACCGCGGATTAAGAGTTTAAGTTCAAATCACAACCTAGTTTCAGATCTAAAGATTCTTGAACTTCTGGTTTGAGATCTTCCTACTCTGATTTTGGATCTACAATATTTTGCGTAGATTTGTGACTTCTTGTGAATGTTGATACCCGACTTATTTTTAGTTACAGCACAGTCTAAGTATTACGGTTAGTCTTGTATCATTTTCACATCTTATTTACTAACTGTGTATTGAAGTTTGCATGAAATTTATCGGTATAGTGTTTGTGGATATGTCGATCACAAACTAAAAGCTACATACAAGAGTATCTTAAGGATCAGATCTGGTAGTAAAAGACTTCAGATCTGAAACTAGAACTCTTGAATCGAAATGGTTGCCCTAGAGAAGGAACGGGGACGAAACTGAGCATTTCTTAACTATACTTTACTTTACTAAACTGTGCTATTAGTTGATTATGTTGCTAACAATGTGTGAAACTTCTTTGTTTTGGAACGTTTCTAGTTTGCTAATTAGAAATGATATTGCTGGGCAAAATAGTGGATTGCAAAGACGATCAATTCTAAGATAAGAATCGAGATCAGATACCACTTTAAAATCTTTGTGTTTTTATTGCTTTACGAATACTAGTACGACTAGGATTAATAAAAACAACACCTACAATACGACAGATGCTCAGATGTTAAGAATAGCCTTGGAATAGAGAACTGCTCATTAATAATTTGATAATAATTTGTGTGGGTAAGTTTTTTTTTTGAACGGAACTATGGAATTTTATAATGGGGATAACGAACCGTTATTCCCCACTCTGGGAAAAATTACAGAGGAATGTACTAAGATGATGCATTCAATATCACCTCATTTGATGCTTGAATCCATTCATATAGTATCAATTTATGAAGTCTACCTCTATGTTTAATTATATAAAAATCATACAATTGAAGACCAAAAAAATTAAGAATCGATGGTATCTTTCCGTCTTTGAAGATGGCTTGGTTTCTACAATTCCAAAGCCTCCAGATTAAAGTTGTGATGGAGAGCTTCAATGCCTGTTTTCCAGCATTTTTGGAAGGTCTTCGATTTATGAATTGCTTCGTCTCGTCCCATGTTAAAGGTATAGAGATTTGTCGGCTCCCAGTCCACTAACGTTTGAACTTTCCCAAAACTCCTTTGTCACTTCACAATACCAAAAAATATGCTCACTTGTCTCTTCCCTTCTTAAACACATGGGACAGACACTAGTCATGTGATGCTTTTACGATCAAAAAGAAATTTTGATGTAGGGAGACGTTCCAATAGGAGGAGCCATATGAAGATTTTGATCCTTTTTGGCAACCTCTCTTTCCACCAATTCGATTCCATGGAGGGAGATTGAGAGACCTCATTTGAAAGCATGGTTAAATCTGTTGCATTAATCTGAAACACTCTATCATCTCTCCACAGAATGTAATATCTTCCATGTGTGCATTAATTCTATTGTGTTGCATTTGAAGTTGATTTCTTTGGGATGTCGTCTCCCCTCTACTGAGTGCCCTTGGAAGAGGTAGCCAATGCCACTCTCCATCGGTTAATCTTCCCATTTCCCTTACTGTGCATAACTTATTTCCACACCACGTGGAAGGCATCATTAGGAAATGTGGCTCTACATTTTTCACTGACCTCGATAATACTAGACCATGGTGTGCCAGATACATGACTACTTGGGTTTTCTAAACGTCTCAATTACCATATATCAATTTAATAATTTGGTTCCACTGATTTTTCTCTTCCGTATGGAATCTCCATATGTATTTTAGCAGCAAAGACCATTTGTTAAGTTTCAAGTTTATGATTCCCAAACCACTTAGCTAAATCGGAGTTGAAACCGTGCTCCATCTGACTAATGAGTTTCTATTTTCCTCCAACTTACCCCCCAGAAAAACTTCTTCTATAGGATTCAAGTATCTTAAGAGTAGCTTATGGAGCTTTGAATAAGGGCATCAGATACACTGGAGGCTAGAGAGCACTGAATTAACCAGAGTATGTCTACCTCCATAATATACGTTATCATTTTTCCAACCATCTACTCGGGTCTTCATCATATTGAGAACATGTATCCATGAGGAAGCCTTGATTTTCTACAATCTAGAGGAAGTCCGAGGTATATTTGATATCACCCTGAAAAATTTATTATTCGAGAACAAATATATTTCTATATAGTCATTCCCAAGTCGAGAAATGAAGTAGATTGAGATATTTTGATGATTGACATTGTTTATAGCTTATGGTGATATTTGGATTGTGATGCTTATTTACTGGACCCTTATACCTAATTTAGAGATTAATAGATCATTATTTATTGGACTCCATTATTGATGGGTCTGGTGAGTTATAATTGGGTTGGATTAATCATCTATATAAACATTGTTAAAGAAAGAAAAAATAGAGTTTTTCTTTGACTCTTGACCTAATGGAGGATTCTTAACCTAAGGAGGAGGCCGCTATTCTTTTCTTTTTCGCCCAGGAAACCTACGACTACGGCCATCAAAACATGATCTTTTTCTTTGGTTTTCTACATCATGTTCTCCTATTGTAAATCTACGAACTTGACGTTTATAGTGGATTCAAAGGCTACGGCCGGGTGGTTTTTATCATTTCTTTTACAGAAAGGTTTTCCACCTACAAAAATCGTGTCTTTTTACTTCTTGCTTTCGTATTACTTTTTCATTCGACCCTTACCGATAAAAGGGGGTCTAAATTTTGTTACTACAGATTTTTAGCAGCGATAACAATATTATAGGTAGAGTTATGGGCAGACATCCAAGACTTCTTGACCACCGATTCACCTCTGTATCTTACACATTTAATCCAATCAAAAAGGACATGTGCACATTGATTGGCAATCCTGAGAGTAAGCAAAATCTAGTAAATAACTCTGTAATAAATGACAGGTTTTGATGGTCCCATTCACCGAAAAGAAGAGTGTCATTGGCATAATGGAGATGAGTAATTGATAATTCGTCGTCTAGCTTGAAGCCCTTATAAGGACCCAAGCCCACTAATTTATGCAACATCCTGCTAAGAACCTCTAAGACAATAAGGAAAGGAAGGGGGCTAGAGGATCCCCTTATCTAATTCATTTCGTTAGACGAAAAAATTCTGAGGGCTTCCATTCACCAAAAAGGTCATAGAGCTAGATTCAAGGCATGCTTTGATCATCTTCATAGCATCCAAAAGAAAATTCCAATTGATGATTTTTCATCATGTAGTCATTTTTGGTCATCAAAGGTTTTTTGCCTTGAACATCATCAACGGTTTTTTGGTCCTCTTAGAGAACGAGACTACCTCATTAGCTATCAAAACTCCATAAGTAATTTGACGACCTTTCAAGAAAGCGGATTGTGCGACTAATGAGTGTTGGTATGACCCTCTTAAGCCGATTAGCCAAAATCTTCGCCACAATTTTGTAGATGATACCAAGGAGGCTGATTGGTCTGAAGTCATCAAAAGATAGAAGACTGGATTTTTTTGAAATGAGAGTGACTAAACCTGGATTCGCTCCAGGTGAAAATTTCTTATTCACCTCGAAGTCCTTGACATCTTCCAATAGATCAAGTTTAAGCAAGCTCCAGAAGAATCTTAAGAACTCTTACGTAAATCCATCAGGGCTTGGGGATTTTTCAGCCCCACCATCCCAAACTGCTTGCTTAACCTCTTCCTCTAGTATTTCAGCATCCAATAAATTCATCATAATTTGATCCAATGTTGGCATATTTATTAGAGACAAATTAGGCCGATGAGAACATTATTCTGCAAATAAATCATAGAAGAAGTCCTTTGCCCCCTTATCATAACTCATTTAATTGCATTATGAGGTTTCCTTCAACGAATAAGAGTGTCAAATAGCCGAGAATTCTCATCTTCTTCACGAATCCATTTGGTTTTAAACTACTGTTTTTTCATCATATAGTCATTTTTTAGCAAAATCTTTAATTCATGAGATTGTTGCAAATAGCCTTGCTTTTCTTCTTCAAGAAGCTCTCGCAATTGTATAATAGTCTCGAGATTGTGTATGGTAGTTTCTAGAAGACTCATTTTCCCTCTATTTTCATGGATATGATGTTTAATGCAAGGCTTCATAGAATTCTTCAGAAGATTGAGTTTTTCTTTCGTCCGATAAAGAGGAGTCCCTATAATAGTAAGATTTTCCCAAGTTACTTTTACAAATTCAATGAATTCTGAATTTTCTAACTATATATTGAAAAACTTGAAAGGATAGGGGCAATAGTCTTCCTTCAACTACCCAAATAGTAAGGGTCTATGGTATGAGATTACCCAAGAGAGACTACTTAGGTGAAACAAGTTTTCTTCCTCGGCTTTTAGAATTTCCCTATCAATCCTACTAAGCTTGGTCTTGCATTTGTTCTTCCAAGTAAATCAGGAGCTGCCTAGAGGGATATCTTGGAGCCGATTTGCACAAAGAAATGCCTTGAATTCAGTTATAGATCGATAGTCTATAATGGAGCCACTTCTCTCATCTGTCTCCAAGAAAGCATTAAAGTCTTCTATACTAAAAACATTATCATTCTACCCATCAAGAATTTGACTAATCCATCCCCATTGTACTTGTTTCCCGCATATTGTGCCTTTCAAACCGAGACATTTTTGAGATCTTACTTGTGACTGTGAAGAGAATGAACTTGAGTTCCATATTGTTGAAATTCCCTCCTGAGAGGCCATTTGAAGGAATCCATCTAAAATCTATTGGATTATTGCCCCATACTGACCGTACGAGCTGTGTGGATATATCTTGTAGCATAGTTTCATGGATGCATGGAATTTCCACTGTATATTTCATGACTATAGCTTTTATACTAGCCATCTTCACTGCACTCTTGAGTCCCCGTCAATTTATACTTAAGATGTACTCCATATTGAAGGGATAACCTTGATGAGATAGAGACGAGAACTATCTGAGGAGAAAACTTCTCCTGATTTTGTTCTTTATGCCTTCAATGCTCGTAGAGCCCACCTCGCAACCAATAGCTTGCATCATCGACAATATTTTTTGTGCATCTTCCTCTATTGTTATGTTGTTGACTCATCTACTAGTTTTCTCACATGTACCTCTAGTATAGCATATATTGGAGGAAAGAATATGTTGCTTTTTAACACAGGTCGCTGGGGATGATAGAGCATAAGGAATACCTACAATAGGAGAGGTTGCATATGTAGAGATAGTTGGAGAAGGAATATCCTTATGGACAGCCCTGCCTGAGCGCTCTTGATTTAATGGTGTAGTTTGTATAGCGATTGTCTTGATGGGGCTAGCAATTTGCATGTCATCTTGCCAATTATGTGTTGATCCCACCACCGAAGCAACTGAACCAACATCAGTATGCCAGTTTTCATGAGTGGCCCACTGCACAATGAGGGAAATAATTCTAATATGCGGATCTTGAAAAATTCGACCAACAATTGATCGTCGCCCATAATTAATAGCTAATTGCCTAGATATATTAGATTTTTTGGAGGTCCTGATTCAAACTCTACCAATGTCAAGTCACTTCTTTTTTAGAGTGCATTTATGGACCATTACCACCTCGCCCCAACTGCTTGCAATTTTCCTGAATACCTCATCTCTCCAAAGTGACAACGAAACACCTTCAATTCCTACACATGTCAATTCCACTGCCACATTCTCTTCTTTCAAAGAATGATGAAATTTTAGCCATTTGCCAAACAATTGTTGTCCCATATCTAATAGTTCTTGTTTCTGTTTTGGATTTGCGCATTCCATAAAAACCTGAGTGCCTTTTCTATATCTGACTAGGACATGCGGTTTTGTGTGAGTGCTAAGGCCTCTTCAAAATCTGATAATATCTCCAGGTCTATCAATTCACCAACAAGGCATCTTTGTTGCATTATGTATCCATTGGGTCAGCCTCAAATGTGAACACATAATTTGGGGGCAATGAAGGACTGCCTCTTCAAGGTTGATTGGTGTATGTTCCTTATGAGTTGGGTCGACCGCAGTGGGACGTTGTAATGGGCATGCTCTTTGGGTCGACCCGAGTGGGACAAAAGCTTCATCGGGTTTAGGGCTAGCACTCATTTTGACTCTATAGATAGGGGTGGGTAGGTGCGCTGTCTGTGTCGTCGGCCCTCTTCCGAAGCCTAAGCTGAAAAAGGTCTGACGAGTGTGTTCACCGAAGGCGGTGAATGGAAAAGTAAACATGTGACACGTTTACCGAGAGAGAGGATTTACAGTTTTTGGAGCGTAACCATGTTCTGCTTATCTTTTTGTAGGTAAGTTTAGTTTATTGGTACATAAACCAGTAATGAGGTGTTTGGTTAATAGGATTGTATGGTATAAATAATATCAATTCACATATTAATGCATTTTGTATGCATGATTAAATTATAATAGTCTTATTCTTGTACCGTCTAATCTCTTACTTGTATAATAAATTTGTCTCATCCATTTGGTATAATAAAATAATCCAATTAGATTTGTTTATAGTTAATGACAAAAATGTTCCCGTGATTCATTTTTAATTAGTAAAAAGGCATAGACCCATTTCACTACACATATTTCTCTCATTAAAAGCAGAGCCCCTGTGACAAAAATGACTCTGCCTTGTATGTGTTTTTGGTCTACTGTGAATAGATTATGTCATATGGTGTATTTCAAAAATCTGTTTAAAATGCATTGTCTCGTTAAAAAATCTATTTATTACATGTTTGACAAATGAGAACAATAAAGTCATTTGTTTACATATATAATTTTATCTTGTGTACCAAACAAACTTCTACATTATTTTATCTATAAATTAACTCATTTACCAAACATACCTAGTCTTATTTTAAACCATATTCTCATATAATTTTATCCAATCAATTTAAAAGTAATCTAATCTTACACAATCCTATCTAATGAACCTGACGTGCTCCAAGAGAATATGCTAAGTTCACCTCACTATGATATTCCTTATCGTTGACATTTGAATGAAAAACATTAACGCAGTATTCTATTGTTGCATGAAAGTCACTACTCCTTAAAACTACTTCTTTGAGCTTATCGTGACATCGACTTTCAATAGCCATTCCTATTGCTTGTTTGTAGTAACCACCAGTGATATGTGAGGAATAATTGATGAAGGACATATAACTCTCTATGTCCTTGATTTATTTGTGTTCTTGATTTAAATACACATGTTCTTGATACAAAAACTTGATTTCATTAGTTGTGTTCTTGATTTAAATACACATGTTACTCATCATACCCTAGCTACATCAAGGACATATAACTCTTTATTAATAATACAAAAGTTTGACTACACAGAACTTGAATTCATCCAAAAGATATGTTATGATGTTATCTGATGGTAGTGGTTGGAGGTTGGTTTGGAATATAGAATAATATCCCCTCCTCAAGTTGGACATGTAGCACGCGGGATAAGTCCTAGCTTGATTAAGAAGTCGGAAAAAAAAGTAGAAGGAAGGACCTTAGTGAAGAAATCATCTAACTGGAAGCGTGAAGGTAGATAGTTAGGCAATAGAAAACTAGATTTATAGTGATCTCGAACATATGACAATCAATTTCGATTTGTTTTACTCGTTCATGAAAGACCGGATTTTGAGTAATTTGGATAGTTGTTGTGTTATCGCAATAAAGTGGGATAGGTAAAGGCAAAGAAATACCAACATCAGAGAGAATAAGATATACATCGTACTTCACATACAGTGGTTGCCATGCTACGATATTCGGCTTCAGCCGAAGATCAAGCAACTGTGGATTGCTTCTTTGTTTTCCAAGAGATGAGAGATAATCCTAGAAATATAGCCATAGCCTATGGTAGATCGGCGAGATGTTGGACAACTTCCCCAATTGGAATCACAATAAGCAGTGAGAAGTAGATTGCTACAAACTGCATAAAAAAGGCCCATAGTGGATGTGTTTGACAAGTGGCGGACTACCTGAAGAGCTCCTAACCAATGAGCTTGATAAGGACGTTGCATATACTGACTTAACAATTGTATTGGATAAGAAATATCTGGTCTTGTGAAATTAAGATACAACAACCTTCCGACTAGTCTGTGATACTGTTCAATATCACCTAAAAATGGTCTAGGGTCTTCGGGAAATTTAAAACCTCCATTAAGAGGAAGATGGGCTGGTTTGGCTTGAAGCATTCCAGTGTCTTCAATATTGTACAAGATAAACTTATGTTGATTAAGATGAATTCCTTGAGATGAACGATGTATTTCGAGTCCTAAGTAATATTGGACTTCGCCCATATCTTTGATTGTAAAAGATGTGTCCAAGGACTGCTTGATGGCTTCAATAGAAGATAAGGAGAAACCGGTAACAAGTAAATCATCCACATAGACCAACAATAATAAGATATCCTTCCTAGATTGACACATAAATAGACAAGAATCATGGGTGGATTGCGAGAAGCCAAGTGATAATAGCGTAGTCGTAAGTTGTTTGTTCCATTGTCGGGAAGCTTGCTTGAGCCCTTAAATTGATTTATGCAGCCTACACACTTCATCTGAATTCACAGAATATCCATCTTGTGCAAGCATATAAATTGCTTCTTCAAGTTGACCATGAAGAAATTCATTGTTAATATCGATGTAATGTAAATTCCAATTGAAGCTTGCTGCCAAGGCGAACATGAGCCGAAAAGTGACCCATTTCGCCATCATTGAGAAACTTTATGCATAATCGAAACCAGGTTGTTGTGTATATCCTTTGGAAACTAGGTGCTTTTGTGAGGAGCAATACTGCCACTATGATTCAATTTGAGTTTATATATCCAACGACAACCAATAGCGTTCTTACTGGGAGGTAGTTTAGTGATAGACAAGTTGCATTCCGTTCTAAGGCTTGTAACTCTTCTTGTATTGCTTCTCTCCATTGCGCTGAATCATTTGCTTCAATAAAGGAACCTGGTTCACGGAAAACAGATGCTTGGGCCAACACATGAGATTTCGGATTATGTGGGAAAGATTGAACCATAGAGATAAAGATTGGAACCAAGATGGTGGTTGATGAGAACATTGACTTCTTATGAGACCAATGTCAGAAGATAATGAATCAATGGTGGTAGATGGTTGCAAAGGAACATATGAATCAGCAGAGTCATTAGATATGGCATCATTAGAATCATTAGGGTGTGGAACCCCATGAACGAGAGTTGGCAAAGAATTTTCTGCAGGAGTGGTTGAATCCACTAGTGTGTCATTCGGGTAGACAATATCTAAGAGATCCATCAAGGGAAAAATTTCAGCTACCAAATCCACTTGAGATGAGTGAAGCAAATGGTAAGGAAGATGTTTTCATAGAAGATGACATCTCGAGAAACAACCAGAGTTTATAACCCTTTTTTCCATGTGCATATCCCACAAATATGGCACGATGACCCCGGGGACTTAATTTATCTTTTGCACATGAGATGTTTCTATAAAAAGATAAACATCCGAACGGCTTAAGCATAGAATATGAAGGAGGTTTCTTATGAAGAACTTCATCTGGACATTTCCGATTTAACAAACTGGTGGGCAACCTGTTTATAATATATGTTGCTGTCAGAAGGGCTTCTCCCCATAAGGTAGTGGGTAGGTTAAATTGAAAAAGCAAAGATCTAGTAATTTCTAAGAGATGACGATGTTTTCGTTCAACTATACCGTTTTGTTGAGGGGTTTGAGAACACGATGTTTGATGAAGGATGCCATGATCGGTTAAAAGAGATTCTAAATTATAATTGACAAATTCACCACCATTGTCAGTGCGAATTATCTTAGAATGAGCATAAAAAAAATTGCCGATAATGTGAATAAAGGCTTTAATATAATGAGCAACTGAGTCTTTTGTGTGAATCAAGTATGTCCAAATGGCCCTAGAATTATCATCAAGTATAGTAAGAAAAAACCGGGTCCCTGAAGGTGTAGGCGTATTGTATGGTCCCCACACATCCATATGGATTAATCAAAGCAAGATGAAGCTCGGTTTGGGCTGAGTGGAAAACTTAAACGATGTTTTTTAGAAAGATGGCATACATCACTTGGTTTATGTTGAGTTTCCTTGGTTTGATGAAAAAAATGTAAATGTTTCAAAGTATCAAATGATGCATGCCCTAAACATAAGTGCCATAAAACATTCGGATCCATAGAATTTACAACAAAAACACGATTCAAATCATGGGTGTATAATAAGTCATAGGAGAAAGATGAAGTAGCATCATTCAAGTCAGGCAAATACTTCAATGGATCCATGGCACACAAAATGTAAAGATCATTTACCATGCTTCCAACAACAAGCACTTTTTCAGTCTTTGGGTCGTGAAGAATGCATTTAGAAGATGAGAACATAGAATGAATGTTATGGGGTACTAGTAACTTTCCCAATAGAGAAAAGATTGGTAAAAACATAACGCTATTGAGGATGAGTTTAGGATTTATATTTACAGTCCCTTGAGAATGAACATAAGTGGAGGTTCCATTTGAGAGGATTATAGTCATAGGTTTTGGAATAGCGGATAGTTGAGTAAAGAAGGAGATATTTGAACATACATGTGTGGTTGCCCCGGTATCTATAATCCATGTATTCAGTTCATTTTTTGAAACAAAAGAATCTTGAGATTGAGGAGACATACCAGCAAAATGTAGAAGATTGACTTGTTCTTCTTCAAATTGATCTTTGCTAGTGGAAATAGCCATGTTTACTTGATTTCTTTCTGCTATTTTTTTCAGTTGCTCATCTCACATAGGCTGCCATTTGGGGTCATTTTTTTCCTTAAACCAGTCCACCACTGCATGAACCATGAAACAAGTGTCACTAAGATGGCCATCAAGAACTGGACCAACTGGTTTGATCCACATAAAGTTGTAACGCGTATTTTAATTCCATACTCACATGTCACTGGTGGTAAGTGTTTACCACATTCACAAATGATAGCCGGAAAGAGTCTCCTATATCTTGCCAAAGTGAACATAGTTTTGTATGATACTCTTGTATTGTCATGTTCCCTTGATGAAGATTTATGAGTTCTTTTTTAATTTCATAAAATATTGCAACCCTTTGTTTGCCATACCTATTTTCCATGCATTTCAATACATCATGGGCTGATGTCAAGTAAGTGTAGGCTTCTACAAAGCCTAGTCTCTTCTTTGAGCCCAAGGCAATGCGAGCAAATATTCTCCAAGATTGGTAATTTCTACCATTTAGTGGGAAGTTAACTAATGGTAGATGTGGTTGATCTGTGCCTTGAAGAATCAAGGCAGAATTTGTTTTAGCATAATCATTCGAAGCTAAACTTGTTTTAGCATCATCCTTCGAAGCCATAAGAATTCAGTGCAGTTTCAAGAGGGCCTGCTCCGATACCATGAGAAATAATTGATGAAGGATAAAAAGTTGATTTCATTAGTTGTATTCTTGATCTAAATACACATGTTACTCATCATATCGTAGCTACATCAATGACATATAGCTCTCTATTACTAATACAAAAGTTTGACTAAACAGAAATTGAATCCATCCAAAAGATATGATATGATGTTATTTGATTGTAGTGGTTGGAGGTTGGTTTGGAATATCGAATAATAATTTGTAGGTAATTTAAAAGAAAAGAAAATATAAATGAACCAAGCACTAAAAATTTAGAAAAAGTTAAGGGGTTCTGAAAACACATACTCGTCCAAAATTCTCTTAAAATAGCTTCAAGGCTAGGGAAAGCCACTGGATCTATTAGTTGATCATGTTTCCTTAATCTTAAAACTGACATATTCATTGATTGCTTTAACTGTATACAACAAGAACATCAAGGAACTATGAGATAATCTATGTTAAACGGACGCAGGGTTTTGGCCCAAGAATCCGCACTGGACGCAGGTCGGACTCGGATCCCGCTCGGACTCGGGTCCGACACGCATCCGAATTTATTTAAAAAAAAATCAAAAGGGACATTTGGCAGGCAGGGTTTCTACTTTTTAATCGTCTTTCGGCCTTCCGCAGCATCCCAGAGGCAGCAATCATAGACTGTCAAAAGCTGTGTAATCTTTTGTCCTTTCTGCATTAGAATAATGCCACTAGAGGTAGAAATATAGTAATATTATAGAGTTTGCATGACTGATGTGCAGAGATAATTTTTTTTCATTTTTACTTTTTATATGTTTTTGCCTATGTTGGAATATTTATTCAATTATATGGATAAGTGCTTCTATAATTTTGTTACATGAATTTGATTTAAAAATCTTTGATAAATCATTCAATTTTTAGTTTTCACATTATGAACCATTACACCAATTGTTTGATAAAATTTCAACTAAACAAATGTTTCAATATTTATAACTTTAAACTGATTTTATTATTTTAAAATGTTATGTATATGTTTCTCATATTTTATGTTGGAGTTTGAGAGATAAAATGGCTGAAAATAATTCAATTGAAGTTGATGTTGAAGATGGAGTTATAGGACAAATTGGGGTTTCTAAGGATAACACGCTTTTATGAAGATTTGTAACCAAATTAGGAAAAGCATGTGAATCCGGAGGAGGAAATTATAGACTTGTTTGTTGTTTTTGCAATAAACAATTTACTGGATTATACTCTAGGGTGAAGGCGCATTTGCTGAAGCTTGCGGGATTTGGAGTTGCAGATTGCAAGACAATATCAATAACGAAATGTCAAGAGTTATCAAAGTTGGAGAGTGAAGCTTTGCTTGTTAGGGAATTAGCGGGAAAAAAGACGATGATTCCTCTACCTCTATCAAGTTCAACTAAGACTCAATCATTCATACTCTAGACTAAAAATACCCTAATCATTCAATTTGGCAAATGAATCCCCACAATCATCAAGACAAGAAGGATATTCAAATAAAAGAAGGAATGTCGGTGGTCAACGTACTCTAGATGAAATGAATCAAAATCAAGTACAAAAGAACTTAGATGTTCAAATTGCTAGAATGTTTTATTCCTGAGGACTTTCATTCAACTTTGCACATAATCCATATTACAAGAATTCATACAATTCAGCTTGCAAGTCCGGATTTACACGTACAACAATCTTGAATTTTATTTGTTTTGGTATATGAATGGGTATTATATGTTTTTCTTTTGTAGCTTATACTCCACCATTGTATCATGTTTTGAGGACAAAGTTGCTTTGAGAGGAAAGAGATCATATTAATACACTTTTTGAGCCTATAAGAAGTCGTTGGAAAGATAAAGGTGTGAGTATCGCATGTGATGGTTGGACTGATCCTCAAAAAAGATCATTAATTAACTTTATCGCAATAAATGAAGATGGACCTATGTTTTTTAGAGCAATTAATTGTGAAGGTGAGATCAAAGATCATATGTTCATTGCAAATTTAATGAATGAATCTATCTTATCGGTAGGGGTTGACAAGATAGTTCAGATTATCACCGATAATGCTGCTGCATGTAGACTTGCTGGTTTACAAATTGAAAAAAAATATCAACATGTATATTATAATGTTTACTCGTTAGTTGTTATGTTTATAATTATAATAATTAAATTTGTTTTGTTGGTACTCTAATAATAGGTTTTTTGGACTCCATGTGTCGTTTATACGATCAATCTAATAATAAAAAAAATTTACGCTCCAAAGAACACTTCAGCAAATGCAACTATATACAAAGAATGCGAGTAGATTAGTAAACTACTCTCTATGGTTACAAAAATTCAAAATTTCATTACCAGTCATTCAATGAGGTATGATATGTTCAATAAATTCTCAAAGTTAAAGATGATACTAGATTTGCAAGTATGATTGTCATGCTAAAATGATTCCAAGAAATTAAAGTTGAATTACAAAGTATGGTCCTTAGTCCAGAATGGTCATCTTATCGTAATGACGATGTAGCAATGGCTCAAATAATCAAAGACAAATTGGTAAGTGACATTTTATGGGATCAAATAGATTATGTTCTTGCATTTACGAAGCCTTTATATGAGATGATTAGAATATGTGATACGGATAAGGCTTATCTTCATACTATCATTGAGATGTGGAGGGTTATGATGTAAAGAATAAAGACTATTATTTTTTCGCATAAGGGGACTTTTGATGATAATGTAAATAGCTTCTGAAATTTTGTTTATAGTATCATGGAGAAAAAAAAAGGTGCATTACACCATTACATGCTTTAGCTCATTCATTAAATCCTAGGTACCATACTTTCTGTGATAAAACTTTATTTATAGATTTTTTATTTTGAAGTTGTATCGTATGAATCATTCTTATATTAACATGTGTAGATGTTTATCAGGAAAATGGCAACAAGAACATCCTTATGCTTGCCCTCCTCATATGGATGAGGAAATTTGTGATTTGGGATAGCAGTGTATAAGACGTATCATACCTAACAATGAATTGAGGACAATTGTGAATCTTGAACTAGCTGACTCTTGGGAATGTGCAGGTAAAATGAGTGATTTTGATTCCATCAATGATAGGAATAAGATGGATCCTCGACATTGGTGGGTTATTCATGGATCTTGTCCCCATAATATTCAAAGAATAGCTATTAGATTATTAGGACAAGTATCTTATTGTGAAAAGAATTGGAGCACATATGCATTTATACAGTCCGCAAAAAAGAAACAAGATAATTGTTGCACGTGCTGATGATTTAGTCTATGTGCATAACAATCTGAGATTGCAATCAAGAAAGGCACCAGAATACTTGGAAGGAAGTTCAAAGTTTTAGGATGTTGGTAGAGATGGACAAGAATAACTTGAGGAAGTTGGAATATTGGAAATTGTTAAGTGTGGAGATCGGTATTGGTATCGATCGATCACACTTGGATGATGATCGGCAATGTGGTCCATCGGGGCACACATGGAAGACGGGATGGTCGGTATTGGTACCGATCGGTTGAGGACCGAAGTACGCAATACCGAATGTGACAAAGGGACAGAAGCAATCGGTAGAGGACCGAAGCATGTGATTCGAAAATATGAGATGGAGGCAATCGGTCGAGGACCGAACTGAGATATGGTGGGGCCTACTGGTCAAAGATTTCGGCAGTTATGGAAGGAGATATTGAAGGAAATAATATCATATCAAATCTATATATATGGACGCATATATATGATTTGATTATGGATAATCATATATGGAGATATGATCAAATATTAGGAATATTTGTTTATTACATTAATATATCAACCACCTCATATATATAAAGGGGTGTTAGGGTTCATTGTCATGTACTTCAATACTCTTGTATTCCGAAGTTCCTCTTCGTGTGTGTGTGTTGTAATCTTCTCAAATGATAGTGAATTTGGCCATTTCCGCCGGTCACGTGGTTTTTTCCCTTTCCGGGTTTCCACGTTAATTTCTTGTGTCGTTGTTTTCTCTTTGCTTTAATTCTCGGGTTCTACTTAATATATTGAGATTGTTCGCACACGTGTTCAATCCCCAACAATTGGTGGTGGCTGTGGGGTGGTAGTGGTGCAATCGGCGATGGGTGACGATAAGGGAAGCCTAAGGATGTTTGACGGATCTGATTTTGCCTATTGGAAAATGCAAATCCGTAACACCCTCTATCGGAATGATTTAGCGGAAGCGTTAGAAGAAAAGAAGCTGACAAAGATGGAGGATGCGGATTGGCAGAAATTGGATCGCATGGTGTTGACGATCGTTCAACTATCGTTGTCAAAGAAGGTGGTGTTTAACTATAACAAACATACGATGATGCACGGTATGATGAAGGCGCTGTCCGATATGTACGAGCGGCCATCATCTACAAATCGTGTGCTCTTGACACGGCAGTTGTATACCATGACGATGGGAGATGGTGTCTCCGTTGCAGAACATCTGAATGATTTCTGCAATCTTACCAACCAGTTGTCGCTGGCTGGACATGTCATGGATGATGACATGCAGGCCTTTGCCGTTCTTGGTACCATGCCCGAAAGCTGGTCGATGACGGTTAATATCATCAGTAGTCAACCGGGGAAACTCAATTTTGATGATGTGCGGGGTCGACTCATCAGTGAAGAATTGAGACGAAAGCATAAGGGTGATACCAAAAGTAATGCATTGGTGGCAGATTCTTCCCGGGGTCGGAAGAAAAACCGAGGACAGAATGGCGAGAGGAGGGCCCGATCGAAGAATCGGGGAAAGTCGAAGAATCGGGGGGACCCGATTGCTGGAATTGCGGGAAGAAGTGATACTTCGGCAGGGAATGCAAGGAGCCGAAGAAGGAGGAGAATTTAGTATCGGTAGCGGCTGAATCTGACGATGCACTTGTACTCTGTCTCGAGAGTCCAGTGGAGTCATGGGTGGTTGACTCAGGTGCATCTTTCCACTCCTGTTTTAATCATAAGTTATTTAAGTCTTTCAGAGCAAGGAATTTTGGGAAGGTTTATCTTGCCGATGGGAAGTTCCTGGAGATCGAAGGTCGGGGTGATATACCAATTCGATCCTCAAATGGTTACTATTGGACCTTGGAGGATGTGATGTATATACCCGAACTGAGTAAGAACCTGATATCGGTCGGACAGTTGGATTCCAAGGGGTACCGAACGTCTTTCTGGAGCGGTCGGTGGAGAGTGACCAAAGGGACTTTGATCATCGCTAAGGGAATCAAGTCCGGAACTTTGTACGTGGAAAAACCGATCGGGGCATATGGGGACCGATCCACTCTCACTACACTGGAGACCGATAGGTCCCATCCGGACCGATCCACGAAGGACCGAAGGAGGTTGCTGAAGATGTGGCACGATCGCCTTGGCCACATGAGTGAGAAGGGCATGAAGAACATGGCCCGGAAAGGCGTATTACCGACCTTTGAGGACAAAGAGGTTGGGTTCTGTGAAGAATGTCTGCTCGGCAAGCAGAGGAGAGTAACCTTTACGAAGGTGAAGCGGGATCGGAAAACCAGCAAACTGAAACTCATGCATACCGATGTGTGGGGTATGGCACCGGTCGAGTCCGTTGGAGGCTCGAAGTACTACGTCACCTTCATTGACGACTGTACCCGTAAGGTATGGGTCTATTTTCTAAAGAAGAAATCTGATGTGTTCCAGACATTCAAGAGGTGGAAAGCAGAGGTGGAGCTCGAGGCTGGAACCAAGTTGAAGTGTTTGAAATCAGACAATGGAGGAGAGTATGACGGGGGGGAGTTTAGAGATTACTGTTTCGCGAATGGTATTAAGCTGGAGCGATCGGTCCCGAACAAGCCGAGCCAGAATGGAGTTGCCGAATGAATGAACCGAACGTTGAATGAGCGTGCCCGATCGATGAGATTGCACGCTGGTCTACCAAAGACCTTATGGGTGGATGTTGTGAGCACGGCAGCTTACGTGATCAATGGGAGTCCATCGGTACCACTGGATTGCGAGTTGCCCGAGGAGAAGTGGACTGGGAAGGAGGTGAAGCTGGATCATCTCAAAGTGTTCGGTTGCATTGCGTATGTCCACATAGACCCTGAGAAGAGGGATAAACTTGATGCTAAAGTTGTAAAGACTATTTTCGTTGGTTATGGGATTAATTATTTTGGTTACCGGTTCTGGACCGAAGGGAGGAAAATAATTAGATCGGTCGACGCGACCTTCAACGAATATCAACTTTACAAAGATACTATCGCAAAGGCTAAGGAGAAGTCTACCGAGGTGATAGTGGTGATACCATCAAGCAGTTGACCTCCGAATCGATTGGAGGAGCCAATCGGTATCACCTCTGACGAGGAGTCAGAATCTCAGTCTGATCGGTCCGATACCGATCAGCAGAATGAAGACCAGGCGACAGATGACAATGTCGAAGCAGTCACTCCTGTGTTGAGGCGGTCAACCAGGGAGAGGAGATCACCTGATCGTTACACTCCTGCAATGTATCATACATTGATGACTGATGATGGCGAGCCAGAGAATTTCCGAGAGGCTGTTGAGTCTCGTGAGCAGGAAAAGTGGGAGCTTGCTATGGAGGATGAAATGGCGTCCTTGTCGAAGAACAGACTTGGGTCTTGACTGAATTGCCGAGGGGACATCGGGCCTTACTCAACAGATGGGTCTTCACAGTAAAGCAGGAGGCAGATGGGTTCAAACGTTACAAGGCGAGACTAGTGGTCAAAGAAATCTTGCAGAAGAAATGAATTGACTATTCCGAAGTATTCTCACCGATCGTCAAGATGACGATGATCAGGGTGATTTTGAATATAGTGGCTGCTGAGAATCTCCATCTTGAGCAGATGGATGTAAAGATGGCATTTCTTCATGGTGATTTGGAGGAAGAGATTTGCATAGTACAACCCGAGGGGTTTAAGGCGCATGGTAAAGAAAATCTAGTCTGCAAATTGGCAAAGAGCTTGTATGGATTGAAACAAGCTCCTCGGCAGTGGTTCTTAAAGTTTGACTCCCTAATGACCGAACGGGGATTCAAAAGATGCGAGACAGACAACTGTTGTTATCTCCGATTGGGCAAAGAGACATACGTAATCATTCTACTGTATGTCGATGACATGTTGATCGCAGGGGGTGACATGGAGGAGATAAAACAAGTCAAGCGGGAGTTGTCTGAATCATTCGAGATGAAGGATCTGGGACTGGTCAAGCAGATTCTGGGAATGAGAATCTCGAGAGATCTGCAGAAGGGTACACTTACCTTGTCTCATGAAAAATATATTGAAAAAGTGATTGATCGGTATCAAATGGGAGACTTGAGGCTAAAACACCTTTGGGAGCACACATGAAACTCTCAAAGGAGCAGGCGCCGATGACCGACGAGGAGGCCTAAGAGATGAAGAATGTGCCCTATTCTTCAGCGGTCTGTAGTTTGATGTATGCAATGGTCTGTACGAGACCTGATATTGCACATGGAGTGGGAGTCGTGAGCAGGTTCATGTCGAACCCTGGGAAAGAGCATTGGGAAGCAGTGCTATGGTTGCTACGATACCTCAAAGGGACATCAGGGCGGAAGCTGTGTTTTAGAAGGGGACCGATCGAATTAACAGGGTACATGGACGCCGACCTTGGAGGGGATCTGGACGATATGAAGAGTACATCGGGGTATGTATTTACTGTTGGCGGTACAACTGTTAGTTGGAAGTCGAAGTTGCAAAAGTGTGCCTCACTTTCCTCCACTGAAGCAGAGTATGTTGCAATTTCGGAAGCAGGAAAAGAGATGGTGTGGCTCCAGAATTTCCTGATGGAGATCGGTAAAGGGACCGATCTGCAGACTTTGTACAGTGACAGTCAGAGTGTCATTTGTTTGGCAAGAACCCAGTATTTCATGCTAGGACGAAGCACATTGAGTTGAAGTATCACTATATTAGGGATATGCTCAAGAGAAAGGTACTTTAGGTGATGAAAATCAAAGGCACTGAAAATCCGGCACACATGCTAACGAAGGGAGTCACTGTGGCGAAGCTAGAGCTGTGCGTAGCTCTAGTTGGTCTCACCAAATGAGTTTGTGAGCGGGAACTATAAAGAGAAGATGCATTATCGATTTCCAAGTTGGAGATTGTTAAGTATGGAGATCGGTATTGGTATCGATCGGTCACACTTGGATGACGATCGACAGTGTGGTCCATCGGGGCACACATGGAAGACGGGATGATCGGTATTGGTACCGATCGGTTGAGGACCGAAGTACGCAATAACGAATGTGACAAAGAGACCGAAGCAATCGGTAGAGGACCGAAGTATGTGATCTGAAGATATGAGATGGAGGCAATCGGTCGAGGACCAAACTTAGATATGGTGGAGCCTACTGGTCAAAGATATCGGCAGTTATGGAATGAGATATTGAAGGAAATAATATTATATCAAATCTATATATATTGACGCATATATATGATTTGATTATGGATAATCATATATAGAAATATGATCAAATATTAGGAATATTTGTTTGTTACCTTAATATCTCAACCACCTCATCTATATAAATGAGTCTTATGATTCATTGTCATGTACTTCAATACTCTTGTATTCCGGATTTCATCTTCATGTGTGTGTGTTGTAATCTTCTCAAGTGATAATGAATTTGGCCATTTCCGTCGGTCACGTGGTTTTTTCCCTTCAGGGTTTCCACGTTAATTTCTTGTGTCGTTGTTTTCTCTTTGCTTTAATTCTCGGGTTCTACTTAATCCATCGAGATTGTTCGCACACGTGTTCAATCCCCAACAAATTGGTAACTTGTCGTTAGATGATCCCGAATTAGAATTTATGATATTTCCATTAGAGGAAGATATTATAGATGCTTGACTTTTAAGTTTTAATGTTATAATTTATTTGTGATTGAATTTAACTTTTAAAGTTATTAATTTGTTTTTTTTATACGTTAAGTGTAAATGTTTTAGTTTATGTGTGTTTTTAATATTTGAAGATTTATATTTTAATTTTTAAAAAAATTAATAATACCCACAAGTCGGACTCTTTTAATAAATTCGAGTCCTCGAATCAGTATCCCCATGGCGGTGTCCGTTTAATATAGGAGATAATAAACTTATTTAAAATTCAAAAAAGAAAATGATGTCTTTGGTGAGAGTAGAGTCCAAATGAAAAAAACAAGGATAAGATTACGCAATCTTACCAAGAATGCGCATACTCTGAAACATCGGAGACATCAAATAGAGGACTAGCACGCAGAGCATATGATAACAAGTCACTCAGTTCGCACATATAAAAAAGCACACCTAGCAAAATACAAGATAAAGCTTAAGCAGGGAATCAACTTGTCATACATATGTATCGATATATGAACATTGACAAGTTATTAAAGGAACAGATATGGTGCAAGGCATATGAACACTCTCAGTTGAGTACATAGCTTTAATCAAATACATGAAAGTTATTTGTAGTGGGTTTCCACAAGAAAATTCACCCGTGCATAAATATGTAAGGTTCATATCAGCGTAAACAAATCAATAATCCATACAATATACAAACAAAAGTCAAATAATATCTAAGCACCCAAACCCTTAGCACCTTTGAAGCAATCAAAGCAGCTTGTTCTCAGTGTTCAAACTATTCATCTTCATATAAGCTCTCAGTCAACTCAGAATAAACGTTTATTTAGCTATAAATGTAAAGTTGTAAATAATTCCAAATACATTAAAGAGCAAGCAGAAAGTTTCTAATCAAATAAATGGCTTTCATGAAAAGTTTATTTTATATGTTATTCTAATCAAGCAAGCAGAAAGTTTATAACCAAATGTAAACTGTAAAGTTTAATAATTTAATTTATAATATTTATGAATGAATATATAAATGACAAATTTTTAAAAATTTAAAACTCTAAACTTACATTTGAAATAGAATATATGATTCATTGGGCCAATTCCATTTTAGGGTGGGGCTGCCCAACGAGATTATAAGCCCGTAACCTCTGCTAGAAACCCTAATTCTGAACTCACACCCCGATCGCAAAGCAAGCGAATATGGTATCCGGCTCTGGTCTTTGCGTGAAGAGGGTGGTGGTAGATGCGAGACATCACATGCTTGGCCGCCTGGCTTCCATATTAGCCAAGGAGCTTTTAAATGGACAAAGGGTAGTCGTTGTCCGATGTGAGGAGATTTGCCTTTCTGGTGGTCTTGTTCGCCAGAAAATGAAGTACATGCGGTTTCTCCGGAAGAGGATGAACACTAAACCTTCTCATGGGCCAATCCATTTCCGAGCCCCTTCCAAGATTCTGTGGAGAACGATTCGTGGGTATGTTACTTTTTACCCAATTTCTGGTTTTGACTTAGTCCAGATCACTCATTTATATGAAATGTTTACTATATCCCCTTTATTTTGGGTTAATTTATATCGTCTCGATATATTATTTTCTGGTTGTAGTTGGTTTCTATTCGATATATTTTTCATTGTTTCAACAAGGGTGCTAATCGTTCTTCATAGTATTATTATTTGGAAAGATCGTTGTAGATTTTTATGGAATTATTATTGTTTTACTAGCCAAACAAAAATTCTGGTTCTCAAACCGATATGCTTCATACACTGTGCTTCTATTCAATTCTGATTTACATTTGTAGATATGTTACACACAAAATATGTATTAACCATGTTGGTTTTAGGATGATCCCACACAAGACGAAGAAGGGAGAAGCTGCACTAGCATGCCTCAAGGTATACGAGGGTGTACCTCCCCCCTACGACAAGGTCAAGAGGATGGTTATCCCTGATGCCCTAAAGTAACTCTCTTACACCTTTCTTGTATCATTTGTTTACACTTTTGCATCATCTCATATGTTCAATTATTTCACAAACAGGGTATTGAGACTTCAAGCAGGCAACAAGTACTGCTTGCTTGGAAAGTTGTCATCGGAAGTCGGATGGAACCACTATGATACTATCAGGGTGAGTCACATTCAAACATATAGCGTTTTTTTTGTTTGTTAATGAACACGCTAAATACTGCAGGAACTTGAGGAGAAGAGGAAAGACAGGGCTCAGACAGCATATGAAAAGAGAAAGCAGTTAATGAAACTTAGAGTTAAAGCGGAGAAAGCTGTAGAAGCAAAGCTTGGTAACCATCTAAGCATTCTCGAGCCCATCAAGTACTAACTTATCTTCTTCATATTTTTATGTTTTGTAAATATATCTTGGATCCATTTTTCATTGAGTAGATTGTGTTGAAATGATATTGTTTTAAATATCATTCTATTTTCCTACTCCTATATGTGCCTTCATTGGTTTCTAAACAGAAAGGAAATCTGAATTACATTCTCTACTTTATGCTCTGCAAGGGTTTTGGGAATGTATTTATTTGTAAAAATACGTGTTGGTTAATTTTACAGAAATTGTTGTTAAAAACCGAAAGTGGATTTTTGAAATTCTTTTTAAATTTTCTTTTAATTTTAGTCTAAGGTTACTAAAATACTCATATGCAAATGTGTTTGCATCAACAAGTGTGAGGGTTGTAAGATTCGTTAATTTTTTGCAAATTCAATTAAGATGCGTTAAGGATTCGTTGATTAAAATATTATAAATATATTATTTTTTTATTATTTACTCAATAATTCAATAATAAATGAACGAAGAAGGCCGACCAGAGTCGGCATTTCATAGAAAGATTATATACCGGACGGTTGAAAGGAGAGGGCGTGGGAGAGGTTTGGGGAAGAGATTATTTATGGTTAAACTCTTCACAACTTATCAATGGAATTTTTTAGAGGAAGTAGTATTGTTAGTCAAATGTTTTTACCTGAATGATGGTATTTTTAATCTTTTTTTATTTATAACATTGATCATGTTTTTTTTACTATTATAGCAATGAAGATCTTACATATTTTAACTCTCTAATTTAATTATTAATTAAAATACATAATAAATAATTTAGTTATTTGTCTACCTATATATAATTAATAAATATTTATGTGCTTAAATAAAATTTTAAAATTTCAGACATGTAATTAAATAGAAAATACATTTGAGTTTGAATCTAATCAAAAATATAAATTTTTTATTTAGACTTAAAAATAGAAAATTTTCAATTTTGTCCATATAATTTTTTATAAAATCAATTTTTGTATTTCATTTTAAAAAAATCAAATTAATTTTTAAAAAATTTTATTATCAATCTTAATTAAACTAAATATCAATCGTAATTTTATCATATAATTAATATACTAAAATTTTTAAATAGCAAACGTGATGAATAAAGTAGATATTAATTATGTAATTATTAAAAGTTTGGATTATATGATCTCAAACATCATATCAGTGCTATTATTTGAAAAAAAGTTATTTGAAGACTTATTTTAATAACTTTATAGATTCATAACCCTTTTATGTAGTTTGATTCCCAAGAAAATCAGTGCTATTTGTATAACAAAAAAACGTGTCAATGTTATTAATAAAACATATTTAAAGTGTTGATATTATTAAAATATGTATATACTGACACAGCTACAGTAATTTTTTTCTCCAATGGATATAACCCTTTTTGTCCCTTAGACAGGCAGGAACCATAAAAAAGGATCGGTACTTTGTTACTTACCTATCATCCATGAATTTGATTGCTACCATAATACTTTTCAAATCATTTCCATTACTAATATAATGGATTGTATGACATTTCATATAAATTAATTAAAATATATATTTTTTGATTTTTTTAAAAAATTTTATGCACCTCATGAGCAATTAGCGACAAGAGTTCTGATACCATGATAAAAAATGATAAATAGATAATGAAAAGTTTATTGATGAGAACCGACATAATAGTCGTATTCAACATAATACAAAATAAAAACGATTACATTATTTATAGAAGAAGAAATATTTAAACATTTAATATTTCTTAATTTATTCAAAATTATCTAAATAAATTTTGGTAACTCAAATTAATTCTTCCATGGATTTAGTATCTTCCTTAATTTGAGGTTTGACTCGACCAACTCTTAATTAACGGAATCAATCCCGTTATACTGTCACGACCCCATATCGACTTCGTAGAATTCTTGGACTTTAATTAAGTTGTGTTGTTGTATGAAACTATCCCAATAAATACGGGTATAAATCTCGTGTTGTATTACATTATCATTATCGAATCATTAATCAAAATTTCTATTATCTCTCTAGAATCCTTTCTATCTTTCCCTCCCCTTCCCGACGTCGGCCTCTTCTCCCATGCTGCATGTCTCCTCAGCTTCTTTAGTCTAACTCTTCTTTATTTTTTACCCCTCTTGTTTTTCTCTTCCATATCGCGACCTAAAAGCTTGACAAACGGTATCGGAACGGTCGTATTCTAAAGCTGGAAAACCAAAATCGGGTTTTTCTAAGACTAGAAAACCTAAATCGGGTTTTTCTCACCCTATGTTTCGAAGCTCTTTACCACTGCCAGCTTCTCCCAGTTACAAGCAAGGCCGAAGTTGCCACGAACTCAAATCTCACTCGCCATTACGTTTAGAAGAAAGACATTTTCATTTCCACTCTCTTAAAATCCCAGATCTAGTTCGTAGATGTTCTACAACTTTTGACCATGTTTTTGGTTTTCTTTAGGTTTGAGTAGACTCCTGTTAAGAGTAGAAATCTATTCTATGATGTTTATGATTTAAGTAAGATTTACCGATGATATTCAGTTGCCGTAATGAAATAAACAAGAAATTATACGTGGGAAACCCGAGAACCGGGAGGAAAACCCACGGGACACCAAACCCAGACAAAATTCACTAAGAATATGAAAGTAGAAAACATCCGCCCAACCTGTCCTCCCTAGTATCTTATGCCTCCCTTTTATAAAGGTGTTATATATTTTAATACTACAAAGATCTAATCGTAATCTCATTTAATCACATCAGCCGTCCTCAAGCTGATTTGTATGACTTCTCGCCACGCAAAAGTCGCGCCGCACCGCCTGGAATAAATAGCGCAGCTGTTATTGACATTTCATCCCACCGATGTCGATCCTATGCCTATTTACTGATCGCACCAATCTAATGTCGATCACTACTTTGCTGATATCGATCGGTTGTGGCGATCGACCGATTCCTTCGTAAGGTTGTCACCAAGGAGCCGATCGGATACAATGTGTTGATTTCTTTCTCATAACTACAAAACCGATCCAGACCCGCTGTCATAAGTTACGCGTTAACATTAGCCCCTCAACTTCAACCGATCGTCGTTGTCGAACGTCGGAAGAAGTTGACATCGTCATGACTTATGTGCAGCCACAAATCGCCAGCAATCACCCCGATCGACACGTGCCCTTTCAGATTCTGACACCCTGTACAACGTGTTAGATCTGTTCATCGCCAACCTTGAAAACTGTGTGGAAGTCAGAATGTCGCAATCTAGACCGTCCACGTGGCACAATCCCGAAAGTTGATTTCAAACAAAACCCTCGCCGTCATCATTTTTTCCAATCGCACTCTCTAAACCATTTTCGATCTTTGATTCGAGGCGATTTCCAGAAACTCTTCAATCAACTCTCGCGACTACTCTTTCCTTTCCCAATCTACTCATAATCATCCAGATTTTTCTTCTTTCCTTGTTTCTATGATCTCCATCTTGGTTTTATTCCCCTTTTGAGCTTAAACACAATTTTTATATCGTTCCGGCTGTTTGTATAATTTTTTCTGGGTTTCCAGTGAATTTGCACATTCTTCCTTGTGGCTATTTGATTTATGATGTTTAACCTTACTCGTAGATGGCTCCTTCTCTGAATCTTGACACTGTTCGCGAAAAATTTAATTTTCCAGATGAATATCAACTGGAGGCGGGCGAGGTTGGTTCTGAGCCATGTCCCGCTGACGGACGATCGTCACTGAGCAATGCTGTGCCAGTCACGATTTCTGCATTGAAGAATGGGATGAGGTTTCCACTTCACCCATTCGTCGATGAATTGTTGTGAGCCCTGGCGATGCCCGTTTTTGCATTGATGCCAAGCAACGACTTGGTAATCATCGCTTTCATCCACTACTGCGACGCTGCCAAAATCGCCCCGACTGTCACCAACTTCTTGACAATCTACAAAGTGATGTGGCGATCAGGCACCCTCGTTGTTGCCCAACGTAAGTTGTGGTATTTCTCCAGTAGAGGCAAAAACAATGATCTTGTCAAGCGACCAGATTCGCAACGCGACTGGTATATTTCTTTTTTCTATGTCGGAATTCAAGATGACAACATTGAATTTCCTCTCCAAGTGTCGGCCGTTACCGGTAAGCTCTCGATCGACAATGAAGAATCAACATTTTCTGCCGATAAGTTGAAGAATTTACCGGTCCTGATGGAGAACTTTCCTGAAAAAGATGATCGTCTTAATTGGAAAGTGTTATGTGCAGAGGATAATATTATCCGTTTGTACATAACAGGTCGATCGATGTGCGATCGCGTCGGTCGACCCTGGATTCAGCCTTCATCACCACCTGCGGAACGTAAGTTTATTCCTTGTAGTTTCACTCTCTGAATTATAACTGTGCTTCTTGTTTCATATTTCAGCTTCCTCTTCTAAACTCTCTTCTGGAGGGAAACTGAAGAGAAAACAGGAGATGATCGCCAAATGATTGCAAAATAAGGCAAAAAAGGCGAAGGTAATCTTCTTTCGATCGTCAAATGTCCCATCCTTATCTTATATTTTATTCATGCTCATAGGTTTGTTCATCAAAAAAGAGGTCTCCATCGCCATCATCACCTTCTCCATCCTTGGCACAAATTGCTGCAGAAAGGGGTGCTTCTGAAGTGACAGAACCATCGCGATCGGCTGATGATGTCGAAGGGTCACCATCAAACCCTTTGGTGATCGTCGCCATTCAAATGGAAGCCCTCAGTGAAAGGGTAATCAATTTTTTTGAAGATCTAACACTTGAATGTTGTTTTAGGATTTTCGGTTGGATGGCCGAACGCCGCTTACTCTTCAATGAATTCATGCAAACTTAGCAAGTCCAACTAATCGGCTATCCGAGGGAATCTCCTACAAGGTCGCAAACAACCCCAATGACCTACCTTCCGCCTCCTCCACTTCAAACTCATATGGCGAACGAAGCTGCATCACCTTCCGAAGCAAGTTCGTCATCTGGAAGCAGGAGTTTTCCTTCATGGTTTGCTGAATTCCAGAGCAAAAACATGGAGGATAACTTTATTCTTCCACTAACGGTCGGCAGCGATGCTATGAAACATCCGACCGTTTCAGTGGATGTAGGGATGCTCGTTAGTACTCATATTGACGAGATGATGGCGGTCGGCACTCTGTCGACCGATCCACCTACTTCGCTTGGTAAAGCAGCGATCGCCCTTCGTGAGGTATTTCAATTGATTTTAACTAAGTGTTTCATTCCATGTTATTGTTGATCTCATTAACTGCCGACCTTTGCAGATGTCGAAGGAACTGTTGTCTCTGTATAATAAGACAACTTGTTCCTTGAAGACTATCACACTTCTACAGAAGAAAATTTCTAAAGCAAATGACTAAACTGCAGAAGACAGAAATAAAACCGCTTGGCTAGAGGGGGAGCTAGCCGAATCAAGGCATCAATCACAAGAACTCCCCCACATTAATGAGGAAAACAAGACCCTAAAGAACATAGTGGATGTGGTCACTAAGGAGCTATCATGTTCAGCCAAAGAAATCCAAACAGAAATGACAAAGAGAGTCGAAGCGGAAATCCATCGCGACCTCTTTGAAGTTAAACTGGAGGCCGAACGGAAAAATGTCGATATGGCCGCCAACGCACTTACATATGCCGAGGAGGAGTATCGCCACACTCTCATGGTCCAAAGAGATAAAGTTCAGCATTTCCTGAACTCTGCCGATGGCGTTCTCCAAGGTATTAACTCAAGTGCTCGGAATATGAAGGTCGGATTTCCGCTCTTCAAAAAATGATCGACAAACATAAAGAAGACAAATCATCACTTCTGGATCGGTTCGTCGTCTCGCCACCATTCAAAACCTTGGCGACGACTTACTCACTTGGATTGGTGGAGGTGCAGAAAACGATAATAAAGCAAGAGATCGTCAATATTTTTTAGCTCAACCCTAATTCCGAGGATTGGGAGCAGGTAGATCCCCTTATGGGGACTTTAATCCTCGCTAGCCAATTGGACCAGACGATCCCGATCCAAAGTTTAATCCTTATGTTGAGCGGTTGGACAGTCTTGTTTTAGATAGTTTGGGGGCCTGTCTTTTAGCTCCTCATCTTCTTGAATGTAATTATGCAATTTGTGTGTTTTGAATATAATTTGCCATGCTTTGATAATACTTCAACAATAATAATTACGATCTACATCCTACTGCTTCAATAATAATAACACCGATCGACACAACCATTCCTTCCAGAATTCCAGAATTCTGTCTAAGTGTTGCTCATATTGTCGATCGACCATCTATTTTGACAGCCGTGATATTAATCCATGAGGTGGAATATTATAACGCAGTGGGTAATTTTCCAATAGCCCCTCGAACATATGTCTAGATTGTAGTATATATGTGTCATTTCTAATTCCCACTCGTTTAGACTGTTGCGGTATTGATCAGTTTGAAGAAAACTTAACCTTTGTATGCCTCTCCGTTATAAGAGGGATTTCACTTGTTTCCTAAAATAAAATGTCAAGTTTTGTCAAAAATGTCTCATGAAAAGGAACGTTTGACACAACCACAACAAGGAGGTTTCCCAAAATGGAAAGTCCGACATAATCATAGCCGAAGAGGTTTCTTGAGAAGGAACGCTCGACATAGTTATAGCCGAAGAGGTTTCCTGAGAAGAAACGTTCAACACAGTTATAGCCGAAGTGGTTTCCTGAGAAGGAACGATCAACATAGTCACAGCCGAAGAGATTTCTTGAAAAGAACGTTCGACATAAACCATGCAATAGATGTTCTATCGTTAGGAGTCAATGACAACGGGGAATGCCGACACGAAACATTCAAAAAGGTTATCGGTATTCGACAAGTTCGAAATTGTCTAACGTGATTTAACCGAATAGGTTAGTGGAGCAGGACGTTCGGTTCTTAACATGCACAATGATGCATATGTGTTGTCGGATGTCACATTTTGTATACTAATGCCATTTTGACTCAAATAACTTAGAAGGATTTAAAGTTTCTTCATAACCGATCAACACACATAATAGTAGAAAATGTTACCCGAACTATGGATGATAAATTTGAAAATTATCGATATTCCAAGATCGTGGGAATTCTTCCCCGTCCAACGTTTCTAGTTTGTAAGCTCCTCCAAATAATATGTCCTTAACTCTATAAGGACCTTCCCAACGACGATCAAGCTTGACAAGGATTTTTTGTGCTTCCACACTTCGTAGAACCAAGTTTCCTTTCATAAAATATCGAGGATTCACCATTTTATTATAACATTTTTTCACCTTGCGACGATACCTTAATAATCGACTGTAGATGTCTTCACGTTTTTCCTCAACCAAGTCCAAATCCATTTTTCGCAATTCGTCATTTCGTTCCTCCGAGTACATGGCCACCCTTTGCGTTTTCAAAACGTTCTCTACTGGTACTAAAGCTTCCGATCCGTATATTAGCGCAAAAGGGGTCTCACCTGTGGTATGGGTTGGGGTTGTTCGATATGCCCATAGTACCTCCCGTAGTCGATCAAGCCAAGTGCTACCTATGTCTTCCAGCTTTCTTTTTATTCTTTTGATGATCGCACAATTGGATACCTCAGTTAAACCATTCGTCTTAGGATGTGAAACAGAGGAAAACATTTGTTTGATTCCTAGTTCAGTGCACATATCTTAAACATTTTTTCCCGTAAACTGTGTGCCGTTATCTAACACTAACATCCATTGTGTTCCAAACCGTGAAATAATATTTTTCCAAAGAAACTTTTTAACCGCATTCTCAGTAATTGATGAGATAGGTTCATCGTCAATCCATTTGGAAAAATACTCCACATCAATGATACAAAACTTCCTTTGATTCACGGATCGTGGGAATGGGTCCAAAATGTCGATCCCCCACCTATCAAAAGGACAAGGGAATGGGGTGGAATTCAACTCGGAACCTGGTTGTCGATGATAATTGGCATGGTATTGACATGGATGACACTTTTTCACAATATCTTTCGCATCATCCATCATGGTGGGCCAGAAGAAACTCAATCGTATGATTTTGAGAACCAGAGATCTTGCTCCTGAATGGTTTCCGCAGATTCCTTCATGTACTTCGCTCAGTGTCGATCGTGCTTCCAAGGGACGAAGACATCTCAATAACGGTACGTCAAAAGACTTTTTGTACAAGACCTGATCTTGAATAACAAACCTCCGCGCCCTTGATTCCAAACGTTGTCGCTTGTTCCTTTCTTGAGGAAGATCGCCGGTAGTCAAATAACTTACAAGTGATTGTATCCACGCAGGCATTGGTTCATAAGTAATGTTCCCAACTATGTGCCCATCGACACTTCCCGGATCAGCTGATCGTGTCTGAATTGGCAGGTCGATCGCAGGCTTTGAATGCAAATAAACTTGAATCGTTCCATCTTGCAATCTTGGAAAATTTGCTGCCAGTCATGCCAACGCATGAGCCTCGCGATTTTCTTCCCTTGGCACATGTGACAACACAAAGGATTTCAAAGAATTTGCAATTTTGATAACTTCTTGCCTATATTGTTGCATGGCAGGCTCATGGGTTTCAAAGGTCCCTGCAACCTGTTCAGCGACCAACTTAGAATCGGTAAATCCGCGAATATGCATTACCCCAATATCTCGAGCAAGGCGAAGTCCTGTAATTAGTGCATCATATTCGGCAACATTATTATAACAGGGGAAAGAAAGCTTCACTGCCGCATTTATATGCTCTCCTCGGGAACTAATAAAACGAATTCCAACTCCAGCCCCTCCCTGTGTGGATCCATCGACAAACATGTCTCACACGTCATCTTCTTGCTCAGTGACCACCGTGGACCTTGTCATTTCTACTACAAAATCTGTCAAAACTTGAGCTTTTATGACCTTTCGAGGCACGAATTCCAGATTCATTGCACTAAGCTGAATAGCCCATTTATACAATCTTGTAGTTGTATCCAATTTGGATAAAACAACTTCCAAAGGCTGATCCGTAAAAACTTGAATAAGGCGGCCCTCAAAATAGTGTTTCAACTTAACTGAAGCCTTCTTTAGAGACAAGACAAATTTTTCGATGTTGGTGTACCTTGTCTCTGCCGGAAGCAACGTGTAACTTACATAATACACCGGTCGGTGAATCCCATTACTGATCGTCACCAAAGCAGCGCTGATCGCGATGGTTGAGATTGCTAAATAAAGGCCCAGAGGTTCGATGTTCGTCTGGCTTACTAACAGAGACGGGTTTGACATGTATTTCTTTAAATCGTCGAATGCCTCCTCACAATCTTCGTCCATTCCATCTTGTTACCTTGCCCAAGGACCTTGAAAAAAGGCAAAGCTCGATCGGCAAACCTGGAAATAAAACGGTTCAAGGTAGCCAGTCGACCAGTTAGGCTTTGAAATTCCTTCTTGGTTCTCGGTGGAGTCATGTCGATGATGGCCCTCGTTTTTTCCGGATTTGCCTCTATCCCTCTTTGAGAGATGTAATGTCCGAGAAATTTTCCACTGCGAATGCCAAAGCAACATTTTGAAGGATTAAGCTTTAGTTGATACTTTCGACATACTTCAAAACATCTCGACAAATAGGAAATATGGTCCTCATCATTCATCGACTTAACAATCATGTCATCCACATGCACTTCCATTTCTTTCCCTATCAAATCTTTAAATATTAAATTAACTAAACGCTGGAAAATAGCCTCAGTATTTTTTAATTCAAACAACATCGCAGTATAACAGAATACGCCACTTCACATCACAAACGAAGACTTCTTTTGATCCTCCTCCGCAAGAAAAATTTTTTGATATCCAAAATATGCACCCATGGTACTCATCAGTGTAATCCCGACAACAGCGTCGACCAGCCTGTCAATGTGTGGAAGAAGGTAGGGGTCTGACTCACAAAATTTATTAAGCCGCTTGTATTCAACGCACATCCGCCATTTCCCTCCTACTTTTGGCACCACCATGGAGTTAGCTACCCATTCTGAATATTTTATCTCTTTTACATATCAAGAAGCTACTAATTTTGCAGTTTCATGTCCAATAATTTCCACAATCTGAGGTGAAAAACGACACAATTTTTGTCTTACCGGTCGATCACTAGCATGAGTATTGATTTGGCGGGCTTTTTCGGTGAAATAATGATTAAAAAATGGGTATTTTTTTAATGCGGTCCGAGGAAACAAGGTGTGGCCCCGTTTTGTTAACGCTGCCATGTTTTATTTTAAAAAAAAATTAATTTCCCTCCTCCACTCCGATAAATACCCTTATATCCATCGAATTTTTTCCATACATCTTCAATATTTTACACTTCATCCTCCCTCATTTTCAATTGGTAAATGTATAATTTAGTTTTGTATTATTTTTAAATTTTTGTTTTGTAGTATTTTAATTGTTGTTTAGAAATTAAATATTCATATGATGTTTAGTTGTTAATATTATTGTTTAATATGTTTAGAGATATGTTTTATAGGATTTTAATATTTATATGATGTTTAGTTGTTTAATAGAGATATTTTGTTTATGAATTTAATATTTATATGATGTTTATTGGTTAATATTATTGTTTAATATGTTTAGAGATATGTTGTATAGGATTTTAATATTTATATGATATTTAGTTGTTTAATATGTTTAGAGATATGTTGTTTAGGATTTTAATATTTATATGATGTTTAGTTGTTTAATAGAGATATTTTGTTTATGAATTTAATATTTATATGATGTTTAGTGGTTAATATTATTGTATAATATGTTTAGAGATATGTTGTTTAGGATTTTAATATTTATATGATGTTTAGTGGTTAACATTATTGTTTAATAAGTTTAGAGATATGTTGTTAAGGATTTTAATATTTATATGATGTTTAGTTGTTTAATAGAGATATTTTGTTTATGAATTTAATATTTATATGATGTTTAGTGGTTAATATTATTGTATAATATGTTTAGAGATATGTTGTATAGGATTTTAATATTTATATGATATTTAGTTGTTAATATTATTGTTTAATATGTTTAGAGATATGTTGTTTAGGATTTTAATATTTATCTGATGTTTAGTTGTTTAATAAAGATATTTTGTTTATGAATTTAATATTTATATGATGTTTAGTGGTTAATATTATTGTTAAATATGTTTAGAGATATATTGTTTAGGATTTTAATATTTATATGATGTTTAGTTGTTAATATTGTTGTTTAATAAGTTTAGAATTTTTTGTTTTGGATTTTAATATTTATATGATGTTTAGTATGTTTAGAGATATTTTGACTAATCTTATGAGTAATATATTTTACGCAGATATGGATCGTCGTCGTCGTGCTCGTGTACCAGCAGTGTCGTTATTATTGTATCGTCAAGTGCAGCATATTAGCAGGGATATTATGCGAGGTGAACCAGGTACCGTGGCACAATTCAAACACGGAGAGTATTACCTGAACATCATGGGCGATGTAGATGACAGAGTTATCGGGCTTTTGATTGAGTGGGGATTTTATGGTGTACTTAAGACCATACCCATGAAATTAGATACTCACCTTATGACTGCATTTGTTGAGCGCTGGAGGCCAGAAACACATACATTCTTTCTACCATATGGTTAGACTATCAATACACTTGAGGATGTTTCGATGAATTGGGGGTTACCTATTAGGGGTACTTGTATTACCGGTATATGGACTAGTAGAAGTGACAGTGATTGGGTTCACTTCTGCACATATACTTTCGGTTAGTGCCCTAGTACCAAAGTATTTGTTGAGCCGTATTTCAAAATACGACGATTGGGAGAGTTTGTTATTTCTCTGGTGACATCGGATTTAGATTCCGATGAGGAGGTTATCCAGCTAGCCCGTGCTATATGTATGTTGCTCGTAGTAACCGTTATGTTACCTGATACTAACGGTGATCATGCGAAGTTATCATTGATGGATCTTTTAGGAGACGTTAATGAGTTCACTTCTTTAAGTTGGGGGTCAATGTACTCGCAAACTTATACCGCGAGTTATGTAGAGGGCGTTGGGTAGAGTGACGCTAGGTGGAGAATTTTGGCTTGTTCAGGAAATTTTGTAAAAATCACATTTGTCATTTGTCTCCTTAATGAAATTTAATAGCTTCACAATTGTAGATTTGGGTATGGTCTCGTATACCACCGATCACCCCTACGCTTACAAGGCGATTTGTCCGTGATGGTTATGACGCCCGATGTTTTCATTTTATTGGTTTGAGGTACAATACGTATCACATTTTTGTTAACTTTTAACTAAACGTTGATTGATCGTATCGAGTTCATTTGTTGCATGGTTTTCGGTGGTCATTTGGACCACCACGATACTGGGAACAACTCAATTCGGTTATGTAGAGTTGCTAGATCTCCTAGGCCGTAGAGAGGTACCTTGTTTATGTAATGTTCTTATTTGNGAAATTTTGATGTAGGGAGACGTTCCAATAGGAGGAGCCATATGAAGATTTTGATCCTTTTTGGCAACCTCTCTTTCCACCAATTCGATTCCATGGAGGGAGATTGAGAGACCTCATTTGAAAGCATGGTTAAATCTGTTGCATTAATCTGAAACACTCTATCATCTCTCCACAGAATGTAATATCTTCCATGTGTGCATTAATTCTATTGTGTTGCATTTGAAGTTGATTTCTTTGGGATGTCGTCTCCCCTCTACTGAGTGCCCTTGGAAGAGGTAGCCAATGCCACTCTCCATCGGTTAATCTTCCCATTTCCCTTACTGTGCATAACTTATTTCCACACCACGTGGAAGGCATCATTAGGAAATGTGGCTCTACATTTTTCACTGACCTCGATAATACTAGACCATGGTGTGCCAGATACATGACTACTTGGGTTTTCTAAACGTCTCAATTACCATATATCAATTTAATAATTTGGTTCCACTGATTTTTCTCTTCCGTATGGAATCTCCATATGTAGAAATCGGTCCCCACGGACAGTGCCAAATGTTAAGAGTAGAAATCTACTCTATAATTTTTATGATTTAAGTGAGGTTTACCCTTGGTATTCGTTGCCGTAATGAAAGAAACAATAAATTATACGTGGGAAACCCGAGATCCGGGAGGAAAACTCACGGGGCACCAAACCCAGGCAGAATTCACTAAGAATATGAAAGTAGAAAACCTCCGCCCAACCTGTCCTCCCCAGTATCTTATGCCTCTCTTTTATAGAGGCGTTAAATATTTTAATACTACAAAGATCTAATCATAATCTCCTTTAATCACATCAGCCGTCCTCGAACTGATTTGTATGACTTCCCGCCACGCAAAAGTCGCGTCGCGCCGCTTGGAATAAATGGTGCAGCTGTTATTGACATTTCATCCCACCGATGTTGATCCTATGTGTAAGGACCCCTCGGGGTGCGAGAGAGAGGGCACCTTAGGCGAATCCCTACATCTAGGCTNTTCATTTGTTGCATGGTTTTCGGTGGTCATTTGGACCACCACGATACTGGGAACAACTCAATTCGGTTATGTAGAGTTGCTAGATCTCCTAGGCCGTAGAGAGGTACCTTGTTTATGTAATGTTCTTATTTGTTGTTTGTTAATCGTTGTTTTGTAGTTTATATGGAGGCCGTACGAACGTGAGTACTACTACCAGGCCGACGAGGTAACCACCACGTTGTGGATGTACATGGGACCACTTATATTCTTCGGTCGCGTGGAACCATACCACCCAGATCGTGTATCTCGACAAATGGGGCTCCCATTATGGATTCCCCGAGCACCAGAGTCTGCAGATGTACTTCGCCGCTTGCATTCATTAAAGAGCGAACGAGGGCAGGATTGGTGTACAATTCACGCACATTGGATCTCTATTTGGGATAACTTCGAAGACCACTTGTACGGTGAATTAGAAGGGGTCGACGAAGATACCTACTTTGCGTGGTACACGTGACACGGCGTGATGCATTTGACGGTCAGGTCGGATGAAAGCAACAGGTGGAGAGGGGGCTTTGCTGAGCCAATGGCTCACGTGGTATACTTCACAATGTTATTTCATTTTGAAGGTAATTTACATACTAACTAGTTTCTATATTTAGGTGACTGAACTGTGCAACATAGTTGATAACATTATGCAGGGTAATGTGGAAGGATCACAAAGAGTACGGGATGTGGGAGCCATAATATATTCACAGGTGTATGGGCACTCGCCGTCATCGCACTACACATCTCATGGTACTGGGTTTTCTCCACTACCTCGTAGCGGTACGGGACAGACTTCTAACCCAACGCCATCGTGCCCGAATCCTTCCCAGCAACAATATCCTCCTCAGTACCCATCTACATGGCAGAGTTCTTGAATGCCTCTATATACCACACCGTAGAATGATCCTCGTCCCGGTCCAAGTGAGCCACCTCCTGTGCGTCGAGATCGTCGTCCACGCATAACATACAGAGAACCTCCTAGTCAGGTAGAACCATATGATGATAATATAAACTTTGATTTCTTGGGTTAAACATTTTGTATTTTATTACACGCCAACTAAATTATTTTTTATAACTTTAATTATAACATTTACAAGTATTAATTTTTCTACAAGTATAACTAAAGAATTATTTTTTACAAATATAAATTTAATTATCGAGATCCATGTCACTTTGGATTCTTATGGTTCGTCTTCGCCCCGCTCTTATTTTTTTTGAACGAGAATGGTCATGCCATAGAATCCATCCAGGGTTAGTCCACTCGTATTCTAGCCATATAGAGTTTATCACCGCACGCTCATACGTAGCTCTAAGAACATCAAGGATCGAGTTGCTTATGAAAATATTATCAAGTTGTCTACGATTTCTTTTGGCAGCTCTAATCGTGTGTGAGCAAGGAACACTATAAGTGTGCCATTTCAAACATATAAATGTCTGTCTTTGCAGGTCAACAGTATGTATGTATGAGACACTGCTTCTTTCGCTTTCCACCTCAACATCGGCTACAAGTCGATCATTGTCCCACATTTTTATGGTGTGGTGGTCAGCTTTTCTCTTTGACCGACGGTAGAAGTTTTCCTGGCACTAAGCGTTTATACTGCCTCTAAAAAACCAAAACACATAGTGAATAATGTAGTTTGGGGAGCCAAACGTTGTCTCGTATATGTTCCATTGGACAATAGTACCATCATTCCTAGCAATCAACTCATGAAACAACGACGGAAATTTCTTCATCGAAGATTCCCACGAGCTGAAAACCATCTCGAAGCCACACTGTAACGCGTACCAAGCATGCTAATACTTTATTGTCAACCTATAATTCATGCTAATATGTATCTGCACCGTTTGCACTTTATTGTCTATGCGGCATTATAAAAAAAATCTTAGAAATTTTAAATAATACAATTAAAACCGACAAACACATCCTACCGTTATCATTCTTAATGAATTGCTTCATTTCATAAGCAATAAAATTTCGTGAAAGATTCCGATGACCCTCCTTCAGTAGAACGTTGTCACATGTGTGCCCGTAGTCGTAAACAGAAATTTGCCAAAGGTGGTCACGAGCCGCACAAATGGCTCGTAGATGAAACGGGCATGTGTCACCCACACATTTGATCACCCACTTCTGTGAAGTGCTTTCGATTACTCTATATTGCCACCGTCTGCGGATATGAAAATGTGCAATGCAGTAATGCAAGTGGAACTTATCTTTGAACTTCATCCAGACAGCTAGATGAGGTTCGTCAGTGTTGTACTTAGTGTAACGACGTTTAGAGGTGGGTATATCATTGCCGTTCACGTCAAATTGCGCTGCTAGATGAACGAACCTCATGTCAATTTCCTCAGATGAGCATTGTAGTGGGCTAACTAAACCACTACCGGTATGCACATTTCTAGCTGGATGTAGATCATCCTCGGGTTCCAGATTCTCTGTTTCCACTTCTTCTTCAACTGCGATTTCCGGTTCTAGATCATCTTGTGAAATCTCATCGTTCTCCTCCAGCGGCACTATATCAAACATGCATTCATAATAAATATAAAAAAAGCTTGTACAAATTAGCAAGTACTCTACCTTGCGAGGTTGAAGGATTCTCATTGGGGAATGCATTATCGGTATTCCAAAAGTTAATGCTACTTAGGTTGTGAATGATGTTGTAGTCTAGGTAACTCCACCCAAGTTTAGGATTCTCACCAGATGATGTCGATGGCGCAAGAACATTAAGATCAAAATTAAACCACGAATTATGATAGGGATCCATAAAAAACAAATGATACCGTGGAAAATGCAACTAAACCTTCGTAAGATCTATTCAGAATTGAAGTCAATTACTCTCAAAGTAGTGAATTTTGAAATACAAGATGTCAGAGTTTAAATATATCTAAATCCGTCAATTAAAACTCGGCCGCGTTTTATTCGAGGAGTCGCAGCGTGTTCAAGACACGGCCGTGTTAACAAAACGCTGCCACAATCTGTTTCCGTGGACCGCATTAAAAACAATTCCCCATTTTTTTAAGCATTATTTCACCGAAAAAGTCTGATATGGTGTTCCATCACCGCTCTATCTATGCCACATAAATCCTTTGGCTCCAAGCGAAGACCTCAACATTATAATGTAACAGTTTAATCAGCTCAATCTCAAACGATGGAATAAGATCCAAACTGATTCGAGTAGTCTTCTCCAAATCTCCGGGGATAAGTTCCACAACTTTATACCCTGCTAATTCCATGGCCCTTCTTGGTTCCTGTAAATCTTCAACAACATGGACTCTGGATCGACAAGCCAAAACATAGCAGGAGCGTACAGTTGCTTAATCGACGCTTATGGTTACAATCCTTAATGCGGTTGGAAATTTGAGCTTTAAATGAATTGTCGAGGGCGCAGCTTCGAACGCAGTGAGCCCGGTCGTCCCAATATTACGTTGTATGTCATATCAATGTCCATGTCTACATACTCCAACATTTATTTCCGTGATTTTTCCCCCCATCCGATCGTGGTCGACAAAATAATTTTTCAAAAAGAGGTGACCGATCGTTGGTCAAAAGACCATAGTGTCATTGTTACAGTCTGTAGGTCCGCCACGCCGATACCCATGGAGTCTACCACTCCCTTAGAGATTGTATTACAAGAACTTTCCTGATCGACCAAAATCCAGTGAACCCTACGATTGGCAATAACATCAGTTATCACAATAGGATCATTCTGAGGTTCGAAGATACATTCCTTGTCATCATCATCGAAAGTTATATCTGTTTTTGGCAGTTACCGAGCCTCATTGATCGACATGATTTGCGACGAATTTAGTATTTCCCTAGAATGGCGCTTCCTCTCCTTTTTGGACACATCTCAGTGATCGCCACCAGAAATCACAAAGATTTTACGAGTACATCATGTTGTTATCCACAAAATTGATACTTTCTGGTTTAGCCCTTTCGGCTAGTGGATTCGCTGAAGGTGGCGGGAGAACTTCTGGGGCAGGGGATCGTCGGTTGTCCCGTCGATCGTCGCCATATCGATCATTCCGCCGGTAATTCCATCGTCTCCCACCGAGGTCGCCACGTTGACCGTTCCTTCGTTATCCTTGATGGTTTTGCCTTGGTCGGTCGTTCTATTCGTCATTTCTCTGTCGAGGTGCATAGCCACGATCGTCATCCGTTTCACCTCTCCTCTGTCCCGATTCCTTCTCAGGGGTTTTACGCCTCTTGTACTCCAGTACTCCTTCTTTCACCAATTCTTTGATGCGGTTTCCCAAAACATTTCATTCAATTGTTGAGTGATCAACATATTTATGTAATTCACAATATACACTTTGATTCACAGTATCTGTGCCCTGAGTTTGGCACGAATTCACTTCCCTCCATCTTTTGTCCGATGGATGGACTTTCTTCTCCATAGGCTTTGTAAAAACAGGCTCATTCTTCTCATGAAGAGCAGCAATAGTCTCTTCTACCATTATGTATTTGTTGATCTTTTCGGTGATCTGACCCAAGGAAGTAGGTGGATTCTTGATGAGACTGGTGGAGAGTCCACAAGGTCCAAGAACTTGGTTCAGTATGTCTAACTTTTCCTTGGGTTCCATCTTTATCCCTCTTGCAACATGATTGAACTTTTCAACGAATTGTCTCAACGTGGTATTTCCCGGAGTATATCTTAATGCGTAAAGTTCGGCTTTGCTCCTCGGGGGACCCACATTGGGAGCGAATTGCAGCGTGAATAATATGACAAAATCTATCAAAAGATCGTACAGATCCTCAAGGAAGATTTTTGAACCAAAATTTAGCATCTTTCTATAGGGTGGCAGCAAACAACTTACATTGGACAACGTAACTAGCACGAACTGTCCCAATCCTTAATTCAAAGTTTGATAAATGATCCAAGGGGTACCCAGAACCGCCGAATATGGGTATCCCGTTGGGTGCTCTGAACGAACGTTCAAACACAGTTTTCATTATGTGCTCCGATAATGGATGCAGACGCAGCTGAAGTAGGGTGGAAACCCTATTATCTGGGCAATGATTATGATAGGCATCCTCTAAGTCTAATAAAATGTCTTTTCCAACATCTCTCTTGATAGGGTTGACTCATTGCCTCATGTAAAAAGCTGGCCGACGATCGGTATCCAACCTCGGTCGACGCCTTTTGATTGTGTCCAATTCTGCCACCAACTCATCAATGCGAGCTTGGTCTCGATCGATAGCCGGTTGTGGCAGCTCGTTCTGAGGTTGTCAACCGATATTCTCTTCCTCGTCAGAACTTTGGTTTCCACGTCGGTCGTCCTCCATGCATGTTTCTAGTGGGTACGTATCTGGAGGATCTTGGGTCTACGGCTGAGCAACATATTTCTGTCCCGATGCCAGGATCGACTATCGTAGGTCCCCCACCATTTCTTCTACCATTTTTCGCAGGGATTGCGGATCGATGGTTATTACATCTCTTCCAGCGATGCTGTTATGTGATTCCTGCTGGTGAGCTTCCATCGCCTCCACAGATTCTGTGTTTTCCATAAAAAATAAAGACTAGCAGGCAAAGCTTCTCTGTAGGTTTACAAGATCGGTCCCCACGGACGGTGCCAAATGTTAAGAGTAGAAATCTACTCTATAATTTTTATGATTTAAGTGAGGTTTACCCTTGGTATTCGTTGCCGTAATGAAAGAAACAATAAATTATACGTGGGAAACCCGAGATCCGGGAGGAAAACTCACGGGGCACCAAACCCAGGCAGAATTCACTAAGAATATGAAAGTAGAAAACCTCCGCCCAACCTATCCTCCCCAGTATCTTATGCCTCTCTTTTATAGAGGCGTTAAATATTTTAATACTACAAAGATCTAATCATAATCTCCTTTAATCACATCAGCCGTCCTCGAACTGATTTGTATGACTTCCCGCCACGCAAAAGTCGCGTCGCGCCGCTTGGAATAAATGGTGCAGCTGTTATTGACATTTCATCCCACCGATGTTGATTCTATGTGTAAGGACCCCTCGGGGTGCGAGAGAGAGGGCACCTTAGGCGAATCCCTACATCGGCTATAGACGGGGAACGATCAGAGATTAAGTATAGTGATTCGTCTTCCATTGCACGAGGTATTTTCCCTAGCAAAGTGGCAAGCGGAACGTTAGAACTGGAGAGTTAAGCGTGCTCACCCTGGAGCAATTCAGGGATGGGTGACCCACTGGGAAGTGTGGGTGTTAGGGAAAAAGTAAAACCGTGAGGACTAGGTGGGTGTCATTAGGGTCAGTCTAGTCCAAAGAGGACAATATCGTGCAAGCGGAAAGGCGGGTCGTTACACTATGCCTATTTACCGATCGCACCAATCGGACGCCGATCACTACTTTGATGATATCGATCGGTTGTGGCGATCGACCGATTCCTTCGTAAGGTTGTCACCAAGGAGCCAATCGGATACAATGTGTTGATTTCCTTCTCATAACTACTAAACTGATCCAGACCCCCTGTCATAAGTTACGCATTAACAACTCCATTTTCAAAGCAGGGAGAAGAATTGTTGGTTTGTTATGTTCATTGTCTGCTACTTTGACACAAGAAGATGGGCATTGCTGCAAATTTTTGGATAAGTTCATACAACAAGATCTTTAGCTTTAGTTGTTGCTTTTGTTTTATTTCGTTATGTTGCAAGTAATATGATGGTTGGAGTCAACGATCGTTTCTAGTAACGGGTAATGTCATGACCCGTTATTGACTTCGTAGAATTCTTGGGCTTTAATTAAGTTGTATTGTTGTATGGGCCTAGCCCAATGAATACGGATATAAATCCCGTGTTGTATTACGTTACCATTATCGAATGATTGATCAAAATTTTTATTATCTCTCTACAATCTTTTTCTCTTCCCCTCTCGTCTGCCTCTTTTTCCATGATGCCTGTCTCCTCAGCTTCTTCAGTCTAACTCTTCCCTTATTTTCTACCCCTATTGTTCTTCTTTTCCCCGTCTCATTTCCTCTACATCTCCCTCGGAGCCGTAGTTTCCTAAGGCCGGAAAGCCCAAGTCAGGTTTTTTCTGAACTTAAGATTCAAAGCTCTTACCGCTCCGAAGCTCACCGGTACAAACCAAAAACCTACTGATTTTGGAGCATTCGATTCTGAAAATGGTTAAGACCAAACCTTATTTTTATCCACCTGGGGCAAGGATGCATTGCTCTCCATCAGTGCCAAAACCCAACGCTAGTAAACAAAGGCAAACTTCTAGTGAGTTCAAGCCGGATTCCGAACTACGGCTAGAAGAAACTCATTTACACTATCATGCTCCTAAAATATATCCCCCTACGTTTGATGGAGCTGATCCCAGGCGTTGGCTCAAATCTCTTACGTCTTATTTTTGTATCAGAAACCCGGAATTATTAGAGGAATGGATAGAGTTCGCCAATTTCATGTTCTACGGCAAGACTGAAAGATGACTTCAAGGCTACAAATCAAAAATTGGTTTCTGGTTATATAAGGATTTTGTGGTTGCTCTACTAAATCGGTTCGATTATCAGAACCATCGACATGTATTTCATAATTTCTGCACTCTAAAACAGGATGGTGATATAGAAGAATACCTAGATAAGTTTGAAGATTTACGTGGTCCAAATCTAGTTTTTATCCTACAGTTTCTGGTGAGAATTTTTGGTGCATTTTGATTAGTGGTTTTACATATGAATTTCTTTTAGCCATTTACGATGCCAAACTTGACAGCGAAGAAGAAATCATCCAATTTCTGAGGGCAACCGATACTAAAATGAAGCAAGAAGTTGTTGTGAATCCAACTAAAATTGTCGAAGGTTCTAGTGGAAATCTTCTATATGATTCGGATCTTGATTTGGGTTTTGAAAACTTGACTAAACTTTTTGAGAAGCTTGTTGAATTTAATAGCATTAGATGGCATAATCAAAACCCTTGGTTGAATGTGACAAGGAAAACAATGAAAAAGAAGAGAATGGTGGTCATTGAACAATCAGTCCGATATGAAGATGTGCAATCGACATGCTTGGTTACTTACAGTAAAATGCTAAATATGAAGGTACAACTAGATGATGTTGCTCTAGTTTTGTTCAGGTTAATCAAAATGATGAAGTAGAGGAATTGTTGAGGTGTATGTATGAGAAAGAAATAAAAGAGAATCACAAGTCTTATGTAATGATTATAATGGAGTTAGCTAAAGTTGCTAGTACGGATGGTATTTTAAGGGTTTTGAATGAATGTCAGTCTGATAATGTTGAAATTGGAGATACCATATTTAGGCTGATTGAATCTTCTTTGAGAAATAATGGAGATTTGGAGGAGTTTAAGGCAATAAATCCAACCGAAAGAAACTTTACTCTATGTTTTACATATTTGGATGAGTCAATAATGATTGATCAACAAAAGCTACTAGGAACCTTAGATTCCCATAAAATGGAGTATGGGAGATGGTCAATAGAGAGAATTTATTGTTTCTTTTTACTTAAGAAATTGGATGAGGTTTCACTCAAGTTGTGGTTGAAATTATGAGTAACGATGGAGTCAATCTTTTTAATTCTTTGAAGTTCTTCTCATCGATTGGTAACACATTTGATTATTCTCACAATGAAAATACATACCACCTAATCGGCAAGATCCCAGCGAAAGAAAAAGTCTTCAAAAATATGAGATATCTCTTTTTCAAGATGGAGAGACAGGGTTGTTCGATATCATCTGCTACTAAGATAATCATGAGAATGCAGGATTCTCAAATAAGGTTGAATAATATTTTGAACTTTTTCCGTGGAATGAAATGCAGCGTCTGCAATCCATCAAAAGGCACTTTTGAGTCTTTGATTTCATTCTTGTGTGGGAAAAATGGCAAGAAAATAGATGACGCAATTAAGTTATACCAGGAGATGGTAAAAAGGTGTTGTAATTTGGATATAAAGAGAAGACATATCGTCGAGACCATGTCAAAGACAAAATACATTGAAGAACAAGGCGTTCCTTTGAAAGCTCTCTGGTATGTATACTTTTATATCGAGATTGATAGCGAGATAACTGATGTTGCTGGGAATGTTGTGATCAATAAATTGTGGTTATGGCTACCGAATACATATCCTCAGATGCCATTGAATGTAACTCTAAACACTACTATCTTGTTCTTCACAATGTGGGATACTTCCTTCATTTGCAAATGTAGTTATGTTTCTATTCGGTTGCAAAGAAGTTGGATATGTGGAAGTGCAAAGAGTAAATTGGACTTATGTGCTTATTCTCTTGAAACTATACTTAAGGCTCGTTGGTTTAGGGATGATGCACTTACTACTTTTGAGAATGATCTCCTTCAATCTATTGGTTCATCTTTTGTTGACAGTAGTTGAAAAAGAAAGAACTCTTAGGTGTATGAGATTAGTTCCAAGCTGTGGATTGACTATGAAGAAAGAAAACATGTCCTTTTGACTAATATGGAAGTAATGGAAGAGAATCGTACTCGTAACTTGAAAGTGAAAAATCATTTATTCGCTACATTTAGCCATGGCCAAATTGTAATGGTGATGATTGATAACAGTATAAATGAAGTTGTTGCTGAAAATTCGGATGAATTGAAGAGTATTGTTTGTGTTTTACAAGGTATTTTGAGAAGAAAAATAATGAAGATATGGAACATAAGGATGAGACTTATTTTGCTTCAGGGAATCATCCGTTGGGAAACTCTTGGACATCTTATTTTGCAAGTTCTCAAATCCTTATTAGAGTTGACTAATTCCATAATTCTCCACTGCAAATCATCAGTTGTTTATATCTTTGATCTCATAATTATTATCTATGCTCCTCTTAGTGATGCAGAGGTAAACATCATGGAATTGCTTAGTGTTGGTTTATACTCCACAAATTTCAAGGCTAGGAAGCTCAATAACCACTCATTCCCAAGTCGAAGAGTTATGATTGTGTTTGTGATGAAGACTGTGTAGTTGAGATCTCTAATTGGGAATTGTTGCAGGATGCACACAGTACATTATGGAATCTACTTTCTCCAACTCCAATGACTGCTTCCTTGAGTTGCAAAGGGAATTTTGCTCCCCATCACAGGCAAGGAAGATGGGTTGTAGAAGAGCAACCAATTGGAAGCTGTAATTCCATAATTATCATCTTGCCCATCTGTGCAATGATGATCTATTTACTATCACTGAGTGACTAGTACCAATTATGTGGAGAGATGATCTACTTAGAATGCATCCTACGTACTAGTTCCATATTTTGAGAGTCATTGTTGGGATCAACGATAGTTTCGAGGAGCGGATAATGTGACGATCTTAAAATTAGATCCAATAATTATTATTAGCTATTTCGTAGTAAGCCCATATGTTGGCCCATATGTTTACTATGGGTATAAAACCCAAGTTATGTACATTTTCGATCTATCGTTTGCATATAAATCTGTTATTCTCCCTCACAGCTTTTGTGCCCTTTTTCTTCTAATACATCTCCCTCACCATTTCTTCTTCTAATTTCCCTCCCCTTTCAAGGTTCGTGACATATATGCACCCGGTGCACACCGAGTGTGCTAAGTTGCACAAATTCGAGCGAATCGTGTAACCTAGGTTTGCATACATGGCATGCAACCACATTTGGTGTATGCGTATGTGGCACACGTCATACATATTTTTAATTAATTTAGTAAAATATATGTGGAATCTAAGACATGATTTCTTCCTTTGTAAATATCAATAAATATGAATTTCACATTAGAATTATTTGTAACAAATCAACAAATTGTTAATATTGATTATTATTTTTATTTTGTATTCAATATATAAATATATAAATTAAATATTATTCGACTCTATTTTTATAATTATTATTATTTTGATTATAATAAAGATAATAGTAATCATTTGATATTATGTTGGATTTTGATATTTTTATAAAATCAAAATCTTAATTACAACAATTAGTTTGAACTAAAATTTTATATATAATTAATTTATCCCCTAATTTATACTACATATAAATTAACATGATATTGAATTTCAAATATCATTTCATATAAATTATAACATTCACATATATTACTTAATATCATATTTTATATGTAAGCACTATTTTAATGTTGTTATATAATCATGTATACTATTAAAACTTTAAGTTGTCCCGTAAAATTATTTTTATAATATCATATAACAAAATAAAAAAATATATAATATAATAAATAATACTAGAAAAAATTATACCAAAAAATATCAAATAGGTATAATTCGTTTTCACATCAATACCAAAAATATCAAATAATTACAATTCTTTTTCATATCATCAAAAATAAAATATAATAAATAATACTACGAAAAAATGATACCAAAAAATTCAAATAATATTATTTTATAAGTAATAACAATAATTATAGTGACTGAAATGTTATTATAACAATTTATTAATATGTAATAGATAATTCTATCACTGGAACTAGTTCTTATTGATTTTTGGAAGGTAGTAACTTATGTGTTCAATTTTTTATGAGTACATATATTTTGCAATTAATTTTAAAATGAGCCTGCACGTAGGTCTTGTAAACGTAAAGGATCACCATTGTGTTCACCAAACGCGGCCACGGATCTTCTACGGGACGCAATAAAATAGTAATGGGTTTATGGTATGGACTATTTGGTCTAAATAGCCTCATGTGGACATAACTCTTCAAAAGTACAGATCTCATCTTATCCTTCTAGACTCATTATTATTCGGAGTGGGTTAGAGTTCATGCATCGTGTATCCCGTAATCCAACTAATCATTCAAAATAACTTATTTCCTTATAAAACTATTTATTTTCCTAACTACTCTAGTCTATCGACATTGTTTGTTGGATACTACGAGAAACTAGGGGTGTCCTTGGATAGGATATCCAATCCAATCACCATTTTTCAATCTGATCAGATTGAATACTGATATTAACCGGTTTGACATTCGAGATGATAAGTGAACGAGACATCCCGTCATGCATTATGAGGTATTCTGTTATAACTAAAAGGGTAATAAATCTTATTTGATTTAGGGTACAATCACTACAAGTGCATTTTTTGAGATTGTACGCATTCATATTTAATTAAATCGGGTACAATCTTATTTATAACTACAATGGTGATAAAATCTTTTCATATTTCAAATACATTATTTATCCAATTTAATACAGAATATCATTCTTATTTGTAATTTAATTTATCCATTATAGAGCACTCAATACATTCTGAATCATATCCAAAATGCATGCAAAACATACCCTTATTCTATAATTGTTAATTCATTATTGTCTGTGTATGGACCAAATTACCTTTACCCATGACATAGATACTACATTGAATACTCAAGAGGAAGGCAGCTCATGCTATCTGAAGAAATGAACAAGTACTCAAAAACGGCGTCTGATGAGGGCTCCGGGACCCGGTACCACGAATTAGATAAGGCCCAAACATATTGGACCAACTCAAATGATAAGAAACGAACTTACGCGGCCCAATATCCTTAACTCTGCCCGTTTGAAATAACCAGTCTGAAGGCCCATTTATGTTTCAGGACCGAAGTTGAAGTTAGATGTAACTCAGAGACTCAGGGACTGATCTTCTGGATCGATCCAGACGGTTACAGCTAGTTTCAAGCACATACGTGTGCCCTGCGCTTCGGGCCTGCTCACATTCTCTGGACTTCGGGCATAGCCACGTTTTCCAGCAAGGAAAAACGACTTTTTCAAAGGCGGTTACATAGTGCTTCCACGCATGTTTCCCCTCTATAAATACAAGGCTTGAAGGCAAACTCTGGAGGACCCTTTAGTCATTTTCATAAGCCTTCTCTATTTGTATCATGAACTGTTTGATTAATATATCGGCTAAGAGCATTTCTAGCTCTTAGTCACGTGGTTTTTTCCCCATTTCAAGGGGTTTTACATGATAAATCGATATGTCATTGCTTTCTTTTTATTTTACGTTGACCCCCAAATCTAAACAAATTAAAACCGAGTTTCTTTTATTGCGAACCGAAAGACTATTGAAACCTCTATCTCATGACCACAACAGTTTGGCGTCTTCAGTGGGGACAATTTTCTAATTCCCATTCGAGGTCTCTCCTTGGGAAGAACAAGCAAAGGCATGGCGACAGGAAACTCCACGAACGATAGTGACGTGCTTCCCAGCAACCTTCCAGCCCCTGCCTTTTCTTTGCAGAACATGGAGGCTGTTATTCGGAAGGTGTTACTAGAAATTACGTTGGAGAGGAGTGGAACAGAACCACAGGCTGTTACTAGCCATGTTCCCACAAACAGATGATACGAGAGTGACCCTGAAATGCGCAGCTCCGATTAAGAGGAAATTATTAAGCGCGGAGTAACTATGAGGAGGCGTAAATATCTATCTACCCCACCTCCTTGAGTCAGAGCTCCAAACCTCGTTCCTTGGACTAATCAGAAACGCATGCAAGAGCGTATTAACGAGCTCACCAGGGAGTTGGAAACATTACGCACTCAGAGAGATTTTGAGCCCGATCTTGGGCGTAATCCCGGATAATTCTATAAGGTCATGGAGGCCCCAATCAAGAGGAGTAAGGACGATGATTGGAGGCATAATTTGCATGCTGCTCAAACATCGTCCCAGCAATCTGACGGTGTTTCTGCCGCCTTGGGAGATTTGATGCTCTCTTTTTCTGAAAAGATTTGGGCGGCAGTCCCATATCGACATTATCGCAACCCCGAGGGGTTGCCGACGTATAGAGGAGACGGAGATCCCATCGATCACGTCGCGGATTTCGAATTAAGGATGGGAATTGTTCGAGCTTCAGATTCACTAAGTGTCGCATCTTCGCAGCAGGTTTACAAGGCGATGCCCGAACCTCATTTAAAAATCTACCAACTCAATCCATACAGTCGTACGGAGGATTTATCTTGGCTTTCTCTGAGCAGTTTACGCCGAATGTAGGACCACCCCAAAGTAGGTAGGAAATATATCAGTTGAAATATATCCCGGCAAAGATGAGTCTCCGGTCTTTCATGGAGAAGTTTAACAAAACCGCCCGGGGTATCAAGCTACAGCTCAGAGATAAGATTGATATTTTACAACAAGTCTTAGGAATGTGTGGCCTTTCAGCAAGTCTGGTGAAGAGTCCCATCCAGTCTAGGAAAGCTTTTGCATAAAATCAACAAGTATATTAAGGTGGATGAAGCGTTGTGATTGAATTACAGGAAGTCTGGCCTAAAATTCTGAGCCCGCATGTGATCATAAAGCTGCATACCCTAAGAGACAGACCCGAGAAGTAGGGGCTGTGACTGAGAAGAATGCTCTCCCGAAGAGGGAGGATAAACGGGTGTATTGTGAGTTGCACCATAACCACGATCACCCAACGTTGAAATGCTAGCTACAGGAGATAGTAGCGGCGATGACGAAAGAGAAGCCCAATCAGAATGATCCTAAGGGCAAACGAGCTGAGTCTCCCCATTGGGGCCGTCAAGGTGACGATCGTCACAGGCCGTGGGGCAAAGATAATCGGGGGCAACCCCGAAATTATGACGATCGAGTGGAGGACCGGAGGTCCCCTCCGCAAAAGTATGAAAGGGGACTGCACGGTCGAGAGAACCGTGGACAACACCGAAGAAGACACTTCCGGGGTCTGGATGGCCGAACCCCGCAAAATGAAGGAGGGAGACATGAGCATCCTCCTCCTCCCCCAGTCGCAGTGGAGGCACAGTCTCCACAAAACGAGGCTGCTCCTCTAGAGCGTGTGGTAGTCGGAGATATTTATGTTATCTCTTGTGTAATTCGGATTAACGAATCGGTCTGGGACCGAAAGAGAGCAGCGTGCAGAGAATCCGAGTAGGGTACTAAATCTATGGCACTGATTAAGTATGATGCTACTGAGCGGTCCTCTTCTTACGAGGATGCCATCAAGTTCACCACTGCTGATCGGGAAGGTGTCACTGATCCGTATGATGATCCCCTCATCATCACCGGAATTATTGCCAATCACCAGGTCCACAGAATCTTGGTGAATATCGGCGCTTCGTGTAATCTGATGAAGCGCGAAGTGGCTAAAATGTTGTGTTCTTCTAGTCACGACCTCCTCATTGCCAATATCACTCTCTGAGCATTCGACCAGAGGAGCGTCATCCCATGCAAGAAGATTTTAGTCCCGATCACTTTGGGAGATCAGTTCAAGAACGTCGGGAAGCTGGATATAAATTGGGAAGGACCCTACCGAGTTCTAAAGAAATTGAAAGCTGAGGCTTACAAGTTGGAAACTTTAGAATGTGATGAGATCCCCCGAACATGGAACATCATGAATTTAAGGCGGTATTTCTTTTAAATATTTGATTATTAATGACGATTCCGAACCGAAAACATGTTTCTCTGAGTATGGATGGAATACAAATGGGTGTAATACAAATTGTTTCTAGTTAGGTGATTGACCGATCCCGAAGTCGGATCTTTTGGACGAGTCTGGGTAGGCGACCGTAGTGGTTCATCTACAAAACTCGTAAGTGGTAGTGACCGCTCTTACGAGTCATATGCTCCTGTGCTTGTTGAGTGTTGAGGATGGATCGCAAAACTCCAGGAACTCACTACGAACTAAACATCCCATTCGACGGCCTTCACCCTTCGGAAATGGCCCTTACGCTTTTGTAATCTACTACAAAAAGAACAAATAAGAGCCGGAATTACTCAGTCAAAGTGCAAGCTCAAGCCAGACTTGGGACATATGTAGAACCAGGGTTGGCCCAAGCCTAACGCGGGACATATATAGAACCGGGGCTCGGCCGAAGCTCGTCATGGGACTCATAAAGAACCGAATCTACACCATTTCAATATTATCATGATCTCAAGGACGGAATAAGAGCGGTCCTCACGTACATCTAAAAATTCAAACTAATCAACCTTAGCCAAATATCAACCGAAGTTAATAATGGAGATCGAAGAGCTTAAGCTTATCGAATAACCTCGATCTTACACTTAGTGAAAATTGAAAGAAACGAAAAAGCTTACACCCAACAAGCTTAATCATTTATAATGAATCCTAACCTAGTTCGTCTTAACCTTATTCTAACTCTTAAAAGAGAAACCGAAAGAAGGAAGAACTAATCATTTTATTAAAATAGAGGAAATAAGAAACAAAGGGTGCAGAAATTAAATACTTTCCTAATCTATCCGCCCCTCTTCTTTATCCTCACTCTCTTGTTCCTTCGGTTCAGTCCAAGCCGTAAGCTGCTTCAACCCTTCCTCCTGATCAGCAACCTTTTGGTTGAATGTCTGTTCCATCTCTTCAAAATGGATGAAGAAGCGATCGTCTTTCAAAACGGGTTCCTCCAAGGAAGGAATCACCTTGAAATCTCCATCATTTTCCAAGGGATCGATTAGCTTCCACCTCTCATCATTGGGTGAGAGCACGAACTACTTAGTAACCTGGTTCCGTATGTTACTCAGGTACTTAGCAGTATAATCCCCGTGGATGTTATCTACTAACGCAAATAACAACCGGGACCGGGCAAATCCAAAAGAGCCTCCCAGACCGAACTCTCCGCAGCGGCTCGGGCTTGAGCGAGGCCTTCCTCCAAGCTCGCCTTCTCTTCCTGGCTCGAATGAGAAGCTCGTTCAACTTATTTCTTTTCTCCTAGCCCGAACTTGGACTTGGTTCATTTCCTCATCCTTTTCCCGCGCATGGGCATCCAACCCCACGATCCGAGACTTGGCGGAATGTGCTCCTGTCTGAGCTGCCTTGCATTTCCCATCCAGCTCAAAAACTTGAGTCTTTAGGAGGGTAAATTGTTTCTCCGCTAGTAGAAACTCGTTGTTCAGCCTGTCCCTCTCCTCCCGGACCGATACCAGTTCTCATTCCATTATTTCAACTTGCCTCTTAGCCGGGGCAAGTTGATCTTGGACTCCTTGGGGGACCGATGGACCACTTTGGTTCTTATGAACGGTGACCGCGGCCGTAAAACCTTTTCGCAACATCTACACAAGAATAAACATGAAAACCCGAACCCTACAGCAGTTCAAAGGGTAGAACTTACCATTGTTGCGACGTCGAGGAATGCCTCAACCATTTGCTCCCCTAACATGTTTGGTTTAATATTGTCAGGGTTCTTCTTTCTGTAAAGACGGAAATCTTCCAAAAATGCGTCCCTCCATAACGCCATCTTCTTTCCCTTATTCACCCTATCCATCAGGTCCAAGGCAAACTCCAGATCATATTTTGTCTTGGGGCCCGAGGCAGGGTCTTTCAAAACAACCCCTTTGTTCGAGGCAGGAACCATCCCAACCTTCTTCAGCCTTTTCAGCTGCTTAGGGGCTTCAGCTTCGGTTGCCAGTTTCCCCTTACCTAAGGGAACCGGCGGCAGGGAGACGTTCCCTCCAAGGTTCGAGCTCAGGAGAACCCTCTCATGCAGCAACATGTTTATTACGTTAAGATTGATAGGGGAGAAATTCCCGATTCGGTATAAACTGGCTAAGCTCATAGAGTGGAGTTTAGCTGTTATCAACTCCTCTACCACTCCTATCACCCGCGGAGCGAGTCCCTAGCCGCTAGAAGGCTCCCCCGTGCAGCGAAGGGTCAGCGTGCCTGCACAGGTGGAGCTAGTTGGGGGATTTCTCGAAGACGATGATCCGGAAGGGATCAACGTGCCTCCGGTAGCAGATTCCGAAGGCTGAGCAGCATCTGGCGCGCTCTATTGATCCTCCATGGGGCGGGCCGAGGCGGTTGACATACGCTTAAAGCGAGAGCTACGCATTGTCTCCGTAGAACCTACAAAAGAAATTCATAAGGATCATGAAATATGTATCAAGTTATTTTTCACTCTGTACCCGATCCTTCAGACGAATAAGAGCTGGAAAATATCCCCTTCGGAGTCGGGGCTCCGCTCCTACCCGCTACCCCTATTTCTATCAACCTATTCTCCCGAAATATATCTATTCGCTTAAGGCGTGCTTCGGGAGGGGGAAACAATGCAAGAGTATCTGCAATGTCCTGATGGGAAGGGTTGAACCGGGTTCGGTGCAACCTACCTATATGCGTGTGGGTAATAATCGGCCACACCTAAGCAAGTCCTCCTTCGGGATTGTTCCCATATATAACAGGACTCCGATTCATGAAGGGAGTCCTCCTTATCGACTATAGCTCACTCTGCGGCGCGGACTGCTATATAGTATAACCTACGGTCCCTAATCGCCTCTTACCCTTTCGGGACCCGACTAAGAACAAATTGAAAAAACGTTCTAAAGTCGAGACTATGCCCTGTTTACGACAATAAAAAATAAACGCTATTATATACACGTAACTACCCGGGAACACAGCATAGGTCGGGCAGTGAATCTTTCGAAGTACGGCCGTTACGAACAGATGTAGCGAAAAACGTAAACCGCACTTTAGGGATGCGTAACTAACAGGGAGGACGCTAGCAAGAACGTTCATTTCCGATGGAATGAAACAAGGGACATCCTCTTTCCCCTTCCAGATCGAATAATGAGCGGGGATGGAAATTTTCGACCTAAGCTCTTCGATATCTAGTTCAAACAGAGATGGGTATCTAGCCTTGCGAGGAGCCTTGACTTTTACCTTGTAAAAACTAGGTGAAAAAGATCAAAGTTTGATGGAGAACAGAAATCGCAGAATTCCTTTCGTTAGAACGGATTTTCGCAAAGTAACGGTGGGGATTTACAATCCCCAAAACCCCGAGTTAAATATTAATTTCCCGACCAATAGAGAACCGACATGTATGTTGCCACAGGCGGCTGCATTCTGTACACACTCATCTCGCCTGTCAGGTAACAGAATACGGAAAGGCGCATGTCTGCTTTTTAGTATTTAAATAAAAGTGACACGAAATAACCGTTGTATTTTTTAAATTTGAAATCAACATTTCAAATTCGCTAAGTATAGGATCGGTCCTAGGGACGCTTGTCATAACTCGCTCGGGTACGGTCCCCTGGAACGCCCGATCGAATGTCATGCCGAACGTATTCATCGTCATATGGTCGGTCTTGTATCACCTCTATGATGGCAATCAAGCCCGAGGGGCTAGTGATGAGGACTCCGGGACCCGGTACTTTTAATTAGATAAGGCCCAAACATATTGGACCAACCCAAATGACAACAAACGAACTTACGCGGCCTTAGATCCTTAACTCAGCTTGTTTAAAATAACCATCCCGAAGACTCATTTATGTTTCAGGACCGAAGTTGAAGTTAGATGTAACTCAGAGACTCGTGGACCGATCTTCCGGATCGGTCCAGACGGTTACATCTGGTTTGGGGCACATACACGTGCCATGCGCTTCGGGCCTGCTCATGTTGTCTGCACTTCGGGAATAGCCACGTTTTCCAGTATGGAAAAACAACTTTGTCAGAGGCGGTTACGGAGTGCTTTCCACGCACGTTTCCTCTTTATAAATACAAGGCTTGAAGGCAAGCTCATGAGAACCATTTGGATGCGCGAAATAGGTTGTTACTCTACCTATTTCTCTATTAGAGCTTTCTTATTACCTTAGTCATTTTTATAAACATTCTCTGTTTTTATCATGACCTATTTGATTAATATATCGGCTAAGAGTCTTTCTAGCTCTTAGTCATGTGGTTTTTTCCTCTTTTCAAGGGGTTTTCCACGATAAATCGATGTGCGCATTGCTTACTTTTCATTTCACGTTGTCCCCCAAATTTAAACAAATTCAAACCGAATTCTTTTTAGTGCGAACCGAACGACTGTTGATACCTCTGGTCTCTTGACCACTCAAAAACGGCGTCGATCAGGTCGTGGCATCAATAGTGATCGTATTACCGTTTCGGTGGAACGCTTGAAAGAAATTTCTTGGAGTATCATGAACTTATGCAAACAAAGGAGCATAATACAAAGGTTGCATGAAAATCCTACATTCTATATAAGACATATCAATAGGTGATCCGACGTGGTTTCAAACATTAAAATTATTCACTAAAGTAGTGAACAGTGAAAATATTTATTTTGATTCCATGTAATGTAGGTCGTATAGCTTGGATAGAGTCGTACATCATAAAACGACTCTCAAAGACAAGCTCACGATGTTTGGATGCCACATCTCTGAGGAAGTGAAAAAAATTTGAATTTGGTGGAACATTATGATCTTATTTTGTATATGGCCAGAATTTAGTTTGTTTACATTTTAATATGCTTTCATTTTTGGTTTTTTATCATGTTACAAATACATGAAATAATAATAATATTACTTTTTGGTAACATACAAATTGAGATATAAAAAACAAATCTATTTGTGTTTTTTATATAATTTGTAAACAAACAAAACACTATTATTTCACAATATGTGTATCATTTTTATGTTACTAATTATATTACTAATGTTGATATTCATGAAAGAAATATAAATGTTGGGATCCGTGAAAGAAACACATTTGTGTTTATTTATTCATTATAGGATCTATGACAGAAAAAAAAGTTATACTATATAAATTAGGAATTGAATTATATTTGTTCATACACCAACTATTCTTCCCACATTTACGATTAATGAGTTTATTTTCTTCTCGTTCGAGTAGCGATTCTTCTAGTGATGAGGAGACCCACCTAATTTCAGACATCCGTAGGAATTTGAAACGTAATAAGAAAATCGTTGTCCAAATTGCTACATACCATGAAAGATTCATAGTAAAAAAACCAATTCATGATCGACCAACATGGGGTGTTCGATGTTATTATCTATGCTCAATAGTCATGATATAAGGCATACCAATCACTTCGTATGAACACATCCACATTTATGCATCTGTGTGCTCTACTAGTGAACGAATTTGGGTTGGAAAGAATAAAATACTTAAATTTTGAAGAGGATGTATCTATTTTTCTTATGATAGTGGGAAAGACGCAAGAAAACATATATATGCAAGAGTTTTTTCAACGAGACGTGGATACAATTCATATATCATTTCACAATGTTCTTAAAGCGTGTACAATGATTGCTTCAAATTGGATGTCCCTACTGAAAATTACAATTAGGTAAACCTATATATACAATCTAATCTCAAGTATTCTCCGTACTTTAAAGATGATATAGGGAATATCGATGGAACCCACATTGAGGCCACTTTGCCAGAAAGAAACCAAGTTCGTTTTATTGAGAGGAAATGTGTCCCAACGAAAAACATTCTTGCTATCTGTGATTTCAACATGTGTTTTGTATTTGTAATGGCTTGTTCATGAGGTATCACACATGACAACATGATAATTTCTTGTTGCCTTGAAGACGATCAATACCGATTTCCCAAACCACCACTAGGTTCGGGATGCAAACTAATACAATATTGTAATGTTCTATTTTTTTAATTTTATATTAGCATTAATGTTTTTGAGTTTCAAACAAATACTATTTTGTTGATATTGAATTCTCCAATACTGTGGGTTTTATGGCTCCTTATCGGGATGTACTTCACCAGACTATAATGGTCCAAATGAATTTTTCAACCATAATCATTCATATCTTCGAACTATCATTGAAATGACATTTGGGGTTTGGAAGAAACGATTTTCATATTTTAGTTGATATGTCACTCAATCTCAAATTTAAATATCAAGTTCTTTTGATTCCTACAACAATGGCTATACATAATTTTCTCCGACATATAGATGTTGTTGATGATGGTTCCAACTTAGACAAATACAAAAAAATGGACGATGGTAGAAATGAATCCAACTCAGAATGTGAGGAGCCAAATAATACCGACAATAATATTACTATAGAGGACACATGGTGCTATCGAACCTTCTAAACAACGTTGAAGTTGAATATTCAACATGTGTTGTAAAAAATGATTATTTTTATGTGTTGTTTGAATTCAATAAAAGTATGATTTGTGTTTTTATCCATTCAAAGACAAAAACGTCATTTATTATCTATAATAGATTCAAGTTAATATTTAATACCGAACACACAAATATCTTCATTTTTAAAATACATTTTCAGAATCTATTATATTAAGACAAACCCATTGATTTGTTCAAACTGTAAAATTTTATTGGCCAAGTAAGCAGCTATTGAACAGGGGCAATATCCACACCCTAGGCCATATGGCGTATGTTCGACCATTAAGCAGCTAACCAGCATTTTTACGGTTTGATACCATTTACAAAAACAGAAGGTGAACAAGAACAATAAGTTAAATGAAAAAGTAAAGTTTCATGAGCAATACTTTTCCAGGCAACACATACATACCTATCAAGCTGATCCCATGAGTGATACCATGTTTCAAGGCCCCTACCCTGCACTAGAAATAACAGGAAAGTCGACAAGGTCTTGGAGTCTCATAGCAAACTTGCAAGACCCTCTTTTTTGGGTGTAATGGCGGCCTTGTTTCCCGGAAATGCGTTGCGGGAAATGTCTACTAAGGTTTTGAAGCTGTACGGCTCGTGCATTGACAGCTCCGACAGAACTTTTCTGTTCAACTGAATGTTCTCCTTCATCAGTCCATGCATGAAATTCCCATAATTCACCTGTTTCGGTCACACCAAAATGTTAACATGCATACCCAAAAAAACTGTCAACAAGATGAATGAATCGCCATTGCCATAGCTGAAAGCTATTTTAGTACAATGACGCTGGAAAGCAACTGAAGTAATAATCCTAAATTGGGCTCTATGGAACAATTCCTAAATGTTTCATCCTTTTGCTATCTTTTCAGTTTCTCGGTAACTTGAATATCATAGATTAAATGAACTAACATGGTTAACAAATTTTACAGGATCAATATGAAGGAAAAGTCGCCTAAAATGCTTTGGATTTTATTCTGAGGACTAAAACTAAGCATTAGCAATCGAAACGACTACATTTCCCCCTTTTTTCTCAAATTTGAATCTAAAGCATAATGCACGGAATTTAAAAGAAGATTAATCATCAGAGGAAGAAAATCGCAACAAAAAGTATGAGAAGACTAAATAGAGAAGACGCGTACCCCATGCAGGCGACTGCCGGCGTTGATCCTTTCAATCCAAAGCGAACGCATATCGCGCTTCTTGTTGCGACGATCACGGTAAGAATACTGAAGCGCCTTCTCTACTCTTTCTCTCGCGATTCTTATACAATTCTTTGCTCTTCCACGAAAACCCTTCGCCAATTTCAATACTTCTTTCTTGTTCATCTTTATGAAGAACTTTTCCTTCTCTTCTGTGTTCCTTTCCTCACGCCGCCCCACTCTTCAAGGCTTCAAAGGTTTTTGAGTTCATTGTCGTGCTAGGTCGCTGAATTTGACACATCGACCCCTAAACGTAATGTATATTACATTTAAGCCCCTTATAAATTTGAATGGCCCAATACCTTGTCAGCCCATCTAAAGTCGAGTTGTAGGCTGTAGCTTACCACAAGCTCTGTCTGATCTCTTGGCGACCAAAGAGAGCGAGACAATGAGATCAGCATCAGAAGAAATTTCGAAAGAGTTTAAGACGCTAGTGGATTCCAGTGATCTTAATTCTCTTCTTCAATCGCAGAATCTCATGTAAGAATCTGTTTTCCCCATTTATAAGTAGAATTTCTTAGACTTAATTTCGGATTCCTGAACCCCATCAGATTGGGGAGATTGCAAGATAGCAACGCGGTTTTGTCTCACTTCAACGAGTTCTCAGAGAATTGTTTCTCAGAAGTATCGGCGGATTTCACTAGGAACACGCGCCTTCTCCGAACGATGAAGTCTGACCTCGATTACATATTTCTGAAGCTCAGGTACACGAATTTCTCCATTTTCGTTTGATTTAGGGTTGTGGTTGGGATTGACGATATTGGATACGGAGATGAAATGAGGCTTTTGTATTAAATAAACTGCTAGGAGCCTCAAGTCCAAGATTATGGCAACATATCCTGACGCATTTCCTGATAGTTCAGCTATACAGGCTCTGGATCAACGCCCGGACCTTGAACTGCCAAGGTAAATTGAAGAATTTGCCCTAATTTGCGGAAAATATGAAATTGGGAAATGTAATCTTTGATTCTTTATCTAATGAATTGAATTTTGAGAAATGAAAAATCTCATTTAATATTTTTTTATTAATTCAAAAAATGAATTTAATAATAAAATGACTATGTTATATATAGAGTGGTGTTTCTCATTCACTTACAAATTTTATAATAATCTAAAAATGATATTCCTAAAGTTTGTAAATTACATACAAAACCTCCGAAAATTGATATAATGTACGATATTAGCTCACCAACTTTTAAATATTGTAAATAACATGTACTCGAAGTTTAAAAATTTTGTGGTTGGTCCCAAACTTCCAAAACCGTTTATATTTTATCCTAATATTTTAAACGTCTTCATAGTTTATATTTGACTTATTAACCTTGAAAATATTCAATGACTATGTCTCCAAATTTTGAAAATTTTAAAAATAACACATAAATTATCAAAATTATTTGTACGCAAAAAATAAAAATCGCTAATATTCATTCGATTGTCATTCTTGAACAGTTTTGAAAATTCAGATGATTCTCATGCAATTTGTAAATTTTGGGACATCGCATTTACAGTATCTCAAACATTAGTGGTCAATGTCTTACATATATATATATATATATATTCGTTTTTCATTTTTAGAAAATTTCCATTGGAGACATAATTAGAAAATTTTCATTTTTAGTCTCTTAAAATTTCCATTTTTAAATCCTTCAAATTTAATGACTATAAATTTTATTTTCAAATTACCTTATTCAAATAATTATAATTCTTATTTTTAAATTAAGTTTCATAATTCGTAAATTAATTTTAAATTATGGAAAATTTTGTACTTTATACAAAAAAATAACCGTAAACCATTAAAATTGAAATTTCGACTGAACTTTCAAACGAATTTATGTATTAAGTATTGTTTTTATATCAGCGGTGTATTGCATATCTATCGGTCGGTACATTATAAATTGGTGATAAAAGTATTTCTCTGATAGCTCTCGGTATCAGGTGTTTCGATCGGACCACAGGTGTTTCAGGTTCGAAAAAAGTAATAACTAATTATATTAACTTAGAATAAAAAAGGTTTCTAGTGGTTTATCAGCACGGGATTCCGAATTCCGCACATTTTTGAAATATTGGTATTAACGAATGGTTATTTATACTAAGGGCGAAAGATATTTTTGGTTCCCATGGTTTCGAGTTATGACAATTTTGTCCCTCAAACTTTATACATTTTTGCGAAACTAATCCCTGAAATTTGATGTTGGCGAAACCAGTTATCAAACTGTTTTTTGGCAAAATTAGTCGACAAACTTTGTGTGTCATAATTGTTTCAGAAAGTAACATTACACAAATTTGATCCTCATTGGTTAAGTTAATTGAACTTTATTTTGACGATTTCTTCCAATTACAAATTAGACTCAACTTTTTGGTTTTATGACATCCATTAGGAAAGCAAATAAAACAATTATTTTGATGATGTGGCAAGCGGAAAGGAATGGGAAGATACTTTCATTTCTTGTTTTTTCTTATGTCTTGTGGTGTTGTTGCATGCATGTCATGCCTTTTAATAACCCAAAGGATTTCACACAATAATGTTTTCAAAGTTTTAATAGTCGATAATTTTTTAAGTTTTTTAAAGTATTTCAAAGTTTCCTTCCCGTTTAATACATTCTTCTCATGGTGGTAGGACTTGGATTGAGGATTTACTTCTTGGCTAAATCTATTATCTCCGAAAATGTAAACAAGTTAAGAGTCATCTGCACAAATAATTTAATTAGTGTAATTTTAGTGACCCAACACAAGTTCAAGCAAACACTTACGAAGATATGATATATGTTCGGCTCGTAAACATTTGGTGTCTCTTTTAGAAATTGAAATGTGTAATACAACTCGTATATTCCACATTCCGATGCTCCAACTCGTCATGTGATATCTGGTCATTCAATGGGTATTCTTGGGTCATATGAATTTCATCATTATGTTTCCAAAAATTCCATAACCTTGGATATGTCTAGTTCTCACGACACTAGACATATCCAAAAATCCTACTATTTGAGTCCGAATACCAACTATAGAACCTGTGACTAATAAACAATTATTCTATGTAGATAAATGAAACCAACAAACGAAGACATTGTAACAAAAACTAACAAAATGCAATAAAATTGGGTTCAAAGTACCTTAACTCCACGAAAAATCCAAAAATGCAAGAAAACAAACTTATCAAAAATCAACCAAATGGAACCAAACTAACTTAAAAACATAGCTTTAGATCACTATGAGAAATTACAGAAAACAAAGTCCTCTAAGTCATCGTAATGACATAAATTTGCGTTTTGGTTGAGTCCGAAATTTCTAAGAAAATTTAGTCATTACATCGAAAAGTTATTATTAGTATAGAGAAAATTTTTAGTAAATTAAAACATTGTTTTATAAGTGAGTTAACTTCATTTAATCATAATTATTTGAGTTAAAGAGTATTTTAGTAATTCTTAACTAAAATTGATAACATATCAAATTTGAAAGAATTTATTTTAAGTTTTTTGAATCGAATGACTCAATTGATTTTAGAGGAATTCGAATAATCAAAAATAATTTTTTTCTAAAATAATCACATGATTATCAAACTAAAATATTTATCAAATATATATGATAGATATCTATGGATAAATAATAACAAATATATATGAGTCTTATATGTGTTGGAATTTATGGTGAAAGAAGAAAATGTCAGCAACATTTATCTTATCAACAAAGAAATTGTAATTGCTTCTTTTATAAATTGAAATGTATTGTAATTGAAAAAGAATGATAATCAGTTTGATATGAATTTAATGTATCACATTGAATATATAAGCCTAACAACTCAACTACTAATGTATGAATATTCAAGAATTTAGGAAATTTGAATTATTCAAATATAACTTAAGAAGAAGAAAATTTTGTTGAAAATTCTAATGAGACCCGTAAGAATATTAAGTGACTATCAACATCATTCATTGTCTTATTTGACTCGGTACTGCACTTGTAATTGTGGGTTTTACTTAAATATTTGGGTTTGATTCCAACAATATGGACCCAAAATTAATGAAATAAAATATATAACGAATATATATAGTAGATATATATTATTCATTTTAATCTGTCAAATTTGCTTCAAGATCAATTTTAATCATTCAATTCAAACAAATTCAAATTGAGTATTTCAAATTTGATATATTATCAATTTTGGTCCAAAATAACTAAAATACTCTTAAACTCAAATAAGTAATACTTATGGTTATTTAAATTTCACCATTTATAAACAAATATTTTAATCACATATATTTTTAAACTTTATACTAAAAAAAAATTTCCGGTGAAACAACATAAATTTCATCAAAATTTTGGACTCGGAATTCAAAACAAAAATTTATGTATTAAGCTTTGTCTGTTATATCGGTACATGTATCACCGGTATATTGGCTGGTACATCAAATATGAGTGATACTACCGGTATCATATTTTCTGATTGGAGCACGGATTTATCTGATCCTGATGAGAATTCTAGGATAAGGTACATTGCAATGGGTAAGACCCAATTACGATTGGGCCCACCCAGGTAACATAAGGTGAACTCACGCGGCCCGAAGTCCCCAACTTAGCATATTTGAGAAAACTGGCCCGATGTTCCACGTTCTATGATCGAAGGTGGACTTGACGAAATAAAGAGCGTTCGATAAGTGACCTCATGATTCGGTCCAAACGGTTATAGCCCATGCGTCCCACGCTCCGAGCATCCAAACATTTACCACGCTTCGGGCAGGGCCACTCAGACCACGCTTCAGTCTCAACCACGTTTTACATCGTGAGACAACAACCTTCAACAAACATATCAGATGCAGTTACAGGGCATGGATTACACACGACCTCAACTCTATAAATACAATGTTTAACAACGGAATAACGAGGACCTTCTGGACGCATAAGAAGAGGTTGTTACTCTGCCGGAATGCTTATCGCTTTCTTACTCCTCGTTATTTTCATAAGCCTCTAGTATATTTTGTAATGAACTACTATTCGATCAGTGAATTGGCTAAGAGTTTTTCCTACTCTTAGTCAAGTGGTTTTCCCCATTTCCCAGGGTTTTCCACTCTAAATTGATTTGTCTATTTCCTTATTTACATTATTCAATCGTTTCCTCACCACAAATAAATCAAAGCTGAGTTCGTTTCCTAACGAACCAGACGACTGTTGGTACCCCCTAAAAAAGAACCATAACAGTTTGACGCCGTCTGTGGGGACGATTCAATAATCTCATTTGAAGGTTCTACCAGGAATAGGATAATTAAAGACATGGCAACTGAAACTTTGACGAATGACAGTGACATGCTTCCCAACAGTCTCCGATCCCCAACATTCTCCCTACAGGATCTAGAGGCCGTTGTCAGGAATGTGGTATTAGATATTACATCGGAAAGAAGTAGAACATAACCACCGGCTATTACAAGCCCTATTCCAAGGAGTAGAGGGTACGAGAGTGACCCTGACGAGCATGGCTCCGATAAAGAGGAAATTATCCGGCGCGGTGTAACAATGAGGAGGCCGAGATATCGGTCTACCCCTCATCCCCCAGCTAGAGCTCCAATTCCCGCTCTTGGGAATGATCAGGAGCAGATGCAAAGATGTATTGACGAGCTCACCAAGGATTTGGAGAGCATGCGCACGCAGAGGGATTGCGGGTCCGATCTGGAGCGCAACCCTGGTTTATTCAACAGGGCCATGGGGGCCCCGATCAGGCGGAATAAATATGACGACTGGTGGCACAATCTAAATGTGGCCCAGACGTCATCCCACCAATCTGAAGGTGTATCCGTCGCTTTGGGAGATTTGACGCTCCCTTTTTCGGAAGAGATCTGGGCGGCAGTCCCAGATCGACACTATCGCAACCCTGAGGGGTTGCCGACATTTCGCGGCGACGGAGATCCAATCGATCATGTTGCGGATTTTGAGTTGCGCATGGGAATGGTTCGGGCCTCAGATTCACTGAAGTGACGCATCTTCGCGGCAGGATTACAAGGCGATGCCCGAAACTGGTTAAAAAATTTGCTAGCCCGATCCATACAGTCGTATGGCGGATTTATTTTGGCTTTCTCTGAGCAGTTTGCTCCAAATGTAGGATTGTCCCGAAGCAGGCAGGAACTATATCAATTGAAGTATATCCCAGTAAAAATGAGTCTTCGGTCCTTTATGGAAAAATTTAATAGGACCGCTCTGGGCATCAAGCTGAAGCTCCGAGATAAGATTGATATTCTACAGCAGGTCTTGGGACCGTGCAGCCTTTCGGCCAGTTTGGTGAAGAGTCCACCATCCACCTTAATATACTTATTGATTTTATGAAGGAGCTTTCTACATATTAATATACTTAATATGTGACAGTGGGAAAGGATTCGACTCGCAGCTCTTATATCTGGAATTCTTGCCCCGAAGGGCGATCAAGGCTCAGGTTCTCGTTGATTTTGTGGTTGAAATGACCTGGTCAGCCATATTTCTAAACCAAGAGGGTGATCGATGGACCTTCCATGTAGACGGATCGACCTTCGGAGGAAGAGGGGGGCATTACCCTCACAACGCTACAAGGTGATCTTATTCATTCCACAGTTAAATTCTCCTTTGCTGGAACAAATAATGTGGTGGAATATGAATTTGTATTATCGGGAATGGCCTTGGCCTAAAAGATGGGAGTTAGCAAAGTGCGAATGTTTTCAGATTCAAAGTTAGTGGTAGAACATTTCGCAAGGAGATTTGATACTCATGATCATATGATGAAATTATATTGCGCCAAAGTTCTGGAACTATCGAAAAAGTTCAGTGAATTTTCTCTTGACCATGTGCCACGAGAACAGAATAGGGTTGCTGACGCACTAGCCAGGTTGGCTGAGGGCATACCTGACATGGGACCGGGCACTATTTCGGTCCAAATCCAGGACCGACCTTCGATTGAGATATTAGTGACCGTGCAGTCAGTTGAAGAAATTGAGGCTTTATGCCACGAACTTCAGGGCCTGAATGTTAGCGCCACTGAATCTTCTTGGGAACCTAATTGGATGGACCCCTTTATTAAATATCTAACAAACGGCAATCTCCCTGAAGATAAGTCAAAGGCCAGGAAAATAGAAGTCCGGGCTAAGAGATATGTTCTAAGTGACGGACGATTGTTTAAAAGAAGTTTTGAGGGCTCGCTGTTACGTTGTCTATCCCCTATTGAGGCTGAAGCTGTCATGATTTATGTTCATGAATGGATATGCGGTATTCATTCAGGAGCTTGATCCTTATATCATCGTGTCATCAGAGTCAGATACTTTTGGCCAACATTGCTTAGACATGCCCAGAAGTATTCCAAACGTTGTGCTATATATCAATATCATGCTCCTATCCCACAACTGCCTGGGGCTCTCTTATCGGTGACCCCTTTTCCTTGTCCATTTGACAGATGGGGAGTTGAAATCCTTGGACCTTTCCCTCGATCGGTAGGACAACGGAAATTTTGTATTGTGGTAGTAGAATATTACTCGAAGTGGATTAAACAGAGGTAGTGGCCGTTATCTCCGAGATGGTTGTAAAGCACTTTTTATGGAAAAATATTGTGAGCCGCTTCGGGGTACCCCGAACGCTTATATCAGATAATGGGACCCAGTTTCGCGGAAAAAACGTTCGGGATTTATGTATTAAGTTGAGCATCGCCCAGCATTTCTCATCAGTGGCCCACCCACAAACTAATGAACTTACGGAAGTATCTAACAAGGTTATCCTGAAATTATTGAAGACCAAGTTAGAAGATTTTGGAGGAAAATAGCCCAAACATATCTATGAGGTCCTATGAGCGTACTGAACTACACCCCGCTCAACGACCCAAGAATCACCTTTTTCATTAGTATATGGGTCCGAAGGAGTTATCCCGGTGGAGGTAGCCATCTGATCGCCCCGAATATCTCAATACAACGAGCATATGAATGGTGAGAGGATATTGTTGGACCTCGAAATGATCGAGGAAAAGAGAGATGCGATTTACGTGTGGATGTGTTCCTATCAGCGAACAAAGGAACGGGTCCATAACAAACAAGTCATCCCAAGGGAATTCTCTAAAGGCGGCCTCGTCCTTAGAAACATAAGGGTGCAGAGGAACGTCGGAAAGCTGGACTGAAATAGAGAAGGACCATATCGGATACTGAAGAAACTTGAATCTGGTGCATATAAGCTAGAAACGTTGGATGTTGATGAGATCCCCCGAACTTGGAACGTCATGAATCTAAGGCGGTATTTCTTGTCAATCTTTGACTAATAGTTCTGACTCAGTAAATACACATTCCTCCAAACGTAAGCAGAGCACAAATAAGTATAATACAAACTGTTTCTAATTAAATGATAGACCGACTCTGGAGTCGGATGTTTTAGGACGAGTCTGGACTGGTGACCGAAGCTACTTATCCACAAGGCTCCCAAGTTGTAGTGACCGTTCTGACAAGTCAGATGCTCATGTGCTTGCCCAATCCTAAGGATGAGTTGCGATTCTCCCAGAACTCACTACGAACTAAACATCCCCTTCAACGGCTTTCACTCTTCAGAAATAGCTCTTGTACTTATGAAATTTGCTACAAAAGAATGAATGAGAGTCAGCCTATCAGAATACAATTTTGGACCTAACGTGAGACATATGCTGAACTAGAGCTCGGCCAATACAACCTACGAGACTTCAAAAGAACCAGGGTTTGGCAGAAGCTTGCTACGGGACTCATAATGAACCCGGGCCACGCCTTTCCTATTCAATTGTGATCTCAAGGACGGAATAAGAGTGATCCACGCACAATGTAAGACAATCAATCCAGTTAAAACCAATCAAATCGAACCAAAGGAAAGGCTGGGGACCGATGAGTTTGCACTCTATAGCCAACCCCGATCTTTCACTTGGTGGTTGTTTATTTTAAAACACACTCGTTTATACCAAACACACTTGTTTAAAAGATCAGTTATAATAACCTTATTCTGACTTAAAAAAGAAGGAATCGAGAGGAAAAGAAACTTTCATTAAGAATAAGGAACGAGGCAGGGATAAAAATACAGGTAAGTTCTAACTATCCTACCCATCTTCTTTATCCTCCATTCCTTTCTCCTTCGGTCCGGTCCGGGCCGCGAGCTGCTTCAGCTCTTCCTCTTGATTGGTCACCTTCTGGTTGACCGCTCTTTCCATTTTTTCAAAAAGAAAGAAGAAGGGATCGTCCTCGAGAACGGGTTCCTCCAAGGATGGAATTACTTAAAAATTCCCATCTCTCTCAAGAGGATCGATCATCTTCCACCTCTCGTACTCAAGGGAAAGCCCGAATTGATTCTTAACCTGATCCCGCATGTTGTCTAGGTACTTAGCAATATACATCCCATGTATGTTATCCGCCAAAGCGAATAGCAAGGGGGACTGAGCGAATCCCAGGACGACTTCCCGGACTGAACTTTCTGCCGAAGTGCGGGTTCAAACCAGTTCCTCCTCTAAGCTCGTTTTTTCCTCCTGGGCCCGAAGTAGAAGTTCATTGAGTTTATTCCTCTTCTCCTGGGCCCGAGCTTGGACTTGGTTGATTTCATCGTCTTTGGCCCGCAGTTTGGCCTCAATTTCCTCTTGAGCTGCTTTGTCTTTCTTGCCCAGCTCGGAGACTTGATCTGTTAAGAGTGAAATTTCCGTCCCAGCTCTTAACAATTCATTATCTAACTGTTTCGTCATGCTTTATGTCAACTTACCTCTTAGCAATGTCAAGTTGATCTTGGACTTTTTGGGACACAACCTGGTCACTCTGGCTCCTTTCCACGGTGATTGCGGTTGTGAAGCCTTTCCTCAACATCTGCATAAAATGTTAAGGTCAGAACATAAACCTTCGGGCCTTAGTATCAAGGGGACTTACCTTTGTTGCGAGGTCGAGGAAACCTTTCTATTATTTCTTTCCCAGACATGTCTGGCTTAACATTGTCTGGGTTCTGTTCCCCGTAGAGGCAGAAATCCTCAATGAAGGCACTTCTCCAGGAGGCCATTTTCATCCCCCTTTTAAGTCTGTTCAGCAGGCCCAAGGCTACCGCCAATCGGAGTTGGTCTTGGGGCCCGAGGCAGGGTCTTTCAGAACAATCCCCTTGGTAGTGACCAAAGCATCCCCTCCTTTATTCAACCTTTTTAAAACCCTCGGGGCTTTTTCTTAGTCGCTCTCTTTCTTTACCCAAGGGGACCGGCGGCAGGGAGACATTCGCCTTAAGTTTGGAGCCGGGAAGAACTTTCTCCACGAGAACGGTTCCATGAAGCAACAAATTAACTGTGTCAGGATTGATAGGGGAACAATTTCCGATATGGTAAAGACTGGATAAGCTCAAAGAGCGGATCCTAGCCGTTAACACCTCCTCCACCCCTCCAAAAACCCGTAGTACGGGTCCTATGTCCGTTGAGGGCTGCCCTGAGCAGCGTAGCGTTATTGTACCTGCGCCGGTGGCCTGGATCGGGGGGTTCCCTCTAGTGGACGACCCCGATGGAATCAACGTACCCCGTGTCGCTAACTCATAAGGCCCCGCACTATCGGTTGCTCCTTGCTGTCCTCCAGAAGGGCGAGCCGAAGCGGCAGCCATACGCTTGAATCTCGAGCTTGGCATCGTTTTGGTTGAATTTGCAAGATAAGTATACAAGGATCAGGGAGCGACGAAATAAAAATTAACTTCATACCCGATCCTTCGGATAGATCTAAACAAGAAAACATCCCATTCGGGCTGGGGCTCCGGTCCTACCCACGACCCCTATTTCTATCAGTTTCTCCTCCTGAAGCAACTCTACCCATTTAAGACGTGCTTCGGGGGGAGGAAACATCGCAAGTGTGTTTGCCATTTCCGGACAGGAAGGGTTGAACCTAGTTCGGTCCAACTGACGTATACGTGGGTGAGTTGTAAGGGGCCACACCTTTAACATATCCTCCTTAGGAACCGTTATCCACACATAACAAGACTCCCATGCGTGAAGAGATTCTTCCTTATGAACTATAGCGCACTCTTTGGTGCGCAAGGCTATATAATACAATCTATGACATCCTAATAAACCCTTACCCCTTCGGGATCCGACCAAGAATAAATTTAAAAAGTGTTCTAAGGTCGGGGCCATTTTCTGTTTGTGACAATAAAAGATAAACGCCACTATATACACGTAGCTATCCGTAAATAACGCAAAGGTCGGGCAGTGGATGTCCTTAAGTACGGCCGCTATGAACGCGTGTAATGGAAAACATAGCCCACACTTCAGGGAGGCATAACTAACAGGAATAGCACTTGCCGGAACGTTCAATTCCGTTGGAAGGAAGCATGGAATATTTTCCCGTCCCTTCCAGATGGAGTAATGAGCGGGAATCGAAAACCTAGACCTAAGTTCTTCGATATCCAACTCGGACATTATTGGGTATCTCATTCTACGAGGAGCCATAGCTATTACCTTAGTGAAAATCAGTAGGAAGGAGTTTAAATGTAGGCAAGAACGAGGACGCAGAGAGCTTGGCGTGGACGATTTTTCTTCGCGAAATGAAGATGGGGATGAACAGTAACCAAAACCCCGATTTAAATAGTAATTTCCCGACCAAATTATAAGCTGCCACGTAGGGTTACCATAGGCGGTTGCAGTTTGTACACACTCATCACGCCTGTTGAGTAACAGAATACGGAAAGGCGTAGATCTGGATATTAATATTTAAATAGAAGTGACACAAAAATGAACGTTATGATATTTTGAATTCAAAATCCACATCTCAAATTGGCTAAGTGTAGGATCGGTCCTTTGGACGCTCATTACAAGCGGGCTCGGTCCNAACAAGTTTCAGGCCCAGGAGCCCAATTCCACTGGGTTCAGCCCAAAGTCAACATATAATATTAAAATAAACCTGAATAGATGCCATTCCGCGATAGAACTTCGGAAATGCATTTCCATCGATAATTAGCCAAAAATAACGAGATAATACCGGAAAACCCCGTAAAATAATTCTTCGCTTCCAGTTACCGAACTTCTCAACAAGAAATGTCGCCACAACTTATCGGCACGTTCCTCGGGTGCCAAATTACGAAAATACCCTTGGCCCCGTCCGGGTCTGAATATGTCCAAAACTGCTAGAAACGTTGATCGAAAGCTCAAGCGGAGGCACGGAGTGTCCAAATTATAAAAATACCCTCGAAACTATGAAGTGACGTAAATACACGAGAACATCGAGAGTACCACCTAACTACGTCAGACGAGCTCCCCGGATGTCGTAATATCAAAAATACTCCCCGGTAATATCAATAGTCCCCTGGTTTTCAGATTCAGATTCTGAGTCGTAAACCATATCACATTAGCTCGTCCCGAAAGTCGATACTTGCTCGGGAATTTTACCGGAAAAACCGTGAGTAGGGTTGAAAACTCCTCGCAGATACGATCGTTTTGACACTAAGAACGTTAGATTCTGAGTCCGGGCGAAAATCTCGGGATTTTTCGACTCGGGATATCCCCCTATAAATACAGGATCCACCTCCTGGTACAATACTCAACACTGCATTCTCGTTACATTTCGAACGAAATCTCGCGACTACTTCCATCGTACAGTAACTCTCGCGACATTTGGAACGAAATCTCGCGACGGAACAGTGAAAACAGACTTAAACCCCAAACGAAATCTCGCGACGGAACAGTAAAACCAGACTTGAGACTGAAACGAAATCTCGCGACGTCATACTCTGCACAGTAACTCTCGCGACTTTTGGTACGAAATCTCGCGGGACACTTATAAAAATCTGAAAAAATTTCTAAAAAATTCCAAAAACTTTAATTTTGAGAATTCCACACCATGTCCTCCGACTCCGCTCGTTCCTCGAATTCCGATTCCTCGTCCTCTCATTCCTCGGACTCCTCATCGAACTCGGGGAGTTCCAATTCGAGTCTTTCGGCTTTCCGTTCTCCAATTACGAATCCTTATCCGCATTTTTTCGATCGAATCACACATCTCGAGAATACGATCGGTACTCAGAGTTCTGGTGTCCGTGCCCTAAAATCTTTTGACCGGCCTTTTACCATGCATCCTCGAAAATGGAAATCTCTGGTGGAAAATTACCACCTCCCTTCCGATTGTGTTCTTTATCAACCGGGTCCCTCTGATCGGATCCTACGTCCACCGGTTGGTACCCACACTGTCTGTCTTGAGTATCTAGAGTGTGGTCTCCGCTTTCCGCTTCATCCGTTCATTTCAACTCTCCTAACTCACTTAAATATCCATCTCTTTCAGTTGAATCCAAACTCGATATCCTTGGTGGTCGCCTTTATCTTTTTCATGGAGACCAATGGGATTTTGATGACCGTCAACACCTTTTTCCAAATATTTCAAGTCATTTCCGCAATCCATTATGGGGTTCAGGGTTGTATCTTTTTCCGTCTAAGGCACAAGAAGAGTCATTTTCCATTCTCGAACTCCCCATCCAACCATGACTCGAAGAGACACTTCTTTTTTGTCACTTGCCTAGGCTCCACTAGATTGTCTGCACTTAGCCTTCCTTGGCAGTTCCCAACTGAGGGGGAACCTTTCCTTCCGGAATCTTATTATCCTATTCCGCGATACGTTACTCCAAAAGCTTTAGAGAAGATACTTATCGCGTGTGCTAGATCGGATGGCACCGATTGGACCCCGAACACGCTTTTCTATGCTCCGATCTTGGTCGCCTCCAATGTCCTTCCGGCCCCTACCCATTTCAGTAGGGAACTTTTAGGTATCTGGGCCACGCCTTAATACTTAATCATCTCAACAACTCTTCCTCGATCAGAAAACCTTTCCAAAACCAGCGCATATATATATATATACCTTTAGTCTTTCAACAGTATTTCTCACGTTACTTGCTTATTTGCAGATAAAATAATGGCTCCCCCTGAAGGTCATTCGAGATTAGGCGACAAACTGAGATCACTCCGTAATCTTGTTACGGAAAAAGATGAGCTGATCTTCGAGATGGCGCCCGGATCTCGGAACCGCACTGCCGCGGACGAGTTGGCGCAAAGCTTGCAAGAAACGGTGCCGCAGGCAGAAGAGGCCCGCCCGGTCACTCCAACGCCACCTAAACCGGTAATTGAGGATCCCGAGCTAGCTAGAAATGAGCCGGCTACAGAGCACCCCGAAAGTCCCAAAGATTTAATTCCTGTGTCTCGGCGATTAGAGCTTACTGCTAGAGAGTTCTCCCCTGACGAAGGGATGTATGATTTCGCCGAGACACTAATGGACGTCGTCGGAGATGACGAGGAAGAGGGTGAGATAAGCGGTGGTGGGCCGATAGGCCCGTCGGTGGAGGAGATTGAACAAGGGACCCGTCCGGAGGGAGGAATAAACCAAGAAGCTCCATCGGATAAAGGGAAAAGACCGGTGGAGGGCCCCACCATTTTGGAGATTGCGGAACCCATTAGAAAAAGTGGGTTAACCGCCGAGTTCCTCGACGCCTTCCGTATAAGAGATATACNTTTCTACCTCAGACATTAACTCCCGACAATCATTGGTTGCGTGCCCAAAGCTCCGATGGAAACGACAAAATATTTGGGACTCGTAAGTCCCCGGTGTTGGTTCATGCAAAGGAGGAGGATAACGAAGTGAACCTGCCTTCTTTTGCTCGATAATCGCAAAAATCTGCTCATAATTGTATGTGGGAAACACTCTCAACTTCGGTTTTGCATGCGGGACAATCTTGTCCTGCCCGCGACTTGCAACAATATTGTGGGAACCATATGCCCGTACTTCGATTACTACATGATCTCGCAAACCTTCATCCTCTCGGATGTACTGTGTACATCTCAAAGCCAAATCCACCATACTTTCCGGGGGGTCTCTATTCAAAGAATTACATAACGGATGCCCAGCTAGAATAAGCTGGAGCACCCCAACCTTCTCACTCACAGTAATCCGAGGTATCTTCCTACACTCGGCCTCAAAACGGGTAATAAAACCCAATAATCTTTCCGAAGAATCATACCGCAACGCGGTCAAGGAAGTGATGAACTTTATTGGCGTATTGAAAGGAGCGAAAACTGAATAGAATTGATCCTTAAAGTCCTGATATGAAACAATCAAACGCCTCGGTAACCGATTAAACCATCGGAGGGCTGATTCTTTAAGAAAAGCGGCAAAAACGAAACACATGGCCGCATCACCGAAATTCATCAAACTCACATGAATCTCCAAATTCGACGTGTGAGCATGTGGGTCAGTCGACCCGCGATACTGTGGGAGATCCTTAGGCATTTCAATAAACTCGGAGCGAGTAGCTCCAATAACCGCCGTGGACAAAGGAGATAAGGCACTTGAAGTGTTCCACGGACTTTGCAAAACTTCCAAAGATGGTAACGCCTTTCCTCGATTACCAATGGGCTCATTAGCCCTCTCATTCTCAGTATAATCTCCCTCATAAGCTGAGGTCTGATGAGTATCTCGGGTATGTTCCCCGTACGCTCGTCTCCTTTCCTGGCCAAGAGCCAGGTTGGCCTCCAATTGATTCATCCTGGCCTCGTTTTGTTCCATCTTCCCACTCATCTCCTTAAACTTTAACTCAATCAACTCCCCAATCTTTTGAAGAGTATCGTTCTATTCTCCGGTTGCTGCAGTATTTGCTCGCGGTTCCGGAACGCGATCGTTATCTTCTCCTGAGGCCACATCATTAGCAGGTTCTCGGGTAACATTGTTCCTCCGGGCTCTTCTTTGAACTTCAACTTGCTCTAATTGAGCGATTAAAGTACGCCTTCGCTCTTCCAAATCCTCATCTGTTTCCATCTGATCCGCAGATCTAGAGCGCGCAGGTGGCGAAAGGTGGACATTATTACGGACCGCAACTCGGCCAATTCTTGCGAATTCATAACACTTAGATAAACATTCGCGTGATCGAGGATAAAAACTTGGTGCCCTTACGGATGAAAACCGACTCCGGGAAGACCGAATAGTTACATTTTGAGCAGGGGGCTCCTCCAGAACTGACGACCGAGCCCCCGGTAACACAACAAAATCATCATTAATTTGAGGAATAGGATCCGCCTCAATTTCTTCATCAAAAATATCTTCATCAGAATTCCGAGTAGTCATGATAATAGAAATCCGAACTCAGCAATAAAGCTCTCAATGGGATAAAAATCTCGCGCCCCACAGACGGCGCCAAACTGATCTAGTCTAAAAATATTTTTGGGTATTTATTTTTAGATCAGTCAATTTTTTTTTTATTATTCGGGATTCAGTTTGTGTGGGGGCACGAGCGATATACGAGGTTGGGCCCACAATGTGTGAGCTTACGTCCTCGGGAGAGCAAAGCTCTACCTTGGTTTTCACTATAATATTCGGAGAATACAATTACAATGATGTGATAACAACAATATAGATGAGAACGGCTCGTGAAATGTTCGAAAACACTCAGTCGGGCTCGAAAAGCTGGCAGCCGCGAGTTGTGGTCAACAACTCGCAGAAAACACTGTACCAGCAATGTAGCCAACACTGTACCAGCAACGCAGCCAACACTGTACCAGCAACGCAGAAAACACTGTACGAGCAACAACTCGCAGAAAACACTGTACAAGCAACACAACCAACAATGTACTAGCAACGCAGCCAACACTGTACCAGCAACGCAGAAAACACTGTACCAGCAACGCAACCAACACTGTACCAGCAACGCAGAAAACACTGTACCAGCAACGCAGCCAACACTGTACCAGCAACGCAGAAAACACTGTACGATCAAGAACTCGCGAATGTCACTGTACCAACAAAAACTCGCGAATTGTGAATTATATGGTAGTCGCGAGGTTTGGTGCGGAATTTCGCGAATAGTGGAAAAAGCGGTGTAGTCGCGAGATTTGGTGCGAATTCTCGCGAATAGTGTCACAAGCGGCCTGGTCGCGAGATTTGGTACGAAATCTCGCGAATAGTGGCTGAAAAACGAAGTCTCGCGATTTCGAGCGAAAATCTTGCCTTGGGAGTTGCAAAAAGGGTCAGATCCCTTTTCAGTGCACTGAGACTCATATTTATAGAGAATTCCAGCCCAGCCAACATGTTTCAGGCCCAGGAGCCCAATTCCACTGGGTTCAGCCCAAAGTCAACATATAATATTAAAATAAACCTGAATAGATATCATTCCGCGATAGAACTTCGGAAATGCATTTCCATCGATAATTAGCCAAAAATAACGAGATAATACCGAAAACCCCGTAAAATAATTCCTCGCTCCCAGTTACCGAACTTCTCAACAAGAAATGTCGCCACAACTTATCGGCACGTTCCTCGGGTGCCAAATTACGAAAATACCCTTGGCCCCGTCCGGGTCTGAATATGTCCAAAACTGCTAGAAACGTTGATCGAAAGCTCAAGCGGAGGCACGGAGTGTCCAAATTACAAAAATACCCTCGAAACTATGAAGTGACGTAAATACACGAGAACATCGAGAGTACCACCTAACCACGTCAGACGAGCTCCCGGGATGTCGTAATACCAAAAATACTCCCGGGTAATATCATACCCCTTTATTAAATATCTATCAAATGACTATCTCCCTGAAGACAAGTCAGAGGCCAGGAAAATAGAAGTTCGGGCTAAAAGATATGTTCTAAGTGATGGACGATTGTTTAAAAAAAGTTTTGAGGGCCCGCTGTTACATTGCCTATCCCCTATTGAGGCTGAAGTTGCATGATTTATGTTCATGAAGGGATATGCGGTATTCATTCAGGGGCTCGATCTTTATGTCATCGCGTCATCAGAACCATATACTTTTGGCCAACATTGCTTGGAGATACCCAGAAGTATACCAAACGTTGTGTTATATGTCAATATCATGCTCATGTCCCACAACTGCCTGGGGCTCCCTTATCGGTGACCCATTTGCCTTGTCCATTTGACAGATGAGGAATTGATATCCTCGGACCTTTCCCTCGATCGATAGGACAACAGAAATTCTATACTGTGGCAGTAGAATATTACTCCAATTGGATTGAAGCAGAGGCAGTGACCGTAATCTCCGAGAAGGTTGTAAAGCTCTTTTTATGGAAAAATATTGTGAGCCGCTTCAAGGTACCCCAAGCGCTTATATCGGATAATGGGACCCAGTTTCGTGGAAAACATGTAAGGGATTTCTGTATTAAGTTGGCATCGCCCATCATTTCTCGTCAGTGGCTCACCCCCAAACTAATGAACTTACGGAAGTATCTAACAAGGTTATCTTGAAAGGATTGAAGACCAAGTTAGAAGATTTTGGAGGAAAATGACCCGAACATATCTATGATGTCCTATGGGAGTACCGAACTACACCCCGCTCAACGACCCAGAAATCACCGTTCTCATTAGTATATGGGTCCGAAGCAGTTAGCCTAGTGGAGGTAGTCATCCGATCGCCCCGAATATCTCAATACAACGAGCATATGAATGGCGAGAGGAGATTGTTGGACCTCGAAATGATTGAGGAAAAGAGAGATGCGATTTACACGCGGATGTGTTCCTATCAGCAAACAAAGGAACGGGCACATAACAAACGAGTCCTCCCAAGTGAATTCTCTCAAGGCGACCTTGTCCTTAGAAACATAAGGGTGCAGAGGAACGTCGGAAAGCTGGACAAAAATTGGGAAGGACCATATCGGGTACTGAAGAAACTGGAATCTGGTGCATATACGCTAGAAACGTTGGATGGTGATGAGATCCCCCGAACTTAGAACGTCATGAATCTAAGGCGGTATTTCTTATAAATCTTTGACTAACAGTTCTTACTCAGTAAATACACATTCCTCCAAACGTAAGCAGAGCACAAATAAGTATAATACAAACTGTTTCTAATTAAATGATGGACCGACTCTGGAGTCGGATGTTTTAGGACGAGTCTGGACTGGTGACCGAAGCTACTTATCCACAAGGCTCCCAAGTTGCAGTGACTGCTCTGACGAGTCAGATGCTCCTGTGCTAGCCTAGTCTCAAGGATGAGTTGCGATTCTCCCAGAACTCACTGCGAACTAAACATCCCCTTCAACGGCTTTCACTCTTAGGAAACAACCCTTGTACTTATGAAATTTGCTACAAAAGAAAGAATGAGAGTCAGCCTATCAGAATACAATTTTGGACCTAACGTGGGACATATGCAGAAACAAAGTTCGGCCAATACAACCTACGGGACTTCAATAGAACCAGAGTTTCGCCGAAGCTTGCTACGGGACTCAAAATGAACCCGAGCCATGCCTTTCCAATTCAATTGTGATCCCAATGACGGAATAAGAGTGATCCATGCACAATATAAGACGATCAATCCAGTTAAAACCAATCATATTGAACCAAAGGTAAGGCCGGGGACCGATGAGTTTGCACTCTATAGTCAACCCCGATCTTACACTTTGTGGTTGATTATTTTAAAACACACTCGTTTATACCAAACGCACTTGTTTAAAAGATTAGTTATAATAACATTATTCTGACTTTAAAAAGAAGGAATAGATAGGAAAAGAAACTTTCATTAAGAATAAGGAACGAGGCAGGGATAAAAATAGAGGTAAGTTCTAACTATCCTGTCTATCTTCCTTATCCTCCATTCCTTTCCTTTTCGGTCCGGTCCGGGCTGTGAGCTGCTTCAACTCTTCCTCTTGATCGATCACCTTCTGGTTGACCGCTCTTTCTATTTCTTTAAAAATAAAGAAGAAGGGATCGTCCTCCAGAACGGGTTCCTCCAAGAATGGAATTACTTGAAAATTCTCATCTCTTTCTAGAGGATCGATCATCTTCCACCTCTCGTCCTCAAGGGAAAGCCCGAATTGCTTCGTAACCTAATCCCGCATGTTGTCTAGGTACTTAGCAATATACATCTCATGTATGTTATCCGCCAAAGCGAATAGCAAGGGGGACCGAGCGAATCCCAGGACCACTTCCTGGACCGAACTTTCTGTCGAAATGCGGGTTCGAGCTAGTTCCTCCTCCAAGCTCGTTTTTTCCTCTTGGGCCTAAAGTAGAAGTTCGTTGAGTTTATTCCTCTTCTCCTCGGCCCGAGCTTGAACTTGGTTGATTTCATCGTCTTTGGCCCGCAGTTTGGCCTCCATTTCCTCCTGAGCTGCTTTGTCATTCTTGCCCAGCTCGGAGACTTGATCCGTTAAGAGTGAGATTTCCTTCCCAACTCTTAACAATTCATTATCTAACAGGTCTCGGTCCTCTCGAACCGTGACTAGTTCGTCATGCTTTATGTCAACTTGCCTCTTACCAAGGTCAAGTTGATCTTGGACTTTATGAGACACAACCTGGTCACCCTGGCTCCTTTCCACGATGATCGCGGTTGTGAAGCCTTTCCTCAGCATCTGCGTAAAATGTTAAGCTCATAATATAAACCTTCAGGTCTTAGTGTCAAGGGAACTTACCTTCGTTGCGAGGTCGAGGAAACCTTCGATTATTTCTTCCCCAGACATGTTTGGTTGAACATTATCTAGGTTTTGTGCCCTGTAGAGGTGGAAATCCTCAATGAAGGCACTCCTCCAGGAGGCCATTTTCTTCCCCATTTTAAGCATGTCCAGCAGGCCCAAGGCTGCCCCCAATTGGAGTTGGTATTGGGGCCCGAGGCAGGGTCCTTCAGAACAATCCCCTTGGTAGAGACCGAAGCATCCCCTCCTTTCTTCAACCTTTCTAAAACCCTCGGGGCTTTTGCTTCGGTCGTTCTCTTTCCTTTACCCAAGGGGACCAGCTGCAGGGAGACGTTCGCCTTAATGTTCAGGCCGGGGAGAACTTTCTCCATGAGAACGGCTCCCTCAAGCAATAAATTAACTGTGTCAGGATTGATAGAGGAACAATTTCCGATCTTGTAAAGACTGGATAAGCTCAAAGAGCATATCCTAGCCGTTATCACCTCCTCCACCACTCCAAAAACCCGTAGTGCGGGTCCTTTGCCCGTTGAGGGCTACCCTGAGCAGCGCAGCATTATTGTACCTGCATCGGTGGCCTGGATCGGGGGGTTCCCTCCATTGGACAACCCCGATGGAATCAGCGTACCCCCTGTCGCTGACTCAGAACGCCCGGCACTATCGGTTGCTCCTTGATGTCCTCTAGAAGAGCGAGCCGAAGCGCATCCATACGCTTGAATCTCGAGCTTGGCATCGTTTTGGTTGAATCTGCAAGATAAATATATAAGGATCAGGGAGTGACGAAATAAAAATTAACTTCATGCCCGATCCTTCGGATAGATCTGAATAAGAAAACATCCTCTTCGGGGCTGGGGCTCTGGTCCTACCCGCGACCCCCTATTTCTATCAGTTTCTCCTCCCGAAGCAACTCTATCCGTTTAAGACGTGCTTCGGGGGGAGGAAACATCGCAAGTGTGTTTGCGATATCCGGACGGGAAGGGTTGAACCTAGTTCAGTCCAACTGACCTAGACGTGGGTGGGTTATAAGGAGCCACACCTTTAACATATCCTCCTTATGGACCGTTATCCACACATAACAAGACTCACAAGCGTGTAGAGATTCTTCCTTATCAACTATAGTGCACTCTTTGGTATGCAACGCTATATAATACAACCTACGACATCCTAATAGACTTTTACCCCTTCGGGATCCGACCAAGAATAAATTAAAAATTGTTCTAAGGTCGGGGCCATTTTCTGTTTGTGACAATAAAGATAAACGCCACTATATACACGTAGCTACCCGGAAATAACGCAAAGGTCGAGCAGTCGATTTCCTTAAGTACGGCCGCTATGAACGCGTGTAAAGGAAAACATAACCCACACTTCAGGGAGGCATAACTAACATGAATAGCACTTTCCGGAACGTTCAGTTGCGCTAGAAGGAAGCTAGGAATATCTTTCCGCCCCTTCCAGATGGAATAATGAGCGGCAATCGAATACCTAGACCTTAGTGAAAATCGGTAGGAAGGAGCCATAGTTGGGTATCTCATTCTACGAGGAGCCATGGCTATTACCTTAGTGAAAATCGGTAGGAATGAGTTTAAATACAGGCAAGAACGAGGACGCAAAGAGCTTGGCGTGGATGGTTTTTCTTCGCGAAATGACGATAGGGATGAACATTACTCGAAACCCCGATTTAAATAGTAATTTTCCGACCAATTATAAGCTGCCACGTAGAGTTACCATAGACGGTTGTAGTTTGTACACACTTATCACGCCTGTTGAGTAACATAATACGGAAAGAGCGTAGGTCTGGATTTTAATATTTAAATAGTAGTGACACAAAAATGAACGTTATGATATTTTGAATTCAAAATCCACATCTCAAATTGGCTAAGTAGGATCGGTCCTTTGGAAGCTCATTACAAGCGGGCTCGGTCCTATATTCTCCCAAACGTAAACAACATTATGGGATCGACCTTGCGTCACCTCTGCGATGGCAACCAAGCTCGAGGGGCTAGTGATGAGAATTTTAGGACCAGGTACCCTGCAATGGGTAAAGCTCAATTACGATTAGGCTGACCCAGATAACAAAAGGTGAACTCACGCGGCCCGAAGTTCCCAGCTTAGCATATTTGAGATAACTGGCCCGATGTTCCACGTTCTATGACCAAATGTGGACTTGAAAAAATAAAGAGTGTTCAATAAGTGACCTTAGGATTCGATCCAAACGGTTATAGTCCACGCTCCGGGCCTCAACACATTTACCACGCTTCGGGCCGGGCCACTCAGACCACGCTTCGGTCCCAACCACGTTTTACATCGTGCGAAAACAACCTTCAACAAACTTGTCAAAGGCAGTTACAGGGCGTGGATTACACACGACCTCAACTCTATAAATACAAGGTTTAACGACGGAATAACGAGGACCTTCTGGACGCATAAAAATAGGCTATTACTTTGTCGGAATTCTTATCGCTTTCTTACTCCTCGTTATTTTCATAAGCCTCTCGTATATTTTGTAATGAATTACTGTTCGATCAGTGAATCGACTATGTTGTGGTTCGAAAACAGGGGGTGTCAACAGTCGACCGGTTCGTTGCAAGACGAACTCGGTTGTTATTTGTTTTATGTGTGGAGAAAGTTAATGATTCAAAGGTAAAAGGGACGGAAGGATTTTAGAGTGGAAAACCTCGGAAACGAGGAAAAAACCACTTGACTAAGGGCTAAAAGAAGTGCCCTTAGCCTGTTCAATAATCGAATACATGATCATACAATGCATGTTTGTTTTAGCGACAACAAAGGAATGAAAGACAATCGAAAATAAATCGAGAGATCCTTGATGCCAAAGCTCTTGAGAGAAAACCAGAAGAAGATCCTTCTTTCATTCTCCAAGTGTCCTTTTTATACTCCCACTGTACTATGTACAGTAGGGTGTCGTTTTGTGTATGTCCTTTGCAAAATAGGTCGGCTAACGTCAGGCGGAACAGCCGCCGGAAACGGCTCCATAGTAGCTGCACGGCACTAGGGCTTTAGGCGCTGCCAGCCGGCTACTCTTTGGCCTCTAGTGGCTTACATCCATGGCTGAACCATACTCCTGACAAGTTTGTCGTGGGTTGCCATAGTATGTGATGAGCAAGGATGGCCCGAAGGAGCGCCTGTAAATAATGGACCGATCGGTCTGGCACATACGGGAAATTGGTCCCCACACTTTGGGACCGATCGCCGGAAGCGACCGATCGGGCCAGACATATAAATGGGCCCTTTGCTGGTTGTGGATTGGATCTGGGCCTCCCGATTCAACCTGCGCTACTTGGGCTTTCATGGCCAAGACTGATACTGGCTCTGATCAGGGTGCCGGGTTCCGATGATCTCATCACTAGCCCCTCGGACGCGGTTGCTATCATGGTGGCGACCAGGGTTCGATCGACAATCGAGATCGTTGGTACATATGTACCCGATCACAACTCGTAAACTAGTGCCCGAACCGATCGCAAGCGTTCTTGTGGCCCAATCCAATACTTAGAAGTATCGTCAAGTGAATTTTTGAATTTGAAATCCAGAATAGTAGAATGGCAGGGGCGTAATTCCAGGCTCTGCAATAGCTAACGCCTTTTCGTATTCCAAGGGGGGGGGCAGACTGTCAGACTGCAGCCGCCTGCAGGGATGACGTGTCATCCTGTGATTGGGCAGTACGCGATATAAAAGTCAGGATTTTTCCTGACTGGGGCCATTATCACTCTCTGCAACTGATTGCCCATCCTTTGAAATCTCCGGCGATTCTCGTTCAAACGTTGCTCATCTCCAAATTTTTACTTCATCTTGAAGGTAATCATCCATGGCACCCCGTAGGTCTAGGTACCCTGACATTAGGACCATGGATCTTGAGGCCTTTAGGGCTAAATTTTCCATTCCATCCCATTACCCCATCTGGAGGGGGAGGGGAGATGTTCCCTGCTTCCTTCCCGCTGAGATGAACGTCCCGGCTAGCTCTATTCCCGTTAGCTATGTCTCCCTTAGATCTGGCTTGCGATTTCCCCTGCACCCTTTCGTCGCAACCGTTCTTCGGGAGATCCACTGCCCGACTTTTGCTCTTTTCCCGGGCAGTTATGTTTACATTATCGCCTTTATTTTTTATTGCCACAAACAGAGGGTGGAACCAACCCTCGGGCACTTTTTCAATCTGTTCTTGGTGGGATCCCGTATGGGCCGAAGGTTGTTAGGAGGTCGCAAGCTCTATTACATAGCTACCCGAACGAAGGATTGGGTTATCGTTGACAAGGAAGATTCCCTACATGAATGGGAATCTTGCTATGTCTGGATAGACATCCCGAGGGAGGACTTGCTGAAAGTTACCTTCCTGACAACACACCCAGACATCGGGAAGTTGGACCGAAGCCGGTTCAACCCATCCCACCCCGATATTGCCAATACTTTGGCAATGCTTCCTCCTCCCGAAAGGCGTCTGAAAAGGATTGACATCCTTCGGGAGAAGAAGATGTTATAGATCGGGGTAGCTGGAAGAAATGGGGTCTCTGCCCCGAAGGGTGTTTTCTCCAGCTCTGATTCTTCTGAGTCAGAAGACTCGGGTATGGCTTGGCCCTTTCCAATTCATACTTCCTGATCCTCATTATTTTCCTTTTGCAGATTCCACTGACACCATGTCTGGAAACCGATTGGCTGCAGTGGCTGCTGCTTCAAAAGCCAAAAAGGAGGCGCACCTGCAAGCCTCAAAGCCCAAAACTCGCGCTGCGGTTGGGCCATCAAGGTCGTCTGGGAGTTCCAGAGCCACAGGCCAGAGCCCCGATCCATGGATGAGGTGGATGAGGTTATCTCTAAGAAGATACGCTCATTAGGCCTTCCAGCCATGTATAGGATCGAGAATAATTCCCCCCTGGATCTTAACGTTGTTCGGTTATTGCTGCAGGGGTCGATTAGGGTGGAGGACGTTCGCCCCTCGTCCAGCTTAGGGGATAGGGCGTAGAGGCCATCTGCGTCTGCGTCTACCAGCAAGCGGGGCCCCAAAGAGGAAGCCCCGAAGCAGTATAAAAGACTGCGGTCAGCAGTTAGCAAGCCCAAAGGGGGTCACCAGCGGGGACAGACCGGCCTCGTCTACGTCCAACCCGGAGGCTATTCGCGGGGCGATCTAGGAGATGGTGAGCTCCGTCTTCAAGGCCCGAGGACCAAAGAGAGTCCCCTCATCATGGAAGGATGCCACACTAGAAGAATACCGGCTTTTGGGAAAGAAAAACCCGCCCGGTATTGACGGCTCCCTCCCCAGCTTGGTGTCCGCCTATCTGGAAGCCCAAGCTGTGGTAAGTTATTTCTCACTTGAGTTCATGATCGGGTACACACTTAGACCCGTTTGCTTGTTGCAGTCGCATAGAAGGGCCCTGGATCTGGCCTCCGCCGCCCAACTCAGCCGAAGCGCCTCCTCGGCAACTGAAGAGTTGGAGGGCCAGCTTGCCTTAGCTCGAAGGCAAGTTGAAATCAAACAGAAAGAGCTAGAAGAGCTCAGGACAGACCGGGACCGTTTGAATAACGAGCTGCTTGGAGCGGGCACTGAGCTGTCCTTAGCAGCTTCAAAGGCGGGAGAGGCTCAAGCAGCAGCAAACTCCGCCACGGCCCGGGTTTTGGAGTTGGAGCGTCAGATACAAGAGATATCTGATGAAAGCAACAGGCTTCTCTTGCAATCCCAAGATGAGAAGAATGCCTTGAAAGAAGAGCGGGCTGCGCTCAAAGAAGACCTGGTCAGGGTTCAATGGTCGACTGAGGGTGCAGTTCGGGAAGCCCTATTAGGGTTTGCCCGATCTCCCCTGCTGTTTGCCTTAGCGGCAAATGTCTATGGACCGAACGTCTCCCAATATATGGACAATATGAATGACCAGATCGTTAGCGAATTCGGTCTGGATCCCGAAGACGAGCGTTGGGAGACGCTGGACCCATTGACCAAGGATGACAACTTCTTTGAGATCCCTGAGCTAGATGAACCCCCGCTGGAGAATGACCCTAACTATCCCCTCTTTGACCTGATGGAGAGATCGGTCAATGAGATAGTTGAGGAGAGGGGGAAAAAGGTGGAGGATCTCAAGGCATGGATTGCAGAGAAGTCCGGCGCTTCAGATAAGGAAGAAGGACAAATAGACTAGAATTTAATTTTCCCTGTCTTTCCTTTTCTGTATTTGTAAACTCCATTTTGAATACATATCTTAATTTTGCAAAACTCCTTCCTCTTATTGTATCTGATAATTTCAAGTATAAGTTCGGGCTAAAGCGAATATGACCCGAACGGTCCTCAGCAATTCACTTTAAACCCTACTACACTTGAATATGATAATTCCAAGTATAAGGTAGGGGCTTAAGCCAAATATGGCCCGTACGGTCTTCACCAATATATTTTGAACCCTGCAAAACTCTAGTAAGCTAGGGCACCTCCACTATAGCAGAAGATCACACTTGAACCCGTCTAATAAAATATCATGACTTGGGCAGCGTTGCCATGGTTTTTCATGAGCCCAATGACAAAATCTCAGCCAAAGCCCCGGTTCTTAAAATAGTCCCACGGCGGGCTTTAGCTAGCTATTTGACAGGTTAACTCTGTCCTGATTTGTGTAATGAAGCAAGGGCTACTCCTAGTTAGCAAATGCCGTTTGAAGACAGAGCTGAGTTCGTAGTAAGTTCTAGGAGTATGCGATTCATCTAAGTACTCAGCAAGCGTGGAAGCAGCTGACTCGTCAGAGCGGTCACACTACTTGGGAGCCTTATGGATGATTGCTACAGTCACCAGTCCAAACTCGTCCAGAAACCCCAACTCCAAGATCGGTCACTCACTAGGCTAGAAATACTTTGTATTGCATTCATTATAACTTATGTCAAGCGTAAGAAACGTTTTAAAGTTCAGAGCTACCAAATGTGTCAAATGCTTTATATAAAATAACGCCTCAAGTTCATCACATTCCAAGTTCGGGGGATCTCACCTCCTTCTAGATTCTCAAGCTTATAAGCCCCAGCGCCCAGGCTCTTCATGACCCGATAGGGCCCTTCCCAATTTCTGTCCAGCTTCCCCACATTTCTCTGAACTCTTACATTCCTGAGAACGAGGTCGCCTTCTGAGAATTCCCTGGGCACAACCCGCTTGTTATGAGCCCGCTCCATTGTTCTTTGATAAGCACACATGCGTGCATAGATGGCGTTTCTTTTCTCTTCAATCATCTCCAAGTCTAAGGATCTTCGTTCATCATTTAGATGTTCGTCGTACTGGGTTATCCGAGGTGATCTTATGGCTACCTCCACTGGACTGACCGCTTCGGACCCATATACCAAAGAGAATGGGGATTCCTGGGTCGTTGAGCGGGGTGTGGTGCGGTAAGCCCATAATACCTCGTAAATGTGATCGGGCCAATTCCCCCCTAAATCCTCCAACTTGGTTTTTAAACCCTTCAGGATAACTTTGTTGGAGACTTCCGTTAATCCGTTGGTCTGGGGATGGGCCACCGATNTGAAGTGTAGTGAGGGTGATGCCCGCTCCCCTGCCCCCGAAGGTCGATCCATCAACATATATGACCCACCGGTCGTCCTCTTGATTTAAAAATATAAGCGATCGGGTCATTTCGACCACGAAATCCGCAAGGACTTGAGCCTTGATGGCCCTTCGGGGAACGAATTCCAGGTACATGGAGCTGATCTTGATCTTCCATTTAGCCAACCTCTCGTTTGAATCCGCCTGGCTTAATACTGCCTTTAAAGGCTGATCGGTATACACATACACCTTGCGGCCTTCGAAATAATGCCTAAGCTTTGCTTTCGCTATCTGCAAGGCCAATATGAACTTCTCCAAGGTTGTGTATCTTGTTTTAGCTGGTACCAAGGAATGGCTAACGTAGTAAATGGGCCGATGAATATCGTCCCCAATGGTTACCAGCGCTGCGCTGACTGCGGCTTCTGACACGGCCAGATACAATCCTAAGGGTTCATGACATGTCGGGCTCACCATGACCGGAGGAGTGCTTAAATAAGTCTTCAAGTCGGAAAATGCCCGATCGCACTCCTCGGTCCAGCCAAGATGGCTGGCCTTTCTTAATGTCCTGAAAAAAGGTAAAGCCCGATCAGTGGATCTTGAAATGAACCTACTCAGTGCGGCCAGTCAGCCTTTGGAATTCTCGCTTGTTTCTTGGAGGCTGCATATCAACAATAGCTTAGACTTTCTCCGGATTGACCTCGATGCCTTTCTCTGAAACGTAATATCCAAGAAACTTGCCACTTCGAATCCCGAAGCAACACTTGTTTGGATTCAGTTTGAGTTTATATTTACGGCATACTTCGAAACAGCGAGACAAGTAAGGAATATGGTCTTCATCATTCATTGACTTGACAATCATATCATCAACATACACTTCCATAATATGGGCTATCAACTCCCTAAAAATCTTGTTGACCAGCCTTTGGTATGTTGCTCCGGCGTTCTTCAAGCCAAAAGGCATAACCTCGTAGTAGTAAACACCGTCTTCTGTCATGAATGATGACTTCTTTTGATCCTCCTTAGCAAGGAAGATTTGGTGGTACCCGGAGTAAGCATCCATGGTACTCATCATGGTGCTGCCGGCCACAACGTCCACCAATCGGTCAATGTGCGGCAGCGGGAACGGGTCTGACTCGCAACTCTTGTTCACGTCGGTGAAATCCACGCACATCCTCCACTTCCCGTCCGCCTTGGAGACCACTACTGGGTTTGCGACCCACTCAGTGTAGTGGATCTCCCTGATGAAGCCCGACCGCAGCAATTTGTTCACCTCGGCCCGGATGATCTCGATCTTCTCAGGAGAATAGCGTCTCCTCTTTTGCCTTATCGGCTTGATCCCAGGTTCGGTGTTGATCCGATGCTCACACTCGGATCGGTCAATCCCCGGAACATCGTCCGGGGTCCAAGCGAAGATGTCCACATTGCTCCTCAGCAACTGGACAAGCTCTTCCTCAAAAGTCGGGGACAGATGTGCCCCGATGCGTGTAGTCCTGGTGGAATCGTTCTCCACCAAATTGATCGTCTTGAACCCGACGGGTTCCATAGCCTGCCTCGGGTGCGGGGGCTCTTCGAGCAAATCCACCCGAGCTTTCTTGATGGGTGCCAGAGTGCGGCACGAGCTCATGTAGCACTGTCTTGCTAATTTTTGGTCCCCTTTGACAGAAATCACTCCATGAGTGGAAGGGAACTTGAGCATCATGTGGAACGTGGAAGGGACTGCCTCAAACTTACTGAGGCCAGTCCGTCCGATCATAGCGTTGTAAGCCAGATCGACTTCAACGACTATAAACTCCACGGTCTCCGATCGGTCCCTGCCCGATTCTCCTAGCGTAATGGGGAAAAGAATTTTCACGCACGGGATGACACTCCTCTGGTCGAATGACCAGAGGGTGATGCTGGCAATCGGGAGGTCGTGGGCAGCGGCTCCTAGCATTTCCGCTACTTCACGCTTTATCAAGTTGCATGAAGCCCCGGTGTCTATCAGAATCCTGTGGATCCGCCGATCTGCTATAATTCCAGTGATGATCAGAAGATCATCACATTGGTCGGTGACCCCTTCCCGGTCGGCTGCGGTAAAAGTAATATCACCTCTAAAGGTGGAGGACCGCTAGGCCGACTCGTACTTCACCAGGGCTACAGATTCGGAGCTCTCGGGGAACTCCTCACGTGCTGCCCTTTTTCGGTCAATGACAGATTCGTTAATCCTTATTCCGCCGGAGATAATATAAATGTCTCCGGTGGCCTCCCTAGGCACCTCTTGATTAGGGGGAGGTTGGGTGCCCGTTTCGGCAGGTGGGAAAGCTGGCTGCTCCCTCCTATCTCCCTCATTTCGCGGGGCCCTGCCGCCTCGGCCCCGCCATCTCCTTCTTCGGCCCTGGCCCCGGTGCTCCTGACCGGGCTGGCCCCTCTCCTGCTCGGGTTGGGAAGATCTTCGATCTCCCGCCCGGTCGTTATAATGCCGGGGCTAACCCCGATTATCCCTCCCTCTTGGCCTGTGACGATCGTCACCCTGATGGCCCGCTCGAGGGAGTCAGCCCGCTTGCCCCTTCGCTCATCGCGTTGGGCTTTTCCTTGTTCATTGCCGCTACTGTCTCTCAAAGTAGCGGGCATTTCAAAGTTGGGTGATCGGGGTTGTGATGCAACTCACAATACACCCGATTGTCCTCCTTCTTCGGAGGAACGATTTTTTCAGCTACAGCCGCCACTTCCCGCGGCTGTTTCTTAGGGTAAGATACCCTATGGTCGCCTGCGGGATCAAAATTCCCGCCAGGCTTTCGATACCCCGCTCCCAGCGCTTCATCCACCTTGATGTACTTGTTGATTTTCTGAAGGAGCTTTCCCAAGGTGGATGGTGGGCTCTTCACAAGGCTGGCCAAAAGGCCGCAAGGTCCCAAGACCTGTTGCAAGATATCGATTTTATCTCGGAGCTCCAACTTGATACCCCGGGCGGTTCTGTTGAACTTCTCCATAAAAGAACGGAGACTCATTTTTGCCGGGATATACTTCATGTCGTATAGTTCCTGCCTGCTACAAGGCGGTCCTATGTTTGGAGCGAACTGTTCCGAGAAAGCCAGGACGAATCCGCCATACGACTGTATGGATCGGGCCGGCAAGTTCTTAAACCAGGTCCGGGCATCGCCCTGCAACCCCGCCGCGAAGATGCGGCACTTCAATGAATCGGAGGCCCGAACGGTCCCCATCCTCAGCTCAAAATCTGCGACGTGATCAATCGGATCACCGTCGCCTCGGAATACGGGTAACCCCTCGGGGTTACGATAATATCGATCGGGGACTGCCGCCCAGATTTCTTCAGAGAACGGGAGCATCAAATCTCCCAATGCGGCGGATACACCTCCCAATTGTTGAGATGACGCCTGGGCCATTTGTAGATTGTGCCACCAGTCGTCATCCTTACTCCGCTTGATCGGGGCACCCATGGCCCGATCGAAAAGTCCTGGATTGCTCTCCAGATCAGGATCGCAATCCCTGTGCGCTCGCAGGGCCTCCAACTTCCTGGTAAGCTCGTCGATGCATCTCTGCATCTGCTCCTGGTTCGTCCCAGGGGCGCGAGTTGGAGTTCCAACCGGAGGAGGCGGAGTGGATTGGTATCTCGGCCTCCTCATTGTTATCCCACGCCTGACAATCTTCTCTTCATCGGAGCTTGGCGCTTCAGGGTCGCTCTCGTACCCTCTATTGGCTGGAATAGGGCTTGTAATAGCCGGTGGTTCTGTTCCACTCCTCTCCGACGTAACCTCCAGAATAACTTTCCTAACAACAGCCTCCAGGTCCTGCAAATAGAACGTTGATGCCGGAACATTGCTGGGAAGCGTTTCACTATCGTTCGTCGAAGTTCCGGTCGCCATGCCTTTGATTATCCTATCCCAGGTAAAGACCTCAAATGGGAGTTAAATCTCGTCCCACGGACGGCGCCAAACTGTTGTGGTTCAAAAACCGGGGGTGTCAACAGTCGACCGGTTCGTTGCAAGACGAACTCGGTTGATATTTGTTTTATGTGTGGAGAAAGTTAATGATTCAAAGGTAAAAGGGACGGAAGGATTTTAGAGTGGAAAACCTCGGAAACGAGGAAAAAACCACTTGACTAAGGGCTAAAAGAAGTGCCCTTAGCTTGTTCAATAATCGAATACATGATCATACAATGCATGTTTGTTTTAGCGACAACAAAGGAATGAAAGACAATCGAAAATAAATCGAGAGATCCTTGATGCCAAAGCTCTTGAGAGAAAACCAGAAGAAGATCCTTCTTTCATTCTCCAAGTGTCCTTTTTATACTCCCACTGTACTATGTACAGTAGGGTGTCGTTTTGTGTCTGTCCTTTGCAAAATAGGTCGGCTAACGTCAGGCGGAACAGCCGCCGGAAACGGCTCCATAGTAGATGCACGGCACTAGGGCTTTAGTCGCTGCCAGCCGGCTACTCTTTGGCCTCTAGTGGCTTACATCCATGGCTGAACCATACTCCTAACAAGTTTGTCGTGGGTTGCCATCGTATGTGATGAGCAAGGATGGCCCGAAGGAGCGCCTGTAAATAATGGACCGATCGGTCTGACACATACGGGAAATTGGGCCCCACACTTTGGGACCGATCGCCGGAAGCGACCGATCGGGCCAGACATATAAATGGGCCCTTTGCTGGTTGTGGATTGGATCTGGGCCTCCCGATTCAACCTGCGCTACTTGGGCTTTCATGGCCAAGACTGATACTGGCTCTGATCAGGGTGCTGGGTTCCGATGATCTCATCAGACTAAGAGCTTTTCATGCTCTTAGTTAAGTGGTTTTTTCCCCATTTCCTGGGGTTTTCCACTCTAAATTGTCTTGTCTATTTCCTTATTTACATCATTCAATTGTTTCCTCGCCACAAATAAATTAAAACCGAGTTCGTTTCTTAACGAACCGGACGACTGTTGATACCCCTAAAAAGGAATCATAACAGATCCGGTCCGAAAAAAGTAATAAATATATGTTCTTAAATAAATATTTTAATATTAAAATTGTTATCAGACAGTTTACCAATCTGAGATTCCAAATTCCGAGTTATTTTGATAACATTGGTGTTGTATGAATAATTTTCCATATGTGTCGTATTATACATAATCGTATGATGACTTTCTAGATTTTGATAAAATCATTATTTAATTTATTAAAAATGTACATGATTAAATAATTAATATATATACTCGAAATAGTCTATATAAAAATTATGCTTAATACATAAATTTACATTTTGTATTTTAGATCCGAAATTTCGACAAAATTTCAGTTGTTTCACTCAAATTATTTTTAGTAAAGCCAAGAATTTTTGCAACTAAAAATTGATTTGCAAATATGAATTTAATCATAATCACTATACTTATTTATTTGAAGGGTATTTTAGTAATTTTAGATTAAAATTGATAATATATCAAATTTGAAGTACTTAATTTAAATTTATTTGAATTGACTAACTAAAATTGATTTTGTAAAAAATTTGATAACTAAAAATAAAATATTCCCTTATTCAATATATTTTATATATAATATATTTATTTTTCATTACACCCTTTTGGCATGAACAAGTCTACAATGTGAAACTTGCCTTATAAATAATCGAAAATCTCATGAGTTGGAACATTTTGTCAATATGTGAGAGAGTTATTCATTGGTCATCATATTCCTTATGATTGTCATCATTGCTCAATCTTTTGCTTTGGTTATCGATTGTGCCACTAATGTTGGTTTCTTTGATTGTCATGATATCGATCTACATATAAGTTGGATGAAATATGTCGTCATGGATTGTGGTGGTCTATTTGATACTTCGACATCCAAGGCAGACAGTTCATTCGACTAGTCATTCGGTAAACTTACATTTTACTTTGGCTCTATGAGCGGTAATTCCATATTGTAACTCCGCTTCTATCTAAATGATGTCCGACTCAACCACTGGCAAGACACCATTCGGTCCAATCCCTAACGATGTGTCGACTTTCGAGACGGTGTCAACATCTTTTCGATCGTCGCAATTGTTTCTAGATTAGGTTGTCTATCATCGCGACCTTGTCAATCATCGCGACATCTTGCCGATCATCGAGACATTGTCGAAATCTTGTCCATCGTCGTGACAATGGATCGATGTCAGCCATCATCCCGTCTTGTCGAAGGTGTGACCTCGTTTGTTGAAGTTCATACACTCTCGGTGCACTTTCTTTTCCAAACCTTTCTACGACGCCCGACCATATTTCTTGTATAGTCTTTGCGAACCTTACATTGCTCCAGATCTCTTTATTCATAGGCAATTTCAGCCATCTTTTCACAGTGACGTCACATCTTAGCTAGTTTCCTACTTTTCCACCAAGAGATTTTGGAATCATCGAATCCTTATTTGTTTTTAGTATGGAAGACATTCATCATGTCTCCTCTCCATTCATTGTCATTTGAGAGCATCTTACATACATACACTTGCCCCGTATTGTCCGGGGCGTATAGAAAGTAAGGCGAATTTGAATCCATCGTCGTTATTGTCTCTTCATATATGACGGTGCAATCATGTTTTGATACTATAAAGAATTTGGGGAAAATAAGTGTTATGGTCCCTTTTTAGGGGGTACCAACAGTCATCCGATTCATTCAACGAATGAACTCGGTTCTGATTTCTTTAAAATGTGGAAGACGATCAAAAGCTAAAAACCAAAATAAATGCACGGCAGTATATAGTGGAAACCCCAAGAACTGGGGTGAAAACCACTCGACTAAGAGCTGATTATGCTCTTAGTCTGCTCACTAATGAAATAAATCAAAGTTCATACAAGACAGGCTAATGAAAATGACGAGACAAAGAAAGCGGTAAGAATCCGGCAGAGTAACAGCTTGTTCTTCCGCGTCCAAAGGGTCCTCTTATTTCCTTCGTCTTGCCCTGTATTTATAGAGTCGCCGGCGAGTGTAATCCACGTCCTGTAACCGCCTCTGACAAGTTTGTTAGAGGTTGTTATCGCAGGATGTAAAACGAGGCTGGGACCGAGGCGTGGTCTGCGTGATCGGGCCCGAAGCATGATAAACGTGATAGGGCCCGAAGCGTGGAACGCGTGAGCCTGTAACCGTTTTGTAACCGTTCGGACCGAACCCCGGAGCCAGCTGGCAGATAACGCTTTTATTTACTAAGGTTATCTTCGGTCCTCTGTGTTGAACATCGGGCCGCTCTTCCTAAAGGTGTAAGTGGGCTATAAGAGTTCGTTTTGATTATTTAAGTCGGCCCAACTGTTATCGGGCCTCACCCATTACAGGGTACCCGGTCCTAGAGTTCTCATCACTAGCCCCTCGGGCTTGATTGCCAATCGCAGAGGTGATACAAGGCCGATCACATGATGTTTATACATTCATGAGAACTGGGGACCGTACCTGTAGATAGTGAGAGTCCAGGGGACCGATCTTTGCCTTAGTGCAGGGGTCGGTTATGCTTAAAATTTGCTAACATAGGTTTAAATTATCTTTTTACCCTTGATATTCTTTAAATATTAATATCTTGGCCCGCGCCTCTTCATATTCGAAAGTTCAAGAGGCGTGATGAGTGCGGTCCGTACTATTACAGTTTTGGACAGTATTACGTGGCAGCGCACCATTGGTTGAGAGATCAATATTTAAATCGGGATTTCGGGCACAGTTTCTTCTCATCGTCATTTTTGCGAGAAAAAATTTGCAGTCAAGCTTTGTGCCCTCAACCGCTGTTTCGTCAAATCGCCTTTCAATCTTTTCTTTCTAAGGTAAACGCTTATGGCTCCTCGTAAAATGCGTTATCCCTCTATGTCTGAGTTGGACATTGAGGAATTTAGGTCTAGGTTTTCGATTCCAGCACATTACTCCATTTGGAAGGGACGGGAAGACATTCCCTGTTTCCTTCCGGCGGAGATGAATGTGCCGGCGTCCGCTATTCCAGTTAGCTATGCCTCTTTAAAGTGCGGGCTTCGTTTTCCGCTACATCCTTTTGTAGCGGCCGTGCTTAAAGAAATCCACTGCCCCACTTTTGCGTTATTCCCGGGCAGTTACGTATACATTATAGCGTTTATTTTTTATTGTTACCAACAGAATCGGGCCCCAACCTTAGAACACTTCTTTAATCTGTTCTTGGTTGGGTCCCGAAAGGGAAAAGGTCTGTTGGGGTGTCGTAAGTTGTACTATATAGCGGTGCGCACCAAAGAGTGCGCAATTGTAGATAAAGAGGAGTCTCTTCATGCGTGGGAGGCTTGTTATGTGTGGATGACAGTTCCGCAAGAGGATCTGTTGAAAGTATGGCCACGCATAACACACCCACGCATAGGGCAATTGGACCGAAGCAGGTTCAACCCCTCCCGCACGGACACCGCAAACACTCTTGCGTTGTTCCCCCCTCCCGAAGCACGCCTTAAGCGAATAGATCTGCTTCGGGAGAGAAGATTAATAGAGATAGGTGTTGCGGGTAAGACCGGAGCCCCAGCCCCGAAGGGGGTTTTATCTTCTAGCTCAGATTCAGATCCATCAGAAGGATCGGGTATGAGATAGTACTTGTGTTTTACTTAATCCTGATCCTTATGTATCCGTTTTGCAGATTCAACTGAGACGATGCCGAGCACCCGCTTTAAACGTATGGCAGCTACTTCGGTCTGTCTTTCTGAGGGACAAAGGGAAGCATCGGGCAACGCCGAAGCAAGTGAATCGGCAACGGGAGGCACGGTGGTCCCTTCGGGGTCAGGGAACCCCCCGGTCCAAACAACCAGCGCGGGCACATTGACCCTTCGCTGCACCGGGCAGTCCTCAAGCGGAGAGGGGCCTGCCTTTCGGGTATTTGGAGTTGTAGAGGAGGTGATAAAGGCTCGGATTCGTTCTCTGAGCTTATCCAGCCTCTATCAAATCGGTAATAGTTCTTTTATTAACGCTAAGACTATTACTTTGTTGCTACAGTGAGCCGCTCCCGTGGAGAAGGTTCTCCCCGGCCCTCAGCTTAAGCCGAACGTCTCCCTGCCGCCGGTCCCCTTGGGAAAAGGGAAGAGGGTGACCGAAGCAGAACCCTCGCAGGAGCCGAAGAGGCTGAAGAAGGGAGGTCGCGCTCCGGTCCCCAACAAGGGGATCGTTTTGAAGGAACCTGGGCAGGGCCCGAAGACTAACTCCGATTGGGGAGTTGCTTTGGATCTGTTGAACAGGTTCAGCAAGGG
>RWGZ01000997.1:52356-83584 GCA_009725065.1 Utricularia reniformis | reverse complement strand
CCAGTTTCAGCAGGTGGGGGAGCAGCATGCTCCTGTCTCCACCCTCATTCTGCGGGGCTCTGCCGCCACGGCCCCGCCATCTTCTTCTTCGGCCCTGACCACGGTTTTCGCGACCGTGTTGGCCTCTCTCTTGCTCTGGCGGAGGAGACCTTCGGTCCTCCATCCGATCATTATAGTTTCGGGGTTGTCCCCGATTATCTCTTCCCCGCTGCCTGTGACGATCGTCACCTTGATGGCCCCTTCGGGGGGATTCCGCTCTTTTGCCCTTCTGACCGTTTCGGTCGGGCTTTTCTTTACCCATTGCCTTTACCGTCTCTTTCAGCAACGGGCACTTCAAGGTTGGATGATCGCGATTATGATTAAGCTCGCAATACACCCGGTTGTCCTCCTGCTTCGGGGGGACATCTTTTTCATTCACAGCCGCTACTTCTCGCGACTGTTTCTTGGGGTAGGAAACCCAATGATCACCTGCGGGCTCAGAGTTCCCGCTAGGCTTTCGATAACCCAGCCCCAGCGCTTCATCTACCTTAATATATTTGTTGATTTTCTGAAGCAGTTTCCCCAAGGTAGATGGTGGGCTCTTCACCAAACTGGCTGAAAGGCCGCACGGTCCTAAGACCTGCTGTAGAATATCAATTTTATCGCGAAGCTCGAGTTTGATGCCTCTGGCGGTCCTGTTGAATTTTTCCATAAAGGACCGAAGACTCATTTTCGCCGGAATATATTTTAGCTGGTATAGTTCCTGCCTGCTTCGGGGCGGTCCTACATTTGGAGCGAATTGCTCTGAAATAGCCAAAATAAACCCGCCATACGACTGTATGGATCGGGCCGGCAGATTTTGAACCAAGTTCGGGCATCGCCTTGCAATCCTGCCGCGAAGATGCGGCACTTCAATGAATCCGAGGCCCGAACTGTTCCCATACGTAACTCAAAATCAGCAACGTGATCAATAGGATCACCGTCGCCTCGGAATGTCGGCAACCCCTCGGGGTTGCGATAATGTCGATCTGGGACCGCTGCCCAGATTTCTTCTGAAAAGGGGAGCATCAAATCTCCCAAGGCGGCTGATACGCCTTCAGATTGCTGGGATGACGCTGGACTGCATGTAAATTATGCAACCAATCGTCATCCTTACTCCGCCTGATAGGGGCCTCCATGGCCCTGTCAAATAAGCCAGGATTGCGTCCCAGATTCGGTCTGCAATCCTTCAATGCACGCATATTCTCAAACTCCCTGGTGAGCTCATCTATTCGTCGCTGCATCTGTTCCTGGTCATTTCCAGGAGCGGGAGTTAGAGCTCTGGCCGGAGGGGGAGGAGTAGATCGACATCTAGGCCTCATCGTGTTGATGCCACGCCTGAAGGTTTCTTCCTCATGAGTGCTGCGTTCGTCGGGATCACTTTCATATCCTCTGTTTCTGGGAACATGGCTTGAGATAGCCGATGGTTCTGTTCCACTTTTCTCCGCCGTAATTTCCAGTACCACCTTCCTTACGACAGCTTCCAAATCCTGTAATGTGAATGTTGGTGCTGGAAGACTGTCGGGAAGCAAGTCACTATCATTTGTCGGAGTTCCAGTTGCCATGCCTTTGATTATCCTATCCCAGGTAGAGAACTCAAATGAGATTAGAAAAAATCGTCCCCACGGACGGCGCCAAACTGTTATGGTCCCTTTTTAGGGGGTACCAACAGTCGTCCGGTTCGTTCAACAAACGAACTCGGTTCTGATTTCTTTAAAATGTGGAAGACGATCAAAAGCTAAAAACCAAAATAAATGCACGGCAATATATAGTGGAAACCCCGTGAACTGGGGTGAAAACCACTCGACTAAGAGCTGATTATGCTCTTAGCCTGCTCACTGAAGAAAATAAATCAAAGTTCATACAAAACAGACTAATGGAAATGACGAGACAAAGAAAGCGGTAAGAATTCGGCAGAGTAACAGCCTGTTTTTCAGCGTCCAAAGGGTCCTGTCTTTTCCTTCGTCTTGCCCTGTATTTATAGAGTTGCCGGCGAGTGTAATCCACGTCCTGTAACCGCCTCTGACAAGTTTGTTAAAGGTTGTTATCGCAGGATGTAAAACGAGGTTGAGACCGATGCGTGGTTTGCGTGATTGGGCCCGAAGCATGATAAACGTGACAGGGCCCGAAGCGTGGAACGCGTGAGCCTGTAACCGTTTTGTAACTGTTCGGACCGAACCCCAGAGCCAGCTGGCAGATAACGCTTTTATTTATTAAGGTTATCTTCGGTCCTCTGTGTTGAACATCGGGCCGCTCTTCCTGAAGGTGTAAGTGGGCTGTAAGTGTTCGTTTTGATTATTTAAGTCGGCCCAAATGTTATCGGGCCTCGCCCATTACAGGGTACCCGGTCCTAGAGTTCTCATCAAAGAGGAAGAGTTGAAGCGGCTCGCCGATCGGACCAAACCCCAGGAGCCCGAAGCAGAAGACAAAGAAGAAGGGTAGATTAGTTAGATCTTAGATATTACTTTGTATCTGCCGTTCTTTTTTGTTTAATATAAGATTTTCCTCCCTTTTTCTTCAACTTTAGTTGTTTTGATTACCAGAATGAACTGATATTACTAACTTCGGAATAAACTAATAAGTTTTATCTTAACAAAGTAGTTTATCTTAACTTCAGAATAAACTAACAAGTATAAGATCATGGACACTTACAGGGTGTCAATCATCGGTCCCAAACGTTATATTTAGTTTATTTACGTCAATTTTTATTGGATCAGTCGTTTTACATGGTGTATGAGTCACTCTTATTCCGTCCTTGGAATCATTACTCAATTGAATAGGCGTAGTCTGCGTTAATTATGAGTTTTTGCGAGCTTTCGCCGAACCTTGGTTCTATTAAAGTCCCTTAGGTTTCGCTGGCTAAGCTTGTCTCATAATACGTCTTATGTTAGGACCGATCTTATATTTCGATATGCTGACTATCATTCCTTTCGTTGTAGCAGATTTCATAGGTACAAAAGGCCATCCCTAAAGACTGAATGTCGTTGAAGGGAATGTCTTAGTTCGTAATGAGTTCTAGGAGAATCACGACTCATCCATGGGGCTAGGCAATTGCAGGAGCATCTGACTCGTCAGAGCGGTCACTACAACTTGGGAACCTTGCGGACAAGAAGCTTCGGTCACCAGTCCAGATTCGTCCTAAGCTTATCCAACTCCAAGATCGGTCCATCATTCAATTAGAAATAGTTAACTCTTGTACTTACTTGTTTGCTACTTACGTTTAATGGAATGTTTTTTATTGAGTCAAACACATTAATTGAAAATTCATAAGAAGTATCGCCTTAAATTCATGACATTCCAAGTTCGGGGTACCTCTATACCATCCAATGTTTCAAGTTTATACGCACCTGACTCCAATTTTGGCGATATGCGATACGGTCCCTCCCAATTTCTGTCCAGCTTTCCAACATTCCTCTGCACCTTAATGCTTATGAGGACGAGATCGCCTTCAAAGAATTCCCTTGGGAGGACCCGTTTGTTATTGTCCCGTTCCATATTCGGCTGATAAGCACGCATCCGTGCATAAAATGCATCTCTTTTTTCCTCGATCATCTCGAAGTCCAAGCAAATATATCCACGTGGCTTCTCAGCAGGCGGATCAGTTCTTTTTCAAAGTCAGAGGCTAGATGAGCCCCGATGCGAGTTGTCTTGGTTGAGTCATCCTCAACCAGATTAATCAATTTAAACCCTACGGGTTCCATTGCTTGCCTCGGGTGCGGCAGCTCTTCCAACAAATCCACCCGAGCCCTATTAATTGGTGCCAACGTTCGGCACGAGCTCATGTAGCATTGTCTAGCTACCTTCTGATCCCCCTTAACAGAAATAACTCCATGAATGGAGGGGAACTTGAGCATCATGTGATAAGTAGAAGGGACCGCCTCAAACTTACTCAGGCCGGTCCGTCCGATAATAGCGTTGTAAGCCAAGTCGACTTCAACGATAATGAATTCCAAGTCCTCAGAATGGTCCTTGGATGGTTCTCCAAGAGTAACGGGAAACAACATCTTCCCGCACGGAATAACGCTCCTTTGGTCGAACAACCAAAGAGTTATGTTGGCGATCGGGAGATCGTGAGCAACAGCTCCCAACATCTCAGTGACCTCGCGCTTCATCAGATTGCACGAAGCCCCAGTATCCACTAAAATTCTGTGGACACGTCGATTCCCGATGATCCCAGTAATGGTAAGGGGATCGTCACATGGATCCATGATCCCTTCTCGATCAGCCGGGGTGAAAGTAATGTCCTCTCTGTAGAAGGAGGACCGATCCATGGGATCATATTTTACTAGTGCCACAGATTCGGAGCTCTCAGCAGAGTCTCCGCGCGCTGTTCTCTTCCGGTCCTGGACCGATTCATTTATTCTTAATCCACCGGAGATAACATAAATATCTCCGGCCACTTCTCTGGGTGCCGCCTCATTTCGAGGAGGTTGGGCACCAGTTTCAGCAGGTGGGGGAGCAGCCTGCTCTTGTCTCCCACCCTCATTCTGCGGGGCTCTGCCGCCACGGCCCCGCCCTCTTCTTCTACGGCCCTGACCACGGTTCTCACGACCGTGTTGGCCTCTTTCTTGCTCTGGCGGAGGAGACCTTCGGTCCTCCGTCCGATCGTTATAGTTTCGGGGTTGTCCCCGATTATCTCTTCCCCGCGGCCTGTGACGATCGTCACCTTGATGGCCCCTTCGGGGGGATTCCGCTCGCTTGCCATTCTGACCATTCCGGTCGGGCTTCTCTTTACTCATTGCCTCTACTGTCTCTTTCAACAGCGGGCACTTCAAGGTCGGGTGATCGCGATTATGATGAAGCTCGCAATACACCCGATTGTTCTCCTGCTTTGGGGGGACGTCTTTTTCACTCACAGCCGCTACTTCTCGCGACTGTTTCTTAGAGTAGGAAACCCTATGATCACCTGCGGGCTCAGAATTCCAGCTAGGCTTCCGATAACCAAGCCCCAGCGCTTCATCTACCTTGATATACTTGTTGATTTTCTGAAGAAGTTTGCCCAAGGTAGATGGTGGTCTCTTCACCAAACTGGCCGAAAGGCCGCACGGTCCAAAGACATGTTGTAGAATATCGATTTTATCCCGGAGCTCGAGTTTGATGCCCCTGGCGGTCCTGTTGAATTTCTCTATAAAGGACCGAAGACTCATTTTCGACGGGATATATTTTAGGTGATATAGTTCCTGCCTGCTTCGAGGCGGTCCTACATTTGGAGCGAATTGCACTGAGAAAACCAAAATAAACCCGCCATACGACTGTATGGATCAGGCCGGCAGATTTTTGAATCATGTTCGGGCATCGCCTTGTAATCCTGCCGCGAAGATGCGGCACTTTAATGAATTAGAGGCCCGAACCGTTCCCATCCGTAACTCAAAATCAGCGACATGATCGATCGGATCACCATAGCCACGAAATGTCGGCAACCCCTCGGGGTTGCGATAATGCCGATCTGGGACTGCTGCCCAGATTTCCTCAGAAAATGGGAGCATCAAATCTCCCAAGGCGGCTGATACGCCTTCAGATTGCTGAGATGACGTTTGAACAACATGTAAATTATGCCACTAATCGTCATCCTTACTTCGCCTTATAAAAGCCTCCATGGCCCTGTTAAATAAACCAGGATTGCGTCCCAGATTCGGTTCGCAATCCTTCAATGCACGCATATTCTCCAACTCCCTGGTGAGTTCATCTATTCGTCGCTGCATCTGCTCCTGGTCATTTCCAGGAGCGGGAGTTAGAGCTCTGGCCGGAGGGGGAGGAGTAGATCGATATCTAGGCCTCCTTGTTGTGACGCCACGCCTTATGATTTCCTCTTCATCAGTGCTGCGTTCGTCAGGATCACTCTCATAACCTCTGTTTTTGGGAACAGGGCTTGAAACAGCCGGTTGTTCTGTTCCACTTCTCTCCGACGTAATTTTCAGTACCACCTTCCTTACGACAGCTTCCAGATCCTATAAAGTGAATGTTGGTGCTGGGAGACTGTCGGGAAGCACGTCACTATTATTTGTCGGAGTTCTAGTCGCCATGCCTTTGATTATCCTATCCCTGGTAGAAAACTCAAATGGGATTAGAGAATCGCCCCCACGGACGGCGCCAAACTGTTATGGTCCCTTTTTAGGGGGTACCAACAGTCGTCCGATTCGTTCAACAAACGAACTCGGTTCTGATTTATTTTAGATATAGAAGACGATCAAAAGCTGGAAATAAAATAAGTGCACGGCGATGTATAGTGGAAACCCCAGGAATTGGGGTGAAAACAACTCGACTAAGAACAGATTATGCTCTTAGCCTGTTCACTAATGAAATAACTCATCGTCAATATAAGAGAGGCTAATGAAAATGACAAGGTAAAGAAAGCGGTAAGAATTCCGGCAGGGTAACGGCCTGTTCTTCCGCGTCCAAAGATTCCTGCTATTTCCGTCGTCTTGCCCTGTATTTATAGAGTTCATAGCGTGTGTAAATCACGCTCCGTAACCGTCTCTGACAGGTTTGTTAGAGGTTGTTATTGCGGGATGTAAAACGAGGTTGGGACCGAAGCGTGGTCTGCGTGATCGGGCCCGAAGCGTGGTAAACGTGGGAAGGCCCGAAGTGTGAAAAACGTGAGTTGTAACCGTTCCGTAACCACTCGGACCGAACCCAGGTGCTAGCTGGCAGAAAACGTTTTATTTCGTTAAGGTCAGCTTCGGTCCTATGGTTGAATATCGGGCCGTTCTTCCTTAGAGGTGTAAGTGGGCTGTAAGGATTCATTTTCGCCATTCGAATTAGCCCAACCGTTGTTGGGTCTTACCCATCACAAGGTACCCGGTCCTAGAGTTCTCATCAATTATGATTAAATTTATAAATTATAATAATAAGAATTTATCTTATCAATTTTATAAAACTATGTTTGTTTGAATGAATATATTTTGATGTTATCATAATATTTTCGTTTATTTTGTAACCAAGTATAATGTAAAAGTGATGTCCAAAATTTAGAAATTGTGTATTTTACACATNGCCTATGAAGTTTTAGTCCATAATCCGATATTTGATACATAAACATGAAGGAAAAAATGTGATATTCATCTAGTTGGTAGCTTGAATTGCCTGCATTCTAGTTCTAGCAAGTTCAACCGGATAGCAAGTGACACAAGCTATCGATCGTGCCAATGATCCAGCAACTAAAGGAACATATGGCGTTACTGATGGAGCGTTCTGTGACGCAATCTCCTCCAGTTGAATGCGGAAAATATCATATAACGGCATGTAGATTCCCACCTGAAAGGAGTTCAACTAACATGTTGATGTATTTTGTATCATTCATTTGAAAAATGATCTTGTAGAAGGATGCTCACAGAAGGTATTGCTAACGCTAACTGGCATTAGTTCCTCGCCACAACCTTGAGAATCCTTCCTGTGAAGTTCAATCCTATCTATCAAAATTATTCGAAAGCAAGAAAGTGGTAGTACAAGAAGAGTATTGTCCAAGATTCAACATGAATTCTTTTCAAATTGCATGATTTCACCAACCTGACGTACTACTTTGTACAATACATCGAAAGTTCCTTTATATCTCGTACAATCCGGGGAGCATGTTGAAGCAGTGCGAAAATATGTTGACATGTAATCCTTGTAATGCAGCATAAGAAACCATATCATAAGGCTAATGACTTGATAAAGGAATAAATCATAACCTTTAAAAATACTTCAGTGGAATAAAGAATCAAATTGATTCAAGTACCTTGGTGTTTTCGGAGCATCCAGCTAGGCATACACCATTATAGGTGACTCCAGCAGCCTGAGCTTGCAGTCTTGTCTGAAAAGCCAACTATCAGAAAGTGCGTGCAAATACAAATCCCAAAACATAGTTCAGCATGTTGCAAGGAAATAACACAAAATACAGTTTGATACAAGGTTTTCCAAACTAGTATTGGTCCTTTAAAAAGGGTGACGTTTGCCTACGGCTCTCCAACTTACACATTGTGTAAAGAGCATACTCTCAAATTACGAAATTACAAATATAATACACTATTTGATCAAAAATATGCATTTGTAGCCCTCTAATTTCAATTAAATACATATAAAACACATCAAGTTACCAATATCGTTTATCATTGACCATCTACCGATCCGTTAATATTTTATATTTTTATGCACAATTCTCGAACTTCAATTTTGTATAATTTTTCAAACTATTAGGGTCTTATTTGCGTACTTTGTGAACTTTGATGGTCAATTATGCTAATGGAGAAACGTTTGTCAACTTAACGGTAAAGCTGGAGCTTCAGTGTCAGTGGTAAAAAACAAACGCTAATGATAACTTTAGGTGTCATTCTTATGATTTCGTAAATTGGGAACATGACTTTTACACATCTCATAAGTTGGGGACTACTTATGCAATTTTCTATGCTAATATGATACAATTTAGAGAACTTAACATAGCATATTGATCTGTACTAAACACGACAAACATATAGACACATTTTACATCTTGTACAGATGAAAACAACTCCTGACAAAGAATTTGATGAATAATTTTGATATTCATATTTTAGAACTATCACGAGATAAGATTGAGAATTTGACAGCACATTTTAGTCATTTTTTCAGAAAGAAAATGAACAAAGTCATGAAAAGATAAGAGCCATGGCAATGCTTTTAGCAAAAAATAGCACATTCTTGAACAAATGCTACTTCCTGGATACCAATAAGGTAAAACGTTTAGAACACAAGATCCAATATACATTCAATAAGCATAAGCAAATTCAGATTATTAAAGATTAACCTATTGGTACTTCTTAGTACCCTATTCAGCTGATCCAAAGTAAGACTAGAATCACCATTTTGATAAAAAAATATGATGAAAACCGAGCGCAAGCAAGGAACACTCTGAAAAAGTAATAAAAAGGGCACCTTGGCAACATCAAGTGGGTTCACAATGATAGCAGAGATGAAGGCTGCGCCGAGGCTGAAAATGCTCTCTCCGCATAGCTCAAATTAACATCAGAGACACGGGGACTCGAGGATACCATCTCTTTTTCTAAAAACTCCGTTTTTTTCCTAGAATTTGACTGAATCCACCCCTCTCGCGATGAAACTGTTGAGAAGTCAAACTATGTGACACATTGGACAGAACAAGGAAGAATCAACCAACCCTCAAGATGAGTTAGTTCATGAATTATGGAAGTGGAATGTCAGAAGCAGTAGTTAAATGTGATAATTAGAAAGATTGCGTACACTTCTTAAACTTTGTATGTAGTAGTATAAAATGAGGTGAATGCTGTAAACCGATGAATTCAATCAAAAACCAAAATTTTACATATCCTCTGTTTTCCCTTATGCTTGCTATCCAAACCAATCTTTACATGGTATCGGAGCAAGACTAAAACCAAATTCAAATGGGAGAAACAAATCTGCAAGATAGCAAAGGAGAAAAGACACCAACCACCACCAATGCTTTCGATCCGCTGCGCTTGGGAGGCAATGACCATCCTGGCCAAATAATTGTTACGGCATTACTCAATGGCGTCAAGCCATGCAACTCGCGCTCGAAGGAAGGATGAAGCTAGGCTTTGTAACAGGGGAAGTGCCTACACCAGATCTCACTTCCAACAGCTACCTCATGTGGAAATCGGTCGATTCCGTAGTTAAATCATGGATTTTGAACTCCATGATGATAGATATCTCAGAATATATCGTTTATGCAACTGATGCACACAACTTATGGATGGAAATAGAGGAGCGATTTGCTGAAGCTAACGGACCTCTCTTCTCCAAAATCCAACGAGGAATAAACACCATGTCCCAAGGAACCATGACAGTCACTTCATATTTTAACAAATTAAAGACTCTGTGGGAGGAATTAAACCGTGTTCTTCCACTCCCAATCTGCAAGTGTGAGGCACTCAAAACCTACAGCTGCAACATGACTAAACAGTATGCAGACAGAGACAATTTTATGAAAGTAACACAATTTCTAGGAGGACTTCATGAATATTACGAAACCATAGTGAACCAAATCTTGATGATGGAACCGCTATCAAGTCTAAGCAAAGTCTTTGTCATGGTAGGAAAAGTGGAACAGCAAAAGATGTCACAGAATCATATCGGGGACAACACAGCCATGGCTGCTAAAGCTGTGGCATTCACAACCAAAAAGACCAACAAAACTACTGTGTCATCCCAAAAGGATCAGCGCAATTCAAAGGGAGGAACAACTGAAGTCAAAAAATGCACGAAGTGCCTTAAAACTGGACATACAGTGGACACATGTTTTGAAATCCATGGAGTTCCAGAGTGGTATAAGACACTAAGAAATGCACAAGGAAAACAGATTCCAAAAGCTTATGCTCACCTGGCCATGAACAACCCACTGGACGTTCTAGAGAGGAGGGATCAAATGATGCAGATGCCATGAACTTCGCATGACATATCGACTTCGCAGGTACCACTTCCTCACTCACAACTGATTCTTTACGTTTTTGCATAGGACCAAAGGCTTGGATAGTGGACACTGGAGCGACAAATCACATGTGTAATGATCTTAGCCTTTTCACAAAAACTTGGCCTCTATCAAACCCACACCAATAATTCTACCTGATGGGACCACACAGTATGTAAAAACAGCGGGAGACATTCACCTAAGCCCATCTCTAACACTTTATGATGCGTTTCATGTCCCGTCGTTCAAATTTAATCTTTTATCCGTGTCCAAATTGATTGAATCTTCCTCATTGCAACTAAGTTTCTCCAAATCTCAATGTCTTATATAGGACCCGAAGACTTCTAGAACTGTTGCATTAGGAACACTTCGGAAACGGCTATATGTTTTAGATCAAAGTTCATTTTGTCCATCAGTCCCTCCACTGCATGGAGTTCCCCTTTCATTTTGTGTATCTAAAAACTTTGATCATCACTCTTTTGTATCCAATGATAATGTTGACACAACTTCACCCGATCTAAACATCACTCAAAGCAACTATCACCTATGGCACACACGACTGGGTCATCCAGGGTATAAGGTGCTACAAACACTATCTCAAACCAAATTAGAACTAGGGGACCCTTGTGATGCCTGTCTCCGGGGAAAAATACAGCGTTTACCCTTCCAATCTAGTGAAATCCGCAGCACTAGAATCTTCAAACTTGTCCACATCGACGTCTGGGGACCATACCATAAGCCCAGTTTGCAAGGGGCTAGATTCATCCTCACTTTAGTCGATGATTTTAGCCGAAGCACCTGGACTTATCTGATGGGATCCAAAGCGCAGACCCACAACATCATTGCTTCATTCCTTAAAATGGTCCCAAACCAATTCTCAGTCCATGTCCAAACAATCCGATCTGATAATGGTTCTGAGTTTGTCAATCTTTCATGCCAAGCCCTTTTTAATTCTTGTGGAGTCATTCATCAAAAAACATGCACTCACACACCACAACAAAATGGTGTTGTCGAGCGAAAACATTAGCATTTGGTCCAAATGGCATGAACCTTGCTTATACACGCCTCATTACCGAACCAGTTCTGGGGGGAAGCTATGTTAACCGCCACATATCTTATCAATCGGACTCCAACTCCCCTCCTACAATGGAAGTCACCATTTCACAAACTTTTCGGGAAGGATCCTATATATTCCCACCTAAGATCATTCGGCTGCTTGGCATACATATGTAACACCCAGCCTCACCAAGACAAATTCTCTCCTATAGGAATCAAATGCATCCTCTTGGGGTACTCATCTGATCGAAAAGCTTACAAGATGTTCGATCTAGCAACTCGGAAGATTGTCTTTTCCAGAGATGCTCGAATGTATGAAAATCTGTTTCCATTCCGAAGCCCATATGTCACACGTGAAAATGTTCAACCAGAACCCTGTCTGCCCATACCCCCTTCATCTTTACTAACCGACACAGCACCCCTAGATCAGCACACAAACTCTGAGAATTCAATACTCGAACTGCAAGATCCAATCCTAGAAGGAAACATTACTCCTGATACAGAAAACATACCTGAAGATATTTCGAACCCTCCTTCAATTGAACCCACACACTCTAAATTCATTAGACGAAGCAACCGACAACGCCACCCTCCAGTCTGGACTACGGATTATGTCTCTGCCACATGGACAAAACCTCTGCTTCCGACAAAACACACCCCTATTGCATTTCCATATATGTGCCCAAGCAACCTACCCATTGCACATGTGACTTTTCTCGCCAAAGTGGACGCTATACAAGACCCCAAAACCTATTCAGAAGCAAGGAAGTCTCCTGAATGGATTGCGGCAATGAGCGAGGAATTGACCGCACTTAAGAAGAATGAGACATGGACCCTAGTGCCACTGCCACACAATAAGAAAGCAATCGAGTGTCGATGGGTGTATAAAACTAAACTTCATGCAGACGGAACATTGGCAAAATATAAAGCCAGACTGGTGGCGAAGGGGTATAACCAAATCGAAGGGCTGGATTATACAGATTGTTTCTCACCCGTAGCGAAGCAAGTAACAGTAAGGGTGATCCTAGCCATGGCCGCTACTCTTGGATGGAAACTTCATCAATTAGACGTGAATAACGCATTTCTTCATGGAAGATTGAACGAAGAAGTCTATATGGAGGGGATGAGCTCAGCTGAAAAGGGAATGGTATGTAAATTAAGCAAATCCCTATATGGACTCAAACAGACATCTAGGCAATGGAACGAGGAACTCACCAGACACCTCACTGCCATCAATTTTGAACAATCGAGCCACGATCACTGCATGTTCATAAGGCGTGGCGATGGAAACTTCACTGCCCTTATTGTATATGTTGACGATATACTGGTGACAGGAAACAATTCAGATATTATCGCGGATGTCAAGCAATCTCTGGATGAAATCTTTACGATCAAGGATATGGGTCAAGCGACATACTTTCTAGGCTTGGAAATCAGGTATAAGGAGAATGGATTATTTATGAATCAATGGCGTTACACATTGGATATTATCCGAGATGTGGGATTAGAGGGAGCAAAACCCACAGCTACTCCCTTTATCCCTGGAATTAAGCTCACTAATGAAGACACATAACTCCTTGATGACCCAGCCTGTTATCGGAGGTTAATAGGGAGACTTTTATACCTCAACTTTACCAGACCTGATATCAGCCACGCAACACAACAATTAAGTCAATTCATGCAAAAGCCAAGACATTGTCATTGGCAAGCGGGGTTGAATGTGGTGCGGTATCTAAAGGGGACATCAGACAGTGGACTTGTATATGTCAAAAATGCAAATGTGAACTTGCGAGGCTATTGTGACGCAGATTGGGCATCATGCACCGATACAAGGAGATCCTTAACAGGGTATGGAATCATGCTTGGGTCCTCTCTTATATCCTGGAAGACAAATAAGCAAACTACGGTATCTAGATCCACTACGGAGGCAGAATATCGGAGTCTGGGAGCAGTCGTTTGTGAGCTTAAATGGATATCCTACTTTATGAAGGATCTGAACATCCCATTATCTCTTTCAATTAATATCTACTGCGACAACAGGGCAGCCATCCAGATCTCGTCAAATCCGATTTTTCATGAGAGAACTAAACATCTAGTAGTGGACTGTCATCTAGTGCGCGATCAATGCAAATCTGGGTTCATTCGGCTGAACCATATTTGTAGCAAAGATCAGGCTGCAAACATCTTCACGAAACAACTACATTCACCAGCTATGTATAGATGTCTGAAACCTTAAATTTCCAAACAGATAAGGAAAGTCCAACGTGCAGGGGAGTGTTGAGAATTCAAACTATGTGACACATTGGACATAACAAGGAAGAATCAAGCAACCCTCAAGATGAGTTAGTTAATGAATTATGGACGTGGAAAATCAGAAGCAGTAGTTAAATGTGATAATTAGAAAGATTGCGTACACTTCTTAGACTTTGTATGTAGTAGTATAAAAGGAGGTGAATGTTGTAAACCCGATGAATTCAATCAAAAACCAAAATTTTACATATCCTCTGTTTTCCCTTATGCTTGCTATCCAAACCAATCTTTACTCAAGAAATTCAAACTTCTTACTCAAGAAACTCCAAAAATTGAGCCGAGGTTGGAATCGCATAAGTTAAAGGAATAATAAGAAATATGGTACAGTAGGCAACATTTTGACTCCTTGCGTGTAATCGAGGAGAGTAATGCCGGGTCAATCCTATTTTTATTAGGGTTTGTTATTTTACGTTATTTTGTATGTACATTGTACGAAATCAGATTTCCCCCAAATTTTCAGAGTATTTGCTCTCTGTTCCGGTCCATTCTCCAAGTCACGTAGAGAGCCCTACCCTATGTGATTTCGCTGTCATCTTTCTTGTCTTCCATTCCAAGCCTATACAAAGGGCCGGAGTGGTATCATAATCTGAGGAAGAAAGGTTATAACCCCAATCCCAGGATCTCTGGTTGATTTCACCCTGTGCCCACTACGTGCTCGACGAAATGCCCCAATGGGAGAACCCACACAACACGCTGCCGAGGGCTACGGTATCCAATAATACTTCAATTGTAGGCCAATCAGAAGAAAAAATCGTAGCGCCGTTACAGCCTCTGAAAGACATCATACCCTCTGCGCAGAACAACGTAAACGTCATGTTCATAGTAGTCGACAAAGGGAGAACGACGATAGAATTGCAACACAAGACTTGCCTAGTACTAGCAGCTGACGAGACAGCGGCGGTGCACTTCCAGCTATGGGGTGAAGAGTGCGACGCTTTCAAGCCCGGTGACATCGTGATATTGGGTAATGGTATTTTTTCATACGTTAGGAACAATCTTGTGTTGAGAGCGGGGAAGAAAGGAAATGTGAAGAAAGTGGGAGAATTCACGATGAGTTTTGTGGAGACACCCAATTTGAGCGAAATGGAATGGGCGCAGGATCCTTGTAATCCCAAGAAATACATCCCCAACGCTATCATTTCTTCCCATTCACGCATCTTTCCACGGTTGAACTGACCAAACTTAAAGCTATTTGTCAAATTACATGTTGAAATGAATTATTCAATGTACTTATAAAGCTCATGAGATAAAAGTTGTGCTAATTCTTCTTTTCATTACGGTTTTCATAAAAAACCATTGTTTATGCGTCTTTTCTCATCTTTCATTAAGTCGAGTTTCATGTATTATTGCAATTTTGAGTTATGTATGGCTCTGCTAGTTTGCCCGCTAGGGAGGCCATAATCAGTGTTGTTTTTTCAGATAATTGTATAAGTAATCTCCAATTTACGAAATGTGTTAATGACATCCCGAACTTACGAAATTGTACAAATGATATCTAAATTTATCAATATTGTTTGTTTTATATTCATAACATTCTAGCATCCGGTTTTGCATTAAATTGGCAAATGTTTTTTCGTTAGCATGAGTGATCTTCAAAATTCACAAATTACGCAAATAAAACTCGTTTGAAAAATAAAAATTGAATCTTCATGTTTGAGAATTATGAAATATAAAATATTAACAAGTTTATTAGAGTGTCAATGATAAACGACATTGAAAATTTGATATGTTTTATATACATTTAGTTGAAATTGAAAGACGACAAATAAATATTTTTGCTCAAAAATCATATTTACAATTTCATGCCTAAATGGTAGGATGGCAGACAAACATCACCCATTGTTTTTCAGTTAGAGAAATGGGGTACAAGATTTGAGGCAAAGTCCAATATAATCAACAAAGTACAAGAAAAATGACTACAAACTTCAGTGCTGCTTATTTTCTTCATCTAAGTTTCTCCCTTGCAGCAGACTTCCGTGCTGCTTCACTGATCTTCTCAGCATACCCTTCAATAGGAGGCGTTAATGTCGCCATAAAGCGGTTCACCGGAAAAGGCGCCAAATCAGGGATCAAAGCAGCTACCTTAAGATGTTCAGGCAATGACTCAATAGCCTCTTTCTTCAAACGAAGTAAAGTTGATTCAGCTGCCTGTCTAACTCTATGCTTCCGCATTAGAACACGACTATACTCCTTCGCCAATCTTCGACCATCCTCGACCGTGAGCTCGTACTTAGGAATCTTGTCTGAATCAACTAGACCTAAACTGATAAGATCCAAACCAGGAGTTCCCATGATCAAAGGAGAAGAAAATTTGTTGCCTAATTCTTTTAGCTTCCCTTTTGCTTGTTCATTCGCTTTGCTAACTAGTCCCATTTTCTCACGCTCGGCTTCCCGAATTTTCTCCTTTGGCTTCATGAATCTTATGGGTGCAGAAGCAGATAAGCATCCATCAACCATTACATCGAACTCACTTCGCCTTCTTGGCCCTTCTTTTGAAGGAGAATCTGATGGAGAACCTTTCTTTGTTGTTACCTTAGATCGTTTCAATGGCTGCCCAGCTTTTATCTTCCCTTTCCCTTTTGCTGTTCCACTCACAGAGCATTTCTGCAGTAATTGGTAACCTAAATAACTCAGGGACTTTGATTTCTTGAAAATGGTTGAACTCATCATCTTGCAGTTATTGGGAAGAACCTAAACATAACATCATTAACATAAATCACACTCAAAATTCAAATGTTTTTCTTAGACCCTAAGAAAACCAAAAAACTACCATTCCTAAGTATGTCATTTGAGAATCCACCTTATAAGGAAGAGTCTTTGAAGGAAACCATATCTGAATCTTAACTGCTATGTTGAAACAATTAAAGAACATGAGAATCTGATATGAGCAACTCAATAGATTTGTGGAAACATCAGTCAATATAGATAATATTCTACAAAAAATAAAAACATCACTACAAAGGAAGGCCGAGATAACGACGGGAGAGAGTGAACGAACGGTATTAAGAGTAGGAACCCACACATTTAAAAAACTTGATCAAGCCAGTATGTGATGGAATTCTCACCCTTATAAACCTAATCAATCCCACTTCTTTAAGCAATGTGAGACAAATTCAACACTCTCCCCTCAAGTCCAATGATAAGGTTTGGACTTGCGAATTGAAATGACCGAACCAGCTCTGATACCCGTTGGAATTAGAGAGTCTAACCGAAATAACGACGAGAGTGTATTTCCAACAGTGTGAACCGTTAGTTATGTATTTATAAACAAGTTCCTGCCTTCCTGGGTATTAATATGAGTTCAACCAGCAAAAAAACATCATTAAAATAATTGAAAATTCGATGAAAATGGAGTATGACAGTAATATCGCCGCATAAAAATTTGAAAATTCCAGCACACTGATTTATCGAAAATGTAAGATTAATCATAATAATAACCATTCGATCCAGCAACAAATAACTCATTTCATGAGTATAATACATGAAAAACTGTAATGAAACCATAAAAACAGCGTCCGCTATTGATTAACCAAAACACCTGATTAAAAAATACACATTGGCTTCCACTGTAACGCCCCAGAGGTATTGCAAAGATTTTAATTGAAAATAGAAGATGAAAAGAGGGATACTGAAGGAAAATAGTCGAGGACAGATAGGAAAAATAGTACTTCGTTTACCTACACAGAGTTTTACACTTGGGCTTGTTCATTAATCGGTTATACAAAATAAGGCCGAGAAATTCAATATTTGGGCTATGAATTAATAGAAGGGCAGTATAAGTCCATTTCGGATATTAACAATTAGGGTTCTTATTATATCCAAAACGAATCAAACTCGTTGTGTTAATATTCGTTTATATTTTATTCGAACAGCAAAATATGTTCGAATATTTCTCAAATTCTTAAGTAAATGTTCATGTTCGTTCTTTTTTGTACAAATAGCTTGTTCGAATATGTTCCTACGATTTGTTTGAAGCATCAACAAAAAATCTTGATGCTTTAAAAACAAAAACACAAAAAATATAAATATATTGAAGAAATCAACAAAAAATTATGTTTCATCAAACAAAGAAGAATAGTAACTCATTATACTCAACATTAACCATTTATAATTAATCATCCATAGAAACATTTTGCAAAACATAATCAATTTGTTGCCAAAGCATAAAAAACCATTTTCATTCATTTAATCAATAGGGAAAAATTAATTAAAATAATATATTTGTTTGAAATGCTCTAACATTTGTATTTGTTCACAAAATGTTGGTTTCATTCATATTATCAATCAACATACATAATATTCAAACAATATTCATATCTTTATTCGAATGAATACAATCGCATACGAGACGAACACATGTTATTAAAACTGTTCATATGGTATAAAAGTCTTACTAACAATTATTCCTTGATAAAGTACCAGAATACTAATGCTACACCCCTAAGAAGTTGGATTTAAGTGAAGAATTAGAATCTGAAACAGAGAAGTAAACAGAAGTGATGTGTGGTCTACTGGAGGTGTCAACAAGAGAAAGAATACTTTCTCATTGATGGATGATGTGAAAAAAAAGCGTTGACCATATTCCATGAAGCTTAATTACCAGGCATGAAGCATCAGAAAATAAAATAAAAATCAGAGCATACAAGATGTGATGCAGGTGAACTGAAATAGGCATAACTACCAGGAACAAGATTTGATCAGATCATACCGGAAAATTAAACCAGATGTAGAAAAAAAAGATAATGCTAAATAAGTAATTGAAGCAGAGTCACAATCAGATGCTTTTGGAATGAAATCTGAGAAGAGAACAGAAAAAGTAGCATACCGGTAAGAACTTGGCCGAGAGGTTTGACGAAGTTGGCCACGGTGGCCAAACATCAGTTTTGCTCCGTTGTAGCAAAGTTGGAAACGCTGCTTTGGTAAAGAAGAGGAAGATCAAGCCTGCAGCGGAAGGAGAGATTTTTTAGGTCAAATCCAGATGAAGATGAAGGGCGTGATGGATTATGATGCGGGGCCAAGGATTTAAATATTTCCAGCCCAACGCCAAAGAAAGTAGGGATGAGCAATGTGGCATAATTCTAATTCCAATTGAGATGGAACTAATTTAAAATGAGAAAATCATGTTTTAGTTTTCAAATTTTTCATAGTTCTAGTAAATTTTATCCATTTAATTTGTAATGATATATTTAATCTCAAAATTTTAAGGTTTTTTTGTAAATTTGATCTTCCAAGTTTGCAACAACTGACAAATCAAATTCCAAAATTGACAATCATAATTTTATTTTGATCGATTATCTCAATTTTCAAAATTGAAAATTTTGAAAATCAATTATGACATCCAACAAAACTTTAGGGACCCATGTTAACAAAACTTATAAAGGATGTTTATTGATTTCCTAAATCATAAACTTTGGGAAACAAAATTATCAAAATTATAAAACTATGAAAACAAAATGTGTGCTAATTTAAAATACTCAAGGAGATCTTTTCAGTGTGAAAGATTAACGGGAACAAGAGCAATTTGTGATTGCTCGAGGAAGACTTGTGGGAAAAGATATATCTTTTGTTGAACAAGAGTTGATGAACGTGTGTATAAATAAAATGTGATTGTAGGCTGTGAAGTATAATACATAAGGGCGTTCTCAAGATTGTAGAAAACAAAGAGACAACCAATTTAGAAAGAGATTCATTAACACTTCATGTGACGGTTGGTCCGTGATTTTCCGGTTGGGTTTCCATGTAAAAATCTCTTCATGTTTTTCATACCCGCAAAAAGATAACTTAAGTATACAAATTCAAAAAAATTGTATTTCTAAAATGTCAAGTCAAAGTTTAATGATATAATTTGTCAAAATCACGAAATTTTAGGAATGACGCATGAATTTTGATTATATTTGTGGTAAACTTTGATGAATAAATTAAAATCAAAAGAAGAGTAACAATTCACGATTTAATAGACTAAGAGAATGTCTGAGCCAAATTCGAATTACATTACAAAAGCTTGGTGAAGCCGATTACTTATAATATCAATTACTTATGAAGATTTCTTTTTCATGGCTGATGTGAGATCATATTTAAGGATGGCAACGGGACGGATATGAGGTGGTTATTCCAATAACCGCTACCGGTTCCGTTTAACATACTACTACCTAATTGTTTTCATATCCGGCCCGGTATATCCCCTTCATAAGCCGCCCACTACCCACCCTGCCAAACCCAATGATTAACCGTTAAGTTGATGGTTAACCGTTGGTTTATAAATTTATTTTTTATAATTTATTAATATAAAAAATCAATATAGTAATAGTTAAATATATTTTATACAAAACACAAATTAATTATTTTATAATCATAACTTTTAATATCTTTATCGAGATAAATAAAGAATCAATATCAAATTAAAGAAATCTTACGTATTAAATTTTTATATCCGACAATATTATAGATTTTTTTGAAATATTAATACATTAGAAAAATAAGGAATTAACACTTTCAAATTTGATAAAATATGAGTTTATCAAACAACATGTATATTCGTAATTAAAATTATTCAATATTAAATGTAAAACTTGAGAAAACGTAAACTATATTTTTTTCTATCTAATGTATATAGTTATATATAATTAAATCTAAACGGGTAATTGGTTTTGTACGTGGGCAACTATTAGGGTATCGAGACGGATATATGTAATCAATAACCGTACCGTTTAAGACGGGTAAACAATTTTAGAACTCATCGCACGTACATAACCCTTTAACTATCTAAATACGCTTTAAACGGGGTGATTATCTACCAGGTAGCTGGGTAGATAACCCAAATTTCCTTTCATATTTTAACATAACCATTATGTACTGAGAAGTGTTACACATTATGTACTGAGAAGATTAATGAAGTAAAGTGGCATTCAAACTTGAACGTGGGGTAGTTAAAATCACAATATCAAATCCGGCTAAAGTATTCACAATATACGTGGGCTGTAATGTCAGCCGTCCGTTGTGGGCAAGTGAAATCCATGCCGTCGATCAAGAATCCTCCTTGCAAGATTTTGACCGGAAGTCCACATTCTGATCGGACGAATGACTCTTCATCATCAACCCACACAGCAGCGCACTTTCAGATTTTGACGGTTTAATCATCCCTGCCATTTGACCAATACAGTTTCTTTCTTTTAATACAGTCGAAGCCGTCGACGAGGACGACGTCGTCGACTCCGTATCGGAGATATCGCAAGATTCGCAGCCGGAAGAACTTCCTCTGTTCAGCCTCCGAAATCGACGGTGTTCGCTCGCTTTCCTCTCCATCAAATCACGAAAACTAACCGCGAACGATTTTTCAAGAATTGGGTAATCCCACGAATGATAAACCGCCGCCGCAATATTAAGAATACCTTGGAATCTACCGGAAGGTCGGCGGATGAGAACGGCGGTGAAGGCTGGTGTTTCAAGTGTTTCTTTACTCGCTGCCGGTGATTCCCCCGGAACAATTTTATTCAGACAAGTGCTTAGAAGAAAACGCACAGTACCGATTAGAACATCTTTGATGTAACCCACGGCGAAGATTTCGACCGTAACAGCAGAGGTGTCGCCGGAGATGAAATCATCGGAAACTGGGAAGAGGAATTTGTCGTTCCAAGTGGGATTCTCGCCCCCTATCGAATCCACCTGGGTCCGTAGTTTGGCGGCCGGATTAACCCAAGTAACGGCGTAAGTCTGTAAACGGCGGATGTTGGATGCCGGCGCATTTATTCCCTGTGCAGAGATCAAGTTAATCTCTAGAATTCTTGACTCCATCAACTCTCGGTTATTTCCATGGTTCAGCAAAAGAGTACTGAGAACGAAAACAAATAAAATTTTATAAATATATGATCTATCTTATATTTAATTGTGAATTAAAAGAAATTATGAATATATGATATATCTTATAAAAATGTATATATATATAAAATATATTTTAATGCAAAACAACAAATATATTATTAATATTGAAAGCATGTTAATAGATACAAAAGTATTTTAATATTGGGAAATGATTGCATAGTCACATTAATCTTCTTACCTGACTAATTTTTTTAAATACACGTAATCGTGATATTACATTACACTCTGAAAAATTATTCAAATCTAAGAATTATTTAAGTTTTCCTTCAAATTTTTAGTATATTTATAACGTATTATAATTATAAGTGTTCTACAATTATTTAAATTGTTATGGTTAAATAGGGGTGATATAATTTAAATTATTGTGTTTATTGTCAATTAAGTCAAATCTTTGTACATCTTATTTTATTTTATTGAAATATGGTTAATGGGAGAAATTATAGGGTCGGACTAAAATTACAACAAGAGAGAGTGAACGAATAAGATTAATGGGAGAAATATATTTCATAATAACTTGATCAAATATTTTATAATGTGATTTATTCTTTCTTATAAGTTATATTTGTGCAAACTTCCCATGTAAATTTAGATGCTCTAAAATTTAACATGTATCAAAGTACTAGAACTTACACAAAATGAAAAAACAAAAATATGAACATCTAGTAAGTTCTAGAATGTTTCGAAAAATTCTTAAAGAAAATGGATATTTGAGAGTATTGTGAATTATATAAAAATAGATATATTACCATATTTAAAAATGTAAATATGAATATATATAAATATTGTATTAAATATAAAAAATAAGATAATAAATGAGATAATATTTGGTATGATACTACATGTTTTTGCATGATAACATTAATCAATGTATTAAAAAACGATATTGATTAGTATATGGGACGTACATCGGGTTTGTACCAGAATAAAAAAAAAATTAAGTTATTAACATGGTGAATATACATAATTTTAATCAATTCCCAATTTATATTAATAAGAATAAGATAATTCTACAAATTTCATATTTTATCCCAAATCAAACAAGTTATATCCGACTTAACTTGCTTAAAACATGTAATAAAAGTACCACTCAAAATCGGTATGTGCAAAATTTCCGGTATAACAGATGATATATCATAAATTTACAACATTGACATTACTAGGAATTTTTTATAAATATGTGTGATATTGATGTGTATTTCATGATCGATAAATACTTAAAGTTTCTCTTCAAAGAATAAATACAATTTTTTCAAAAAATACAACCACGAGAAAAGAATATTTCTCGTAAAGTGCATTTGCCAGGAGTTGGACTCGTAATTATCCTAACCGTGGACTACAAACGTTGGAGTTTCTTACAATATCAATTTACCATATCAATTTTTTTCGTAACACTATTTTAATATTAAAATAATTTTAAAATATTGTATTATTATTTTCGAAGAAGGATGCAAAAAACTCGGAATACGAACATCAAACTTGATATCAAACAAAACATTTGTAACACTCCTTATTGATTCAAATTCAAAAGTATTATCCAAAATATAAGGAGTCATTTGCCATATCATAGTTCAATCAATTGGAAATAGTTGATCATTAACAATGTTAATGATCAATATTGTGAAAGATATGCATTTTTATTGACATATAAGAGTAGTCAAAGCCAACTTGAAATATCAATTCATAATATATACAAAACCATGATTTGTTATATGATCATACTCTAAATTCTTTACGATGGTGGTGATATTGGGGTGTATGGAAGTAAAACATATGATTTTGCTATGGAATCACTTTTACTTTATTAAAAATCTTACTATTCATGTGATTTTAACTAAGAATTCATTTCGATGATTTGGATTCTTTTTAAAATTCATCATATTGTTTTTATTGTTTGCTAATATCTTAATGACAATATAAAAGTTCAAAGAAAGTTGTCATGGAGGATGCTAATAAAGTAAGTAACCGGTGTGACTTAACAAACCATGGTTACGAACAAATCAAATGCATTATGTCAAGTGGAAGCTCTTCTTGCAGTTATTTGAGCATGTTGCAACGCATCCATCAACCGCATCTCCATCTATGATACCGATATATAATCAAAACCCAATAAAAGTATGCCTAAGATGATGATAATGATTTGTTTGAAGATCGTTTGAACTGTTCAATTTCTAGAGTCGGATCAATTTACGTGAGGAATGTACTCGGATATAACGTATAAGAAGGATGAGACTACACTATAAAAGACTTGAACAAGTCATTTACTATAGTCCACATCATGTCCACATTCCTCTTATAAACCAACCCAAATAATTTTCTACTTCGGATGTTGGATAATTGTCACTATTTCAGCATACGCCCTCAAGCAGAACCCATGACAAGTCGAACTTGACAATTCAAATAGGTCGATTACCAACAGATTGATTAAACCGGACTAGCCCCCGACAAGGTTACTCAGGATTTTTCCGAACCCGCTCTGATATCATGCTAAATTTCTAGAGTCGAGCAAAATTATGTGGGAAATGTGCTCGGATATAACGTATGAGATGGAGGAGACTACACCATAAAAGAATTGAACAAGTGATTTAATATAGTCAACATATCCTTTTATAAACCAACTCAAACAATCTTCCACTTCCGATGTTGGATAATTGTCACTATTTCAACACACCCCCCTCGAGTCTAACCATATGACAAGTTGCACTTGACAATTCAAATATGTGGATTGTCAACAATCGATTAAACCGGACTAACCTCAAGCAAGATCACTTAGGATTTTTCGAACCTCTCCGATACAATGTTAAATTTCTAGAATCGGGTCAATTTATGTGGAGAATGTGCTCTGATATAACGTATAAAAGGTGGGAGACCACACCATAAAAAACTTGAACAAATCATTTAATATAGTCAACATTCCCTCTTATAAATCAATTCAAACAACTTCCCACTTCCGATTCGGAGGGGGATAATGTTGAAATATATCCCACATTGGATGTGGAAATAGAAAAATTTTAGTTTATAAGGGAAGTNCTTTTCCATGTTCTAAGACATTGCCTTCGTATTGGGTTATGTTCTTTGAAGCAACTGCATCAACAGTGAAATAATCATTTAGGGAACCTCTTGTGAAAAGTAACTGCCATCAAAAAAACAGAAAAAGCTGAGAAAATGGCGTGATCTTGGTGATTTTAGCAAATTTGGTACACTAACTTTTATTTGGTATTTGTAGTCCTCATACTTCGATTGTTTTGGCAAAAGTGATCCCCATCCAAAATTTGGTCCCAATGTGGCAAAATTAATCCCCGAAATTTGAGGATCAATTTCTCCATATACATTAATCTTTCGAGAACTAGATTTGCCTACAAAGTATGAGGACTAGTTTTGCAAAAAATACAAATTTGGGGATTATTTTTGCCTCAAAAAAACTTCGAATACTAAATTTGCCAAAATGAAGAAAATTTGAGGAACAAATCTGTCAAATCATACAAACTTTGAGACCTTAAATGCCATTCGCCCGAAAAAGCTCAATAAGAGCAACAATAATTAGGCTATTATCATACAATTCAAGATAAACATTGCTTGCTTATTCTTTCAGGTGGCTAAATTTATATTTTAAAAAAATATCATCTTAATTAACAATCCATTCTCCCTATAACAAAAGGAAAAAACAATCTAAACAGACATAGTACTCATCTAGATTGCATATTTGCTCCAAAAAATACGATAAATTAGAATATAAAGCATACACAAGATGAATGCATAAGTTGACAAAAAAAACCTGGAGTGTTGGAGTTCCCTTGATTTCTTAAAGGAAAAGACGGATGAATCTGCTGTTCATTGAAAATAATTCCTCGAGAATTATCTCTGTCTAAAGTCGGAAGTTGTGCAGAAGAGTATCCAAATGTTAAAGGAATGTTATTTGGGTGAACATTTGATCTCTCAACACTTGAGCCACCTTTGTCCATTATGCCTGGAAATGAATAGCTTGGAAGACAAAGTGTACCGGAAAACTTTAAATCCCGAATTGCTTGTGAAAAAGGCACACTCATGGTTGGTGGCTGAGCATGAGTTATTTTAAGTTCCATTTCAGATGAACCTGGATGTCTCTTCTGCCCATTGATTTCAGTATTCTGAGAGTCATGAAACACATCCTTTTTTCCCATGAATATACTACCACTTAGAGCATATTGCTTGGCTAAATCATCATTGTATGGCACATGTTTTGAAGAGGAACCATCTGCTTCAGAATCAGCTACGTCCTCATTTTCAGCCGTTGATCCTTCATCCCCTATAGATATATGTGATGCCTTAATATTTTCAGTAAAATCAACATGATTAGTTTCCGTAGAATGTTTCTTTTTTGGGTCTATCTCAGTAAACATGTTCTTGCGTTTCTCACAAGCAAATGACATCCCTTCTTCTACCAAATCAGTGGACCTACTTTCACTTGTCAATGAAATTCCTACAATGTCGTTTAAGCTCTTGGAACTTTGCAGGTAAGCAGAAGTCTTAGCATATTGGCCATAATAAGTTTCTCCGAATGTCAAGTTTCCACCTTCCAAAAAGTTTTTGAACTCATTGATCATTTTTCTGTCTCTATCATCTTCATTTGGCCTGACCTCAGATGAGTTACTAAATTTACCTTTCTGTGAGGAGCTATTGCTACCACATGGCAAACCCAGGCTCAGATCAAGGCATTTCTCATCATCCATTTGACAAGATCAAGAGATTCACGGTTCAAAGATGCCCTGCAAAGCATTAGCTTGAGATAATAAAAACAGAAAACTGCGGTTTGGAATGAAATTTACTTGCTGAATAATGCCAATATCAAATAAGATCATATTTTGCTCAATAAATCCAAAACGAGACGAATCAATATAGTGAAGAAGAAATAAACGAGATCCACCGATCTGGATACAGTTTAAATCCGCTGCAAAGCACAACGATCATCAACAACCAGTTAATATCGGTATCAGAATGTAAAATATCAACAGGCTTCAATCAAGAAGGAAAAAAACTAGAAAAACCGTGTCAACGCACAAGGAATCAGAAGTGGTAACAGATTGAACAGGTAAATAGGGAAATAATTCAACCAAATAAAGCACAAAACTTCAAGCTCAGGCCAAAATACGCAGCTCAACTACTTGTCGTGCCGTAAGAGAAACAAAACGTAAAAAACGTGAGATTCCAGCAGGAGAAAGCACCACTTACAACAATTTTCAGATACAGAAGTCAATCATAAGCATCGAGGCATGAAATTCTAAATGATCTAGGGCAGCCAGTGGCGAGAATTCAGATGAACTAGGAAACTGCGAAGGATAAAGCGAAAATGATTGAGGGTGTACGAAAATTATAGTGGCGGCGAGCATAGGAAATTGTAACTCGGATAAAATTGAAATTTTCACACGTGAACAATATGCTTAGTATTAGTTTTATTCTATTGTACAATTAATGGTTCATGAACCAAAATTAATGGTTTCATACTATATATAGTATACAATACGACTCTGATGCTATAGTAGAGTTAGATCAATTTTATGTAATTTAACTTTCTACTTCTATCTTATGATTAATTAAAATTGAGAAGATGATGTATTTAGTTCCTAAATTTTCGTTATTTTGACAAATTTGATCTCCATAGTTTGTAAGAGTATATTTAGTAACTAAAGTTTAACGTTTTGAAAAATTTGGTCTTCCAAATTTGTAACATTTGATAAATTAAATCCCCAAAGTAGCAATTAATTACCAAATTTTGATTTTGACCGAGAACCTCAATTGCTAAAATTGAAACTTTAAATATCAATTATATTATATATACTAAAATTTTGAGACTAATTTTGTAAAAAATTACAAAGTATGTGGATAAGTTTTGTCATCCTCGTAATTAGGTATCACAATTGACTCAGAACTTTATAAATCAAAATTGTCAAAATCATGAAATTACATGGAACAAATTTACATATCACCTATTAAAATTATTTAAATTTTATTTTTGTTCAACTCTTAATTTTAAGTCTTATTGATTGACATAAGCAAGTATGTTATACATAAAATAAGTGAGTTGATGATCTTAAAAACAAAACAAACGTATACTTTGATTTTCACAATTAGTGACATGGTGACTAGATTCAATCAACTTATCCATCATTCTCGTTCATTACAAGTAGTCTTAACACGAGTTAAGTTATTGAAAATCCATTAATAAAGAGGGAGTAATTTATTCATCGCCAAATAAATAGTCAAAAACACTAGAGCATATTAACCACAAAGTTTTTCATTTCCGTATTACTCCAGAATTGTTGGCTCCAAAATAGTGGAACTCAATAATTCCATGGTTGCATATGTATTCATTCCCTTTGATAAACTTACGTATCTCACAATAGGTTCTTATATGCTTATTAGTGGGTTATAATTTCAAGAGTGGAAGAATGACCGACCCGACCCATTTGAATACTTATCTTCAAATTTTCCCATTCTTAAAATGGGTTTGAAACCCAATATTGTCTAGGATGGATTAGGAATTGAGGTAAGGTGATGTGATGACCCAGAAAATTGAGTCTCATGGGAGTATGACAGATTGGCAATATTTTGGTTTTCATATCGATCGAACTGAAATAGAACTATTTGGAAGGAAAGAAGGGGTTAAATGCAATTATGTAGCGAAGAATTGACTAAATTACAATTTCTACAAAGTAAAACCCCTATAAATAGAGGTGGTAAGGGAGTAGGGAAGGTTAATCGACAAGTTGACACGAAAAAGCTCGAAAAATCATCTAAGTACAGTTTTCGTGACGAATTATAAAAATTCGTCGCAATCTCTTTGAAAATCGTTGCGAAAAGGCCCCTTAGTGCAAATTCGTCACTAAAAATCCCTCAAGAGCAAATTCGTCACGAGTGAATCACGAATTGTCGCGAAAAGTCCCTCAAGAACAAATTTATCCCAAGTGATTCACAAATCTTAGAGAAAAGTCCTTCATTAGCAAATTCATAGCGAGCTTTCTTATATTCATCGCGAAAAGTGAGAAAGAAGGGAATTACTCGTGGATCAGAATCGGAACGTGAAGGAGGAAGGGAAACATACAGATTCATCGAGCCGACCAACAAATATCGCTCAGTTTAGGCGAGACATATCACCGAGCATGACAAATTAAGGTATAGTAAGAATGGAACTAATGAAACAGAAATGGGTAAAGTTACAAACGAACTAAAAGAACATACTATTGTGATAAGTATAATTTATAACGGTCAGATTTGACTTTGATCAGAATTTGAGAGTATCAAATATGGAATATTATGTGATACCTATTGGAAATGAACAATAACAACTTACAACAATAATGTGAATTTATGTGAATTTGGTAATGAATTGTAACTTGTAGGAATTAAGTAAGTTTTGATTGAAATGTATTGAGATATAATGCTCATTAGACACTTAAATCATCAAAATAGTACATTTTTTAGCATGGAAGTGAAGGAAATAATGAATTATCATCCAAACTATAAATTCAACATGAGACAAGGTGTTTAATTTGAAAGCTTCCACGTTCCATAACTGCTACCAAATAGATAAAATTATGTTAGAAACAACAAAGTTCGAAAGAAACGAGGTTTAAAGGTGATGAAACTGACATCAACAATACAACCAAAATAATAAAGGAGAAAGTAAAGAGAACATGAGTAGTTGATGGTTTTCTTTTATTTTATGGTAAGGGGATACATTAAGAGTGTTGGTTTTTCAAGGGAATGCATACTTAAGAGATACATGAATTTATTGGATATGGAAATTGAGGGTTAAACACATAGGTAAGTGACATTAATTAAATTTGTGCAAGTAGGAAATAGATTTAGCATTTTCTGTGATTAAGTGCTCTTATGTATTTAACATGAATTTTTTGTTGGTGTTCGGATACGATTTTGGAGTGGAAATTTATATGATTTTTCGCCATTTTTTTAATTTTCACTAAAAATATGCTTGAGTATTATAAGTTTTCAGAATGTTTCGATATAAAGTTGTTTTCCATAACATGTCAAAATTGTTTCTGGACTCGGGTAGTGCATAAGTCTTGTGTTCCAGGAGTAAATTGGAGCGTTTGGATGGTCCAAATGAAATGATTCTTTTTGTATGTTGTAGTCATATGCGTTAGCATTCGAATGAGTAATTTTCATGAACTTTGAAGAATATTTCTCAAAAGAGATCTGATATAAGGGATTGTGGAATTGCACAGAAAAATCAAAAACTGTTTTCTTGAGTTAATTGTATTGTGTATCTGAAAATACGAGGAGGTAGACACACACTCCTAGCATCCTGGTTTTACCATGGAATAGCCACAAAAGAAGCTAGCTTGCGGCACCATGATATTGGATATAACCAAAGATGAAAAAAGTGAGATCTCAATTAGATATGATGACATCTTTTGGTTTTGTGACGAATGGTAGCACCTTCGGATCAGAATTGAGAGTTTGCATTTTTAGATTCAGTTATCTCGACCAATGGTGATGCCTAAGCCAAGAGTTCGGATGAGTCACCGGGCTCGAAATGCCGGCAACATTATAAATAAGAGTGAAGTTCCTATGTGTTTATTTCTATTGCATTCTTGATATATTGTATGCATTTTGCTTGTTTAATTGTATATTTTTAAACTTGTTCAAACTCATGACCACTAAAATGTATACATGATATGGAAGAATGAGTGAAGTCTAGGTAGATCAGTTGTCAAGAAGGATGTAGGTCTAGTCCGGTTTTACTTATGTCTATATCTTTTGATATACTTGTATATATGTATGGTGTCTTAATTTAGTAAATTAGTACACATCATGTATATGTTTGTTTTGGATATATGTAAGAGGTGATTAACTACACTTTTACGATACTCAAATTAGATAAAAATAAATCAACTTAAAACATCAAGTTTAAAGTAATTTTTTTTATTTTTTAAGAATGATGTTGTTATGGTCCCTTTTTAGGGGGTACCAACAGTCGTCCGTTTCGTTCAAATAATGAACTCGGTTCTGATTTCTATAAAATATGAAGACGATCGAAAGCAAAAAAATCAAAGTAAATGCACGACAATTTATAGTGGAAACCCCGTGAATTGGGGTGAAAACCACTCGACTAAGAGCTGATTATGCTCTTAGCCTGTTCACTAAAGAAATGAATCAAAGTTTATACAAACAGGTTAACGAAAATGACGAGATAAAGAAAGCAAGAAGAATTCGGCAGCGTAACAGCCTGTTCTTCTGCATCCAAAGGGTCCTCTCTTTTCCTTCGTCTTGCCCTGTATTTATAGAGTTGCCGGCGAGTGTAATCCACGTCCTGTAACCGCCTCTGACAAGTTTGTTAGAGGTTGTTATCGCATGATGTAAAACGAGGTTGGGACCGATGTGTGGTCTGCGTGATCGGGCCCGAAGATTGATAAACGTGACAGTGCCCGAAGCGTGGAACGCGTGAGCCTGTAACCGTTTTGTAACCGTTCGGACCGAACCGCGGAGCCAGCTGGCAGATAACGCTTATTTTTACTAAGGTTATCTTCGGTCCTCCGTGTTGAACATCGGGCC
>RWGZ01000997.1:24849-46316 GCA_009725065.1 Utricularia reniformis | reverse complement strand
GTCGCGGGTACTCACTGGTCGCGACTATGCTATTTGGTCGCGAGTGGGCGATTGATCGCGGGTCTGAACAGGTGATCGCGGCTAAGTGCAATTGGGAGCGACTAAGAGCGTTTGGTCGCGAGTCAAGGGTCAGGTTCTGCCTTGGGAAGTGTGATAAAATTTCGAATCCCGTCCAAGTGCACCGGACCTTGTATTTATACAGAAATTCAGCCCAAATCCACTTACTTGAGCCCATAAGCCTATTTACTCCACTAAGCCCAAAATAATTAAATATTATCCAATTATAATATAACAAACGTCATGTTGATCCCGAAGCTTCGGGAACCAATCCCGGACAAGATATTAGTCGGAAATACGATTAGAAAATTCCCGAAAACCTCGTATGTCAGTTATTTGTCTCCAAATAGTGAATACGCAGCCGCATAACATCATTGCACCCGACCGGTGCTCTCCCGGGTGGCAAATTATGAAAATACCCCTGGCCCCGTCCGGGGCCGAAATGACCCGAAACATCTCAAAATGTTTACAGAAGCTTTATACGGGGCCCGGCGAGCCAGAATTGCAAGAATACCACTTGAGAACGCCATCCGATAAGAACATGAAAATACCGAAGATACCAATAACCACGTCGGACGAGCCCCCGGGTAAGGATAAACACAAGGGAATATACCCGGGTAATATCAAGCGGGGTTTTCTGGTTATCCATTAGAAGAATACGAGATCGTTAAATATTAATCCTCTCTATGGACACCCATGAAAAAGCTATGTAGCTTTCTTATATGTTCCATTCGTTATATCAATGACTTTGGTGGTTTAATGTTCGAGACTCGAAGATTAACAAAGTTTATGGCAACTTGATGAGTTATTTGTTGTTACAAAGATCGTGCATGTCCAACAATATGGAAATGAATATCTTAATATTCAAATTGAGGAGTAAAAGAGTATGCCTTTTGGGAATATACCATATTGATAAATTATTATGGCAAAAGAAGAAGTTAGTGTAGAAGAGAAAGCATTCATGAATGAAAGTATTTATCGTGATAGAAAGAGAAACTACAAATGTGGATAGTGATGAAGTGGTTAAAATGACAAGATAGTCATCTACAAATAACCAAGAAACACATGAAGTTACCATAGAATCACAAAATGAAACTCCGGCGTGGAGTTGTGTTATTGAAAGACGGTCTCGTATCCTCATCATTCAGGAGATTCGAATGTGTTTGTGGAATATTCGGATCACCTAGGATTTCATTGGTGATTAATCGTTGCTCAAGAAATTGAACATGTCTCCATCGATTAGTGTTCCCTATTTGGATCTTTTGGTACTGCATTAATGAAAGCCATTGAAGAGGTTCGCAACCCTCGGAATTAGAGTTGAGGATTTGGAATTAAAAAGAATTATTAAGCTTCAATGGTTGAAATTCAATCTCTAATCGATGATCAAGTTGTTGATAACACGACCATGTTGAAGAGGGCGTCTAATTGTTTTTATTAATCATCCGAAATGGTATTCGTTCTGAATAGTCTTAATCTATCGTGAAAGATTCATCTGTTCGATATGCTTCACTATCCAAAATAGTTTTCGTCTAGAATGGTACACATCAAGCCGTTCAGCAATTGGTTATTAACGGTTTGCATCGCGTCTACAAATGATAATTGATCTTTTCAAATATGTTTATATCAATTAATGTTTCCTATTTGAGTTATCAAATGAGGTACCTAGAATTATGGATTGTTGGGGATTTGGATGTATCATCTCTATCATATTGTACTTATCGGGGTTAAATTATCAACAACGAAAGAGGTCAAATTTGTGTTATTTCATTGATCACCCAGAATGGTATTCGTCCGGAAATATATGGTTATTGAACATGTTTTCTTAATTCATCTATGACATTATCGAGCTGACGAGTATCTTGACCATATATACATGCTAGCCGATGTCTTGGCATAGAACTAATAAGCAACATATTAAGTTAGTATGGTTTAACAACAGTTCTGTTGCTCCTGAACAATCTATTATTCTCCCAGTCACATTGGGATATAAGGAAATATCGATGACTTTATTAACGGAATTCGTAGTGGTGAATCTTCCGATCCTCCCTTATAATGTTGCCCTTGGAAGAGGTGCGTTGAATATATTTGAAGCCATCATATCTCTGCCCCATTTGATTATGAAGTTTCCTACCTTCTCGGTAATACAAAAGATGAAGGGAAACCAGGTGTTGGCAAAATATTTTTCTAGTATTATTTTCCGAAGCGTTATGAAGGTGTCTAATGCGAAGAAATACATTTATATGGTGGGATTCTAATTAGAAAGAACGAGTTAATTAAGATGATGCGATTTTGTACTGGAAGGATAAAGAAAATGATATAAAGATGCAACCTATGGTATTAAGTTAGTTATAAAGAGTGAAAAAGAATTCCTTGAAACAAGTGGAAATTCTCCTGTGAAAATAAAAAGATAATTGATGAACATGTGAAAAGTTTGTTGCAAACAGGGCTTGTCGAGCCTTTAAATTACACATAATGGGTAACGGACCTATTGATGGTCACAAAGTCAAACAATAGCTATAAAGTTTGTATTGATTTCACTTAGTCGAGTGAAGCATGGTTCGAGGATCCATATCTACTGCCGCTATTGACATATTGTTCAGACATGCGGTTAAAAATTTCCCAATTATCCCCTTCTGGCCTAAAGAAAGAAGGTGTCACATATCAACCAGTGATGAATTCAATATTTAAAGATGTGATAGGGGAAAATGTTTGGAAGTCCAAATTGATAGCATGCGGATAAAGAGGCGACATGGAAATAATCATATCCAATGTTTGGGCGAATGATTCAGTATACTAGGGAGGTACCGAATGATGTGGAACCCTCCTAGATGTGCATTCTTGGTGATAGACGGAAATTTCCTTAGTCCTATGATATTTGTGAGAGAAATATGAATTGATAAGTTATTAATCCAGGAAAGTTTAATATTCCTTCATGCATAGTTGGTTGGTTTTTTAAAGTTGGAAAGATTATATACGTAATGATTCGTTATGTCTCCACTCCCCCTCGGAAAACTTTGAGTTTATATTTTCCGCATTCAAAAAACCATAAGTGCTGCCTTAGTTGGACACAATGACGAGAAACAGTGGCCAATAGTTATGTTAGTAGGAAAATACAAAAGGTCAAATTTCGATAAACTGACCTTCGTCCTATTCGAAGAAGAGAACTAAGATCTTTTGAAAGTGAATCTTATGAAAGTGATTATGTATGCAGAACCATCTAGTGGCAAGAAGAGACCAAGTGATTATTTTTCTGTCAATGAAACGTTGAAGAGAATAGTTATGTGAAGCTGTCACATTTAAAGTACCATCTCTTGGTACTGTACATGTTTGGAATGTCGGGGAAGTAAAGACTCATGTTATTTAACCCAGTAATTGGGTACAAACTAAAAAAGTTTCCACATGATAAAACGAATATGCTTACTACGTTGTTATGAGCGGTATTTCTTATGCTCAAATTTGAGATTGTGAACCTCTATTTTACTCGCCAATCTAATTCCGTCAACACTAGGGACTTGCGAGTAAAAACATTTTGTCCATATGGAAGAACATGAGCTTGTCACGTGCGTTTTGAATTGATAGGAGGATGATATGATCGTGATCCGTTGAACCAGTAATCACGAGGGGACAAATACAAGGAGTCTAGAGTTTATTCCACTTAGGAGAATGAGAGCTTATTGAAGGGAATGAAACACGTTGTTATAATAATTCTTCCCACATATTATGGATTATCGAAAAGTCATGTCTTTCTTTTCGAGGAATTCATTTATCTATTGCCCTTGATATTGTTAACCAATTTATCCTCAAGTCAGCAGATAAAAGTTTATTTTTCTTCGGATCGCTAAACAAAGATGTTTAATGAAATGAGGCATTCTATGCCTATGTGGGGCATTCAGAATAATGTGTTTTCAAGATTGATATATGTGAAGTGTATTGTGAGGCAAGAGAATACTAATGCGAATGAACCTATTGTCTAACGAATAAACGGTGATAACAATGATTTATTATCAACTGTCTATCATCATTATGGAGAGATCAACTAGTGGGTTTATCTGGAGACGCAGGTCAATCTTTAGAATCGTGTAATTGGCAACTGAGTATGCTTATCAATATTAGAAGTAGCAAAAAGAATCGGTTAGTAAACAATCTATATTTTCACTGTTTATCTTGCGCCAAACTCAGTGCATTCAATGAGGAAGTTTATACCGGGGACTATGCTGACTATGAGAAGGTGATGAGATAAGTATTGAAAATTAAATTAGAAATTGGGTCAGTATTGCTCTGAGTATCTCCGGCGAATATTGCAAGTATAGTTGGAAATCGAGCCATTATTGCTCTAAATATGACGACAACAAAATCAATGTTCTATCGACACGTGAGAATCGGTATTATTATGGGCTTCTCTTATGGGCTATTTGCATCAATGGTCCTGAAACATTTTCTTGAATATATATACATTGGTATCCTAGGTTGGAATGAGATTATAAACACAAGGTGATACGCCATTCCAAGCTTGTATTGTTTGCTAGTTCGGGATCCTTAAAACCTTGAAATCCTATATTTCAATGGGATTCTTTGAAAAGCATGGAAGTGAATTATGCGAGTACTATTATGTCTAGCAGAAGTAGTATCCTATGCCCAAGAACATCAAGGGAAGCTCATCAACATTTTTTATTCTATTTCAATCTTGAATATTGCACATAGTTATCTGAAAAGAGCACGAGTGAATGATGCGTGCATTATTATCGTATGTTGCATTTTACACCTAGGACTTTCAGAGTCACTAATGGATTTATTGAGATACGTGGAAGCTAAATTACCGATGCATTGAGAACCTCATAAGGCGGGCGACTATTCGAATGGAGTGGTAATGTGAATGGGAAATTCCGTATGAGATTACGGGGGTGATGAGAAAATGCCACGGCGGTGATGAGAAAATGAGAATTTGAGCGGAGAGGGGATGCATGGACTTGACATATTTCCAATTTGAGCAAGTTTTATGGATAGATGTGACTGTTCAATCTTGATGAAAATAAAATTCCCCTGTTTTTCATCATATTCTGAATTTTTCGCATACTTTGTGATGACATGAGGTCAATCGACTAAGGGACTAGTAAGATAGGAGTAAGGTTCATTGCATTTTAGTATGATGGAGGATGGAAAATTAAATAACTTAAGATAGATTAGAAATGCAATGCACTGCCTGTCGTGTAGTCGATCAACCTCAAACTCATCAAATTGGATGTTGGGTCAAAATATTTAGTCCGGGGTACTGGATCCGTCTAGGCGGAAGTGAAATATTTACGTCAGTCTAAGGATTATACCCTGAACATGACGCTACTTCCGTCTAGATGGTGAAGGCTCTCCGGTGCAAGGCACCCAATCTACCTGAGTAGGAGTGAAATATTTACACCAGTCTAAGGATTGTACCGTGAACCTGGCGCTACTTCTATTCAGACAGTGAAGGTTTCCTACGTTTACTTACCTTTTGTAGAGGAGAACGGGAAAGGTCCAAATGATATGGCATGTAGCGGTTGCGGTTCGTGATAGTATGTCAGGTTGAAAGACATATGTCTCCTCCGTTGTCCCACATGGACCTTTTAGTCTAGGCTGGAGTGAAAAATCTACGTCAGTCTAAGGATTGTACCCTGAACCTGAAGCTACTTCCGTCTAGAAAGTGAAGGTCCTCTGGTGCGAGGCACCCGAGCTACCCGATTAGGAGTGAAATATTTACGACAGTCTAAGGATTGTACCCTGAACATGTCGCTACTTCTATTTGGGAAGTGAAGGTTTCCTACGTTTACTTACTTTTTCAGGGAGAACGGGAAAGGTCATGCCTATAAAGGATTGGACGATTATGGGTGCAAATTTATACCCAGAAAGAAAACGTCATGAGCGTTACGTGAGGCCCACTGGTGCTTGTACAGGCCCAAGCATATGTGATCAGCCAGGGTTCTTGGTGAGGCCCAAGACTAGTGGATGCTTGTTGAGACCAAGAAGTTGTGATTTGTTAGGGTGCTTGGCGAGACATTGGACTTGTGGGTGCATGTTAAGACCTAGAAGTTGTGATCAGTGAGGGTGCTTTGTGAGGCTCTGGACTAGTGGGTGCTTGTTAAGACCCAGAAGTGAAAGTGATATTGGATGCTTGTCAAGATCCACGAAAAGACATCTGTCCCTCCGTGGTCCTAAAAATACCACCGAAGCCAAGGTACTGGAGCTACCTATTCGGGATTGAAAAATTTACGTCAGTCTAAGCAATGTACTCTGAACATGATACTACTTCCGTATAGGCAGTGAAGGTTCTCTCTGGCGTGAGGTACCCTATCTGTTCAGGTGAAAGTAAAAAATTTACATCAGTCTAAGGATTGTACCATGAACCTGATTCTACCTTCACATGGATCGTGAAAGCTCCCTACGCTCATTTTTGGAGGAGAACGGGACATGTCAATCTAAGTAAGTGATGTTGGGCGCTTGTTTAGGTTCAACACCGAGATTTGAGGAACTCTTGTTATGATCATATATTTTTTCTTACGATCAAAGCGACCATGTGATGGTCTTATAGTATGGTTTTCACTATATATGATCGGATATTCTCATTTACGATCAAAGTGACCAAGTGATGGTTCTATGACATCAATTCCCGTTATGTATGATAGGGTATTCTATTTACGATCAAAGTGACGAAGTGATGGTCTTATGACATCAAATCCCGTTATTTATGATCGGATATTCTATTTATGATCAAAGTGACCAAGTGATGGCCTTATGGCATCAATTCCCATTATTTATGATAGGGTATTCACAGTTTTATCTAAGTTCTAAGGTAATCTCCCTATAAAAGGGATCATTGTCTGAGAATTTATCGCATGGCTTAATTATCTATCTATGAATGACCAATGAATCATATTTATGAAATTCATTCGTATAAGCGATTAAAATGACCAAATATTCTCCTTATGGTATGAATATCACTAAATTCTATTATGATAGGGGACTTTCAGTTATGACTAAAAGTGATCAAATGAGTGGCCGACAGGAGAGAATATTTTGCCAACGAATCATGGCATTATAAAAGGATATTTTATGACCATGATATTTGCATGTTCGATGATTAAAGAGTCTTATTTATCATATCGTATGACTCAAATGTTGTTTGCTCGTTGATGAATGATAATTTTTATAGACAGTCGAAAAATTCAAGAGAAAGAGTGTAAAACGGCATAAGAAGTGTAGTCATTTCGGACAGTAAATAAGAGGTGATTCAAACAACGTTGTACCCCTCACATAGCCCTTGAAGAATTACTAGACTAATCAAAGAAAATGATTAAAGTTTTTGTTGAGCGCTTGGTTAGTAATTGTCTCGTGAGCATCTCGCAATTCTCGTTTCTGATTGAAAGAACCAAGAAACTTGTCTAAACGTATTAGGATCGTTCCCTTAAATGCGGTTGCGGTAGTCAAGGGTAATTCCCTTATTTATAACAAAGAAACTTATGTTATGATCTAAGGAATCACATAGCTATTTTATGGACTGTCGTCTTATGTACAATCACATATTCCTACCCATGATCCATATAAAGTGATCAAGTAATTATCTCTGAAAGGTCTGTACTCTTTCGTCATATGGTTAAATGACTATAAGTATTTTATGGATGACTCGGATTCATTATTTATGATTGGAAGGATCAGCACATTGTCGTGTAACATGTATGTCGTTATTTATGACCATCAGGTCAAAAGAATTATTGTTTGCATGACATAGATTATCTTATTTACCATCGGAGATTTCATAAAGTTGTTTTATGGATGACATGAATTTTCTTATTAGAAATAATCTAAATATAGCAACAACGATCGGGCTGGATCAAGTTGCGATATTTTGTGAGAGACGGAACGAAGTAAAGACAAATTTTAAATTCGCAAATAAAGAGAAGCTGTTTCAAAGAAAACTGGGGACTTATTTTATTAAAGGAAACATAGGAGGAATCAAAATTAATGAGAAGAAAATATAATGGTTTTTGGCTTTCTTAGGAGGCAATTTACGTTCTTGCTCTGGTTTTACAATGTTTCCTATATGATTCCCAGTCGGGGTTCTCGGTATTCTTTTCTTATAACTCGTAGAGTTCAGCTAACACCTTCCGAGGTGAAGCTTCAGCCACAATAAAGAGTTACTTCAGGATAATATCTCAATTCTTAGACAATATATATACGGGAAGCAGGAATGGAGGGAAGGTAATGACCCTACTTCAATCGGCATGTCCCCGACATAATATTCGATGAGCGACAAAGCTACAATCCAGTTGAATCTCTTCTCTATACTTAATAGTCGGCCAGAGACCCTTTTCGTTTGATAAGATTGTTCTTAAAGAGAAAGTAATTCATCATTTTGCCTCAAAGTTGAGGACTCGACCTCAAAGTCTCACGTTAATCTTAAAGTTTACGCATCCTACCTTCTTTATTTCAGTAGCCTCTTACTAAGAAAGCAAGCATGACATGTAGACGAGAGTTTTTGTAGGTAGCCAGTAATTATGATCGAGTATTTGTATACATAAAAGATGCATATGATCGACAGTAAGCGTAAGTTAATTCCCCGAAAGAATGAGTATGTCAAAGGAAGAACCAACCTCCCGATAGAGGTATGAAAGTGATGTTCTTATTCGGATGTAGGGATATTTCACGCGGGAAAGAGACATGTGAGCTCGAGATCTTAGAGTAACAATCTCGACGGGAACAAGATTGAATTACGAAATTGAGGAGTCTGACGAACCCCCTAAGTGGTAAAGAGCTAGATTTTGATGAAGCAGAGATGTCAGAACTTCATGCGGAGGTTGAAACCATCATGATAGGCTAATCGGTTCAAAATTATTTCTAAGTTAGATTGCATAGCATTGACGAATCGAAGCAGCACGGCCGAATGGCATGGTGCAGTAAAATGCATCGATACATAAAGTAAAGAGCGATATTTATAGGAATATACCCTTCGAATTGAAAAGTCGTGAAATTCTCGTAGAACTCGGAATCTGATACCCTTAATGTCAGCGAGACGATTTCGGGCTTACTCATGGTTTTCTCAAGAAAGTGTACGAACGAGTATTAGACTTCGAGACGAGCCGATTTAATGTGGTTTGCGACTCAGAATCTGAATATGCAAACCAGAGGACTATTGATATTGCCCGGGGTTATTTACATAATAATGATATTCCCGGGGCTCATCTGACGTGGCTAAATGGTATTTTCGGTTTTGTATTATATTTATTGAGTAATTGGATTTTGGTGGTAATCTCGTAATCCGGGCATCCCGACCCCACGTATAAGAATTATGATGACGTTTTGAGCAATTTTGGATGATTCCGGTCGAGAATGATGTCAGGGGTATTTTCGTAATTTGGCACTCGGAGAGTTCGTTGGTGAGTTTATGCGATATTTTTGGCTATCTTCTAAGTACTCGGAGATGAGGAACTCGTGAGGAGTATTTTCATGTAATTTATCGGCATTAATCGTGATAAGTTTTCAATCGGAATGCATTTCGGAAGTTCTGGGATGTTATGACACTTCTTCGGGTTTAATTGGATATTTTCTAAGTCATATGGGCTAACTTGATTGTAATTGGGCTTCCCAAGGCCCGGGATTCGCAACTTTTTAAATAAAATGTCGCGAGAGAACTCGCTCAACCTCCACACTCGCGACTTTGTGTTAAAAAAGTCACGAGAATTTGTATCCTTGGCTGTAGTTGCGAGATTTCGTTGCCTAGCCCCAAACTCGCGAGTTTTCACCTCCCTTACCCCGGACTCGCGACTTTTCGTCACTTGGGCACCATGACTCGCGACTTTTCATCCAAAAGTTGAAACAAGCACTCCCATTCGCGAGTTTTTTTCATCTCGGGTGCGACGGAGTTGAATTTTTCATTTTTCGAACCATTTTCATTCGGATTGTCATCATCTCTCGTTTGTATTTAAATCTTTTGATTATTATAGTAGAAACCAATAGAGAGTTATGTTCTCCCCAGGATGTAAGCTCACACATTGTGAGCCCAATCTCGTATATCGCTCGTGTCCCCACAATAATTGAACTCAATATTATATAAGAATTGAGTAATCTATAAGAAAAAACCATAAATTATTTTCGACTAGATCATGTTTGCTGACTATGGTATTTTCTATATTCTGAGATTATTTCGAGTCGTAATGAAGTCGGATGTATTTTCGTAATTTGGACACCCTCGGGTCCGATCAGTATGTCCACTAAGGTCTTTTCGGCACTTTTGAGGTATCTTTGTCCTTTTGGACATCTCGGGGTCATACAGAAGGTTTCTAGTAGAGTCACGTATATTTTGGAAAATTCCAAATCAGAATAGCGCTAGGGGTATTCTCGTAAATTGGCACCCGAAATACGTTACTAAAATATTCCGTGATAGTTTGGATATATGTGAGTGTTTTTTAGATAGATTCATGCCAAGTGTCTTTTTGCATCTTTTCGCAGGTCACGGGTCAATCAAGAGGCATCCCGAATAATCGGGGACATTGCAATAGATATCCGGTTAAATTCGGGTGTTTTTGGACAAACTGGGCCAAATCGAGTCGGATTGGATAAGACTGGGCTTTAGACCCATGTGTAAGTTATTGATTCTGAATTCTCTATAAATATACGTCTCTAGTCACTTGAGAAAGGTTCGGAATGAGAGATTGAGTTGAAACTCGAAGTTGGAAGTCCAGAAATCGCCAAAGTCCTAAAACTAGAGTTGAATTTGCACCCTACAAATCCGCGGTAATTTTGTCTTGGAATTGTGTTGCGGAATCAAAAATCGATCAGAAATTTGGCTAAGGCAAAAATCGAGGATAATTTGCACTCCAAAAAATCGTGGGGAATTCGCATTGCAAAAAATGGAGGGGAATTTGCACTACAAAAAATATAGATGAATTTGCACTCCAAAAAATCGAGGGGAATTTACATTCCAAAAAATTAAGAGGAATTTGCACTGCAAAAAATGGAGGTGAAAAGTAAATCCACGGTTAATAGTGTTTTCCGGTCATGAATAGTAATTTCTCGGTGAATAGTGCTTTCCGTCAAAGAATAGTATATCCGTGGTGAATAGTAAATTTTCGGTGAATAGTATTTTCGGGCGATAAATAGTGTTTCCAATGTGAATAGTGAAGTCTGCATTGAATACGGTTTCCGGCATGAAGAGTATTTTGCGGCTAACCCTTAGTTTTGGAGATTTTATATTTATTCAGTTGTTCGTGTTTTCGATAGATCATTTATTTTGATCCCTTTAACCAAGTTTTCGGGTGAAGAGTAACGGAGTGAAAAATTGTGGAAAAGCGTATTACGATCCGAATATCCTCGATAAATTTGCACTTGGAGTTCAACGGTGAATTATTACATGGACAGTGTTTTATCATTTTCATTTCGGTTTTAAATGTCAGGCTCATTTCTCAATCCGGATTAGCATTGGATCAATTATTTTGGGAGTTTTGCGCAAAATACCACCGATTCTGAAAAGTGCCGGAAATTTACCACCATTCGCGTTAGCCAATCGCAAATTACACTTTTTACGTAATTCGCGATTGGCTAACGCGAATCGCGTTAGCCTGAATAAAATTTGAAAAAAAAATAATTTTTTTGTAATCGCGATAGCCTAAATCTACCGTCAAAATGAGGTCGATTTAGGCTATCGCGAATTGAGGCTTGCGAAACTGCCTCAGCCCTTATTTCTTACTATCGATAGCCTAACACGATTCGCGTTAGCCTAACGCGAGCAGAAAGAAGGTCGCGTTAGGCTAACGCGAATTGAACCTTATTAATCTGCCCCTTTCTTTCTTTCTTTTCCTTCTCGCGATTTGGGGTTTAGGTTTCGGGTTTCAGACGAAAAGCTGTCGCAATTTCTTCGAATTTTTTCCTATCCCGACATTCCTCCTTTCGTAGTTGTCGTATTGTTGTTGGTAATCAAATCGAAAGATCTTGAACCCGCTTTTTTTGCCTCCTCGATTTGTGTTGGTACTTATTTTAAATTGATTAGTTACGATTGATTAGTTGTAGCTATTTGATTTTTTACGATATTATTTGTGACAAATGGATTAGTTATTATATTATTTGTGACTAATTATTTCTCGTATTGATGTATTTTTTCTAATTGAAGGTTATGGATCCGTTTTTGAATTATAACATGTATCAGAATTACGATCCATCTCAAATGGCAGAATCATCTTCTTTCATGGAGTTATTGTTGAGTCAAGGGAATCCAGGTTTTTTATAATAAAATGTTATGTTATTATTCATTACACTTTTAGTATACAATATTTATTTGTTGTAGGTATGCCACCAGAATTCAACAGAAATGTTGAAAATCATGACGATGCTCCAATAATAGATTCAGATATTGATGAATCTGAAGCTGAACCTCCGCTACCTCGAGCTGACAGTAGAATGGAGGATGATCCATTGCCTCACACTGTTGTCGATGTTTCTAGGCTAGCACGCCTATTGTCTGGAGTTTCTCCCGGTATTCGTTCAAATACTTATTCCTTAGGAGACGATGTGGTAGCTGATGACTTTGCATATGCAAAANCTTTGTGCAGCAGTAATTCTTGCTGTTCATTCAACAAAGAAAGGGAAGAAGAAATATGGAGTCGTCACTCTCACTGATTGTAGATCCATTCTGCAGCCTCCACTCTCTCCACAGCACTTTGGTAAGTAATGATTCAGGGGACTCTCTTGAGCTACTGTAATGACGCCATTTTGTGTTACAGGTTTCTACCATTCAGCAATCCTCAACAATCATAGTGTAAAAGGAACAGAGACAGTATGGGAACTGGCGGAAAGTTGCTTCTCAGAATTTTCACGTTCAAAGACTTCTAACAAACACATTACAGACATGGCGGATCTTAATTTTTTAATGGCGAAAGCAGTTGATAATCCTGGACTTACACCGTCCGCCTCGCTACGGAGCTCTCTCGTCTCGGTGTTTGAGGATCCAGTGATTGAAAACGCCGGGGAGATTCGGCGTCTTGTCGGCGTCGAGGACTACATGGGATGCGCTTCCGTTCATGGTATCGGACCTTCGATAGCTGTTTTTGATACTGTTCGTGACGGAGAACTCGACTGTATTCTTGTATATCCTTCTCCTCTGCATTCCAGAGAGCAGATGGAAGAGGTCGCCGGTAAGATGACGGCCGTTTTGAGTCGTGGGTGAGCCGGTGAAGACGGATTTTGTTGTTGTTTTCGGTGTATTTTATTTATTTATTATTGTATTTTCTAATTTTCCTAATAAAATCAATCATTTTAAAACTCATGTACACTGGACGAACTAATAATATAAATATATCGGATATTTATCATAATAATAAAATGAAATAAAATTATTAAACTACATAAAATTTACAATTATTTAGTGATTTTCAATATATATTGTTCAAAAAAATTCCTATAAAAAATCTAAAAGCTCATATTTTTTTTTCTAAAACCAACAAATTTTATTCGACCTCACACGCTTAAATCGATTTTTTGTCAAAATAGCAATAAAAAAATGATCAAAATTTACAATATACCCAAAATTAAATAAAATAAGTTTTGCGTACTAGGAAGACAATAACATATTTTGGGTAAATAACATATCGATTTGAAAAAATCAAATCGATATAAATGTGATGCTTAACATACAAATTTGCGTTTTGAATTTTGGGCCCGAAATTTCTACAAAACTTCATTCGTTTGACCAAAAAAATATTTTTGGCATAGAGTCAAAATTTTATGTATTTAAAACATTGGTTTATATAGAATTAAAGTAAATTTAACAACAAGTATTATAAATATTTGAAATTAAGGGCATTTTAGTGATTTCGGACTAAAATTGATAATATCTCAAATTTGAAAAACTTAATTTGATTTTTGTTTAATTGTATAGTCAAAATTGATTTTGAAGTAAATTTAAGGGACTAAAAATGAAATTTTTACTAATATAATGTTAAAATTTCTAGTTACCAAAATTGTTTAGAGACGTTAATCTAACGATCCGTTTAATTTTAAATACATCCCTAAATGATGCTATTTTGACCCTTAAATATTAGAAGATTCGCTTATTTCACCATCCATTTCACATAATTATGCATATTATACACTTTAAGTTCAAAAAAATTATAATCATATATAAAAAGTAAAATATTGGTTCTCTTATGCATTATATTTAAATTCCAATGGTTAAATTTGTATAATTTCAAATTTGAAGTAATAACATTTATACATCTGATTCGTTGAGAGCTCTTTATTCAACTTTCTCTTATAGTGCTCGACTGCTAGTTATTAGAGTGATGGGATAATGAAAGCAATAAATTTATAGGGATTGTGGGTTATTTGGTTAAATAGCACACTGTAACTTTCCTTGGCCCAATAGCTCACCTTTATTAAATATTTGCTAAATAGTTCCATTCCAATTTTGTCAATGTTGTCATACTTAGCCCTTACTACTATACATACTTATTTTAAATTTTTTAAAATAATTTATAGAAAATAAAATTGTGTTTATTTGAATCTTATTTTTACAAACGAATTGCAAATCATACTGTACATATTAAATTGGGTTTATTTAAGATATTACAAAACAAAGTACAATAATTTTTAAGGGACAAATTAAATTATGATATTAAAATATTATATCGTATGATACATAAAATAGCGAAGATCGACCGAAATCTCGGTTATACGCTCCGAATCGGAATATACATTTTCATATAAATCAATATGTAAAATATAGGTGGTACTGGGTTATACTATTGGATAACAATCGATAAATGAAATAATAGACGATATCGGTCTTTGTCCAATAACTAAAGTATCGTGGTATAGGATCTTTGCTATATATTATAACACTAGAAATATAAATCTATAATAAGTAAAGTAAAAAGGAATAATTACCGAGTCATCTCCTAAAACTGTACGATGAGCATTTAATTTTCTTTTCTATAAATTATTTTTAAAAATTAAAACAAATACATATTGTGTATTACAGTTAAAGCTGACTAAATTAAAAGTTGGCAACACTAAAAAGCTAGAACCAAGCTATTTAGCAAATTTTAGACAAACGCAGGTTATTTAACTAATGTTTGATTAAAGTGGACTATTTTGCAAAACAATTTTTTGCAGTGTGCTATTTGGCCAAATCTCCCTAGGGATTGCATCCCTCATATTCATCTTCGTAGAGGATGGTGTTTGTCTACGGCTCCCAACATATGGCTGTGTAAATAACATATTCTCTAAGTTATTAAATTGCAAATATAATACATTTTTTGAGTAAAAATATGCATTGTAGCTTTCCAACTTCAATTAAATGCACATAAGACATTTCACGTTAATATTTTATACACAATTCTTGAAATCAATGGTCAATTTTATATAATTTTTCAAACGAGTCTTGTTTGCGTATTTTGAAGATCACTAATGCTAACGGAAAAACGTTTGTCAACTTAATAGAAAATTAAGTGCTAGAATGTCAGAAGTAAAATACAAACGGTATTAATATATAATTTACAATAAGTCAAGAATAACTTTAGGTGTCATTCTTGCAATTTCGTAAATAGATGTCTGCTATTTACACAACTCGTACGTTGAGAGAGTATTCATGCAATTTTCTCTATTCGTAAAACCGTTTATATTTGAATATAATACTCATTTGTCATCTATAAGAGATAAATTTTAAAAACCACTCACTAGAAAGGACGAAAATGGCTAGATTAACAGTGAGCCTTGGCCTAGTGGTTGAGTAGAATTGCCGTGTGTGGGGCTGGATAACGCTCAGCCCAAATTGACTGAGAACCTGGGCCGCAAGAGACTGGGCCAGCAAAGAAATCGCAAGCCCAAAACACAAAAGACAGTTTTGGCAGTTAAAGATAAAAGCCGAAAGAACAGAAGCAAGCAGAAGCAACAGCCGAAAAAGATCACAGAATACAAGCATTCCAAGATCATCACCGGAAAGATCATGATCAGGGAAGATTGAAAGTAGCTAGGTTACGTTTCAACCTTCGTTTGTAATATGTAAAACTGTCGATAGTGAATTGAGGGTGGATTTTACCCTCCGTGGTTTTTTTCCGGGTTTACTCCGGTTTCCACGTAAAAACTCCGGTGTCGTATCCCCAAAGATAAAACTAACGCACCTGACGGAGCAACAAGTGAAAAAGCAATACCGAATTATCAGAAGGACCAATTGATTAGGCCAACAACTGGTGGCCCATGCAGGTCACCAACCTGCGAGAGAAGAATCAAGATAAGAATCAAGAAAAGAACCAGGGAGAGGGTCAAGAAGCAGACCTGAAGAAAACACAGTCAAGAAATCAAGAAGTAATGTCGTTCGAGCCTTACTCCATGATTAGACTCACCTCCACAAATTATTCCGAGTGGAGGGGCAGAATGGAGGACCTTCTCTATGGACGAATGCTGTATGAACCAGTGGAACTTGGAGATGCCAAGCCCGCTGATTACACAGACGCTAAATGGAAACTGTTGCATAGGCAAACAGTCGGATTCATCAGACAGTGGGTGGATTCCACCTACTATCATCACGTTTCAGAAGAAACAGATACCAAGAAGGTTGGGAGAAATTATCCAGAATATTCGAACCTAAAACGACTCAGAACCAGGGATCGCTGCTACACAGATTACTTGGTATGAGATACAAAGATGGTGGAAATATGGCGGAATACATTAGCAAGTGGCTGGAAGTGACCACCCATTTGACTAAAGCAGGTTTAGCACTTGAAGAAAAGCTAAGTTGCCTACTACTACTTTACTCTCTACCGGAATCCTGGAGTCCCCTAGTTATGATGCTGCATAGCACAACGCCAAAAGATAGACAGAAGCTAGAAGTAGTGAAAGATTACTTGATAAATGAAGAGCTAAGAAGAAAGGATCTGAAAGGATTTGATCAAGGGAAGGAAACTGTTGCAGCAGCCACAGAAAACCGCAGCAGATCCAAGCAGAGAAATAACAACCAAAAGAGAGGGAAATCCAGGGAGAAATCCCAAGATAGGAAGTCCCAGGAAAGAACCGGTGAAGCTAGGAAAGAAACAAGGGCATGGTTTCATTGTAAGAAGGTAGGACACCTTAAAAAGGAGTGCATATACTGGTTGAAATTACAGAATAACGCTCCTGAAAATTCTACAGCCACTGCACACGAGGAAGAAGCCTTAGTAGTTCTCTCTACCGAAGATGACAAATATGGGAACTCTCCCAGCAATGAATGGATAATAGACTCAGCAGCCTCTTATCATTGCACTCCTAGGAAGGACATATTCACAACATATAAAACTAGCTCCTATGGAAAAGTAAGAATGGGAGATGACAACGTGGCAGACATTGTTGGTATAGGAGATATCAAAGTTTTGACAGAAGCAGGGACTGAAATTTTGCTGAAAGAAGTGAGACACATCCCAAGCTTAAGATTAAATCTATTATCAACTCATGTGTTTGACAAGGAAGGATTTAACAGCCTTTTCGGAAGTGGAATTTGGAAGCTCACTAGAGGATCAATGGTTGTCATCAAAGGGGGGCTTAAGAATACTCTCTAAAGGACAAGGCTGCTGGTCAAACCAGAAATTGTAAATGCAGTAACATAAGGAAAAGATATGGATCTATGGCATAAGAGACTCGGGCACTTATCTGAAGATGGCCTAAAGCAGCTAAGGAAATTGGGATCAATTGATTTCGGACAGCAGAATCTCTCAGGGCACTGTGAGACTTGTCTATACGGAAAGCAACACAGAGTCAGTTTCAGTGTAGCACTAGAAACAAGAAAGGAACCCCTTGAGCTGGTTCACTCCGATGTTTGCAGCTTAGACACAGAATCCCTAGGAGGGAAGAAATACTTTGTTTCCTTTATCGATGACTATTCAAGAAAGGCGTGGGTATATCCCATGAAAACAAAGGATGAGACATTGAAGTTTTTTAAAATCTGGCAACTACAAGCAGAGAGACAATCCGAAAGAAAACTGAAGAACCTAAGGACGGACAATGGAGGGGAGTATACCTCCTATGACTTTGAAGAATATTGCCGATCTCTTGGAATTAAACATGAAACAACAGTCCCAAGGACTCCCCAGCACAATGNGGCCTACTGCACGTAGTACAGTGCAGGTATAAAAAGGACGCTGAGAGAACGAAAGAAAGAGAGCCTTTTTGAATCAGAAAGAAAGGACGGAAGAAGTTTGGGATCCTCCTGGTTCTTCCTCCCCACATCTGTGGTTTCACAGCTCCTCTCGATTTATTTTCGAAGCGCTTTGTGGTCCCCCTTTGTATTGATTTGAAAACATGCATTGTATGATCCTGTTTTCGGTTATTGGAAGGGCTAAGGGCTTTTCTTTCCGCCCTTAGTCAAGTGGTTTTTTCCTCGCTTCCGAGGTTTTCCACTCTAAATCCTTTTTGCCTTCTATGCCTCTAAACCGTTAACTCTTCTCCACACATGAACAAATCATAACCGAGTTCGTCTTGTAACGAACCGGTCGACTGTTGACACCCCTGGTTTTCTAACCACAACAGTTATGTTATTATTCATTACACTTTTAGTATACAATATTTATTTGTTGTAGCTATGCCACCAGAATTCAACACAAATGTTGAAAATTATGACGATGCTTCAGTAATAGATTCAGATATTGATGAATCTGAAGCTGAACCTCCGCTACCTCGAGCTGACAGTAGAATGGAGGATGATACATTGTCTCACACTGTTGTCGATGTTTCTAGGCTAGCATGCCTATTTTCGGGAGTTTCTCCCGATATTCGTTCAAGTACTTATTCCTTAGGGGACGATGTGGTAGCTGATGACTTTGCATATGCAAAATCTCGGCGAGTTTATTCTTCATACAACCTATGCAATCTAAATCTTGTTGTTGGAATGGGTTTCAAAGATAAATCAGATGTCCAGTTCTATGTTTGCTACTTTCATATCGTCCGCCGATATCAGTTTAGGATTTTAGATAGTACACCACAGTACTGGATGCTTGAGTGCTTTTTAAAGGAACAAACAAATTGTGTATTTCATCTTCGAGCAAGGTGTGATGTTAGAGATAAGGTCTGGCAATTTTCGAGAGGTTATATTCCTCATTCTTGTGGTGCCGGTAATGTGAGTGGTAAGCATCGTAACATGATAATGAATTTTATCGCTCGTGATATGGTGGAATACATATGGAACAAAAAAAAGAATGTATGTATTATAGATATGTATACATGTTATAGGAGTTCTAATTTTATTTTTTTACATGATTGAAAGTTCAAGATGTTATAAAACAAATGCACGATAGATATGCATTCAATGTTAGGTATGATAAAGCTTGGCATGGGGTCCAACGTGCATATGAGTTAGTGCATGGTTCCTGGGAATCGTCTATGGAGAGACTTCCGACACATTTGGCAGCTATATAGATGAGTAATCCGGGTACCGCAGTTGAATGGAGTCTTTATGACACTGATAAGGGTTCGAACGACAAGGTGATTCGTTATATTTATTGATCTTTTCGACCTTGTGCAGACGCTTATGAACAGTGTATTCCCATTATCTCCATTGATGCTATACACCTTTATGTACGGTACAATCACAAACTCTTGATAGCCATTTGCAAGGATTTTGGAGGTCATGTTATTCCCTTGGCGTATGCTCTTGTTGATCAGGAAAGCAAAGATTCATATTCTTGGTTCATTCAGTTATTGGACAATCATATTATTCGGGGTAAGTCGGCTTGTATAGTGTCAGATAGACATGCTGGTATTACAGGGGCTGTTGAGTCGTTGGAAGCATTTCAGACCGGTCGGTTACATCACCGATGGTGTTTGAGACACCTTACATCGAATTTGAATACACACATAAAAATCGTCCGGTGAAGAAGCTTGCTTACCGTGCTGGGGCAACCCCATTGGTATCAAAATGGAGATCACTAAAATGTAGTCGTGCGTACATATGGCTTACTCGACCGGAGATGGAAAGCAATTTGCACAAATGGGCACTTGCTTTCGATGGTGGACACCGACATGGTACGTTAACTACTAATCAAGTGGAATGCGTAAATGGAATGATGAAAAATGTCCGCCGTTATCCGATTTCCAGTTTGGTGGATTCAACATTTTACACGACACAAAAATTGTTCATAAAACGACGTGATGAACTTGCGATCATGACAAGGAATATGCAGGTTAACATGAATTATGCTTTTATAAATTGATGCATTTTCTCATTGTGTTTTAGCGTTTGCAGGCCTTCACCCAAGAAACGCAAACGTGGTATGAAAAACAACGAATGAAAGTCGACTCATATGAGATGCACTACTGGGACCTGGATAGGCAAGTCGGAGAATTGCAACGCATAAAACGTGGGCGTGGCCCGAGTACACGTAAAACAATCGATTTGGTTAGAAAGACTTGCTCTTGTGGTAGATGGATTGTGCATTTGCTTCCATGTGCACATGCTCTACGGTGTGCCAGTATAAACTATGTACCGACAACAGAACTCATTATAGGGATCCCGACTTTGGAACATTTGAAGAACCAATATGCAGATCTACATCTTATGCAATTGGGTCCCGAGAGCGAGTGGGAAGTGCCTGGTTGGAGACTTTGGCACGATAAAGATCGCCTGAAGAAATCACGTACTGGGGGGCGACCTCGAACAACTAGGATACCGAATGAGATGGACATACAGAGTGATGATTGATTGTTTGTGTATTGTTACATTATTTATTTTTAGACTTTTAATTATATTAGATACTTGTTAATTACTAAAATGGAGATCACTAAAATTTAATTATATTAGATACTTGTTAATTACGTACTTGTTAATTAAAATTTAACTATTGTTAATCACATACTTGTTATTTATAAAATAGATACACAAAATGGAGATCACTAAAATTTAACTATATTAAATCCATAAAAAAAATATTTATCACACACAATCAACGTCGTCTACGACCGGCACTACCATGCTGCCCGAGATGTCCACCGGTGCCATACGGACGACTGACACGAGTACGCCTTCCCCGTCGTTCGCCTACCACCTGCTCTGGTGACTCGTCTCGGAGTCTAGTCACAGGCTCTTCATCTTCACCTTCTGGCTCCATAGGCGTATCTCTCGGGCCGATCGGGGGTATATCGTTGTGCTCGCGTGTCTGCTGTGAGGAGCTGGCTCCATGTGTAGGTGCGAAACCAACACCAGGTGTCGGGGTCTGCTGCATCGACTGGTAGAATGACCACATCATACTCATTTGTTCCGGGGTGAGGGAGGGAGGCGGCGTCTGAAACGAAGGTACCTGACAATCAACTGTAGGGGGCACATGGGAACTACCGGTGGTCAGATCTGGAGCACATGTATCACTCCTAAGTTGCCCACCGTATAAATACCCATACAAGTTCCTCGAATCAGTGGTCATCTGAACCGCTGCTGA
>RWGZ01000997.1:0-23435 GCA_009725065.1 Utricularia reniformis | reverse complement strand
AAAACCCGAAATATGGCCAAAATACATACCTTCGACAGTAGGAGGTGTAAAATCGAAAACTCCGGAGTTGTTTGGTCGAATGCCCGTGCGGGACTAACTGGAAAACGTTTTTCGGGAGGAATTCGCGATTTGGGTTTAGGGCTCGCGATTCAGAGAAGAAATGACGCAATTTATACTGGTTATGCTCTTGTTTGCCTAACGCGAGCCGATTTAACGAAAAGCGAGTAGGAAATAACGAAAAAAAGGGTTGAGGCAGATTCGTAAGCCTCAATTCGCTTTAGCCTAAATCGACCGCCTTTTGGTGGTCAATTTAGCCTAAAGCGAGCTAAAAAAAAATAATTTTATTTTTAATTTTATTCAGCCAAACGCGACTCGCGTTAGACAATCGCGAATTTGGTAAAAAATGCAATTCGCGATTGCCTAATGCGAATGGTGGTAAATTTCCATACCGATTATCAATCGGTGTTATTTGCGCAAAACTCCTAAAGCAGTTAGTAAATTATATACAGCGGTTTTCCTGAATCTGGTTAGGTTATTGACTACCGTCGGTGAGTTGGGGATGTGTTTGTGGAAGCATTGGACTGTGATTATGAATGCCGACAATCTTCCCCTACCTTGTCTTATTGGAAAAGCCATGGAGTTGGGCGACGTTTTCGACTGGTCCACCCATCTACCACGGAAAAAGTCTTTCGCTAGTGAGGCGACCCAATTCAACAACTGTCCCCATGCTTATAATTTGATGTTGACATAGCGGCAGCCCGTAACATTTTGCTTTGTTGTCTCCTTGACTTCAAAGTTGGAGCTGGAGCCCCCATTTTTAGTTGTTATCACATAGATCTAATGCGTTAACAAGATATTAATACACTGATATAATGGGTAATTGATTTGATCCAAATATTTTCAATGTGATTAATTTATCTTATGGATTTGATTACACTTTCGGACCTATTAAATCCTGAACTTCTAGATGTTATCGAAACTTTAGGGTGAGTTTCGAACTGGTTCGTACCGGTTTACAAAAAAAACCTCGAATAGAAAAGTGCATCGGACCTATACGACAAAAATAGATTGATCTATGATTCGAGTATTACCGAGTATATTGAAGCAAGTTTGAATCGGATCAAGTCCAGTTCGATTTGAGGGGAGTGTTGAAATATTGTCTCACATCGTACGTGGAAATAGAAAAGTTCTAGTTTATAAGAAGAGTAATATCATAGGTAATTGGCTTGACTCAAATCTTTTCAATGTAATTCACTTATATTATGGACTGGGCTGCACTCTTCCGACCCATTAAATACTAAATTTTTACATGGTATCGGAGCTTAAGAATGGGTTTCGGGTTGGTCCGTATCGGTTTAGACAAAAAAAAAACTCGATAGAAAAGCGCATCGTATTTAAACGACAAAAATAAATCGACTTATAATTTGAGCACTCAAGTCTGAAACGGACCAAAGCTCAAAACTTAAGAATGATATCATAGATAGTAGACTTGGTCCAATTAAATTGTGAATTTCTATAAATAAAAGATGACTCCTTTATTCTGTTTGAAATTCCAACCTTTGAGAAGAACTGAACTGGATTCCTAGGATTTTCAAATTGTCTTCCCGTCCCGTTCACGTCTCTACGGGCTTTTAAAGGTCTTGTCACTTTCAAGCGTACTAGGACCACTGCTATTCTTACTCCAATAATCCATGGGAAACCAAGCATGAGATTTACAGCTTATGGGGCCCCAGGATATATCATATTTATATGATGTATCCCCGTAAACTGCTATGCATCGCTGGTGAAAGGGAGAGTTAATTATGCATGGAGATGAAACCTGGCTCATTTACATGAGGATAAGGTATTTTGAATTATTTTGTAGGAATTCATCTAGTATATTGTAACTTGATTGTTTTCGTGGAGCTGGCAAAATATGGGGGGCATAAATTGTTTTGTATTTTTCCAATAATTGGTGGGTTGAAATGACGAGTTCTGAAATAAAAAATGGGTCCGAGCTCCTTAGAAATGGTCATTGCAGTTGGCAGGGTCTTCAAGTTTGTGCGAAATCTCGAAAGGGGCAGGTCACATAAAAGTGAAAATGACATCGGCCATGAGCTGTTGTTGCTGCTCACAGCTCATAGTGATGCCCCACTTCTCATGTCTATGCTGCTGATTCTTCAGAGCTCTGGCAAGGAAGAATATCTTCTGTACAGTAAGACAATATCTGTTCACAGTTATTGTCTTATTATCCTCAGATGGTATCTTTTTTCATTTTCTTAATCTCGTTCTTTGTTACTTCACTCCTAAAGTGAATAACGACACTCATACGAATTGAACTTCGTACCGATAAATATGTATATTATATATTATATAGTTCAGCTGCTGGTTATTCTCCATAAAAAGCTTTACTTTTCATGCTTCTAGTTTCTCAGAGCTCTTTGGGTTGTTATGCCTTTCTAGAAGTTGCTCTACAGTCTACACTCTATGTTAAGTTAACCCCGTGTATGGAATGAAGCAAAAAGTCTGATTTCCTTTATTGGTATTTATCTTAAGCGAAGGATTCGTTCTTTGAATATTATATTTGAGTTCAAAACAAATTAGTGTGGTTTTTTATTTTTCATTTTCTTTCAGATTTTCATAGGCTGTCATGGATCACTGAAGGTTTTGATGATTTGAGTTTTGTTTCACAATAAAACAAATTCTCACTGAAGCTTCATTTTCCTTGAAAATGGTGGAGGATATAGACTTGGATGCAGTGATAGAAGAATTCGAGGAATTTACAAGAGATGCTGGGAGTGTTCAGAGAGAAACCCTGAAGAAAATCTTGGATGAAAATGGGAAAGCAGAATACTTACAAAGATGGGGTCTCAATGGAAGAACCGACCCTGATAGTTTCAGAGCCTGTATTCCACTTGTTTCTCACAAGGACTTGGAACCGGACATTAACTGTATTGCTGAAGGCACAAATCAATGCATCCTCACAAGAAAACCAATAACTACCATTTCACTCAGGTACAATTTACATCCCTCTTCTCTTTACAATTTACATGCCTCTTCTATTTTTATTTGCAGTTCCGGTACAACCGAGGGAAAGCCCAAGCTCGTACCCTTCAATGATGAATTAATGGAAAGCACAATACAAATATTCAAGACCTCTTTTGCATTTAGGAACAGGTATAGGAATATCTCCATTGTTTTGTGGATTATCCTTTTTTTACCATCTTCTGCAGGGAATATCCTGTTGGAAACGGGAAGGCACTGCAGTTCATCTACAGCAGCAAACAATTCAAAACAAAAGGAGGCTTAGTAGCTGGAACTGCCACCACAAATGTATACAGAAATGTTCAGTTCAAGGAAACTATGAAAGCCATGCAGACACCCTGCAGCAGCCCTGATGAAGTTATCTTTGGACCTGACTTTTATCAATCTCTCTACTGCCATCTTCTTTGTGGAATCATTTCCAGAGACGAAATTCAAGTTATTTCATCTGCATTTGCCCATAGCATTGTCCATGCATTCAGAACCTTCGAACAAATATGGGAAGAAATTGTTACGGATATAAGGGAAGGTTCCCTATGCAGCAGAATTACTGTCCCATCAATTCGAATGGCTGTGTCAAAGCTTCTCAGGCCTGACCCTGAATTAGCAAACATCATATTTAAAAAATGCTTGGGTCTGAGCAACTGGTGTGGGGTAATTCCAGAGTTGTTTCCTAATGCCAAGTACATTTATGGGATTATGACAGGATCCATGGAGCCTTATGTCAAGAAACTTAAGCATTATGCCAGAGATGTACCTTTGTTGAGCGCTGATTATGGATCCTCGGAAGGATGGATCGGTGTGAATATAAATCCTAAGCTACCTCCCGAGCTGGTCACATTCACAGTTCTTCCGAATATTGGTTATTTTGAATTCCTTCCTTTGCAGCTACAAAGTGAAAAGCAAGAGGGATCTTGCACATTGACCATCGAACCCCAACCTGTGGAACTAGCAGATGTCAAGGTAGGGGAAGAGTACGAGATCATCATCACCAACTTTGGAGGTAAATCGTCCCCATTCTTCCTTTCACCGGTGCTCGTGCTTTTTTGTGCATTCCAATATCTGCTAATGGCCATTTGGAGCCATACAACTGATGAATTGAGTTGGTATTGTGTTAATCTTTACAGGATTCTACCGTTACAGATTAGGGGACGTAGTAAAAGTTAAGGGATTTCACAACTCCATACCTGAGCTCCAATTCATATGCAGAAGAAACCTTCTTCTCACAATCAACATTGACAAGAACACTGAAAAGGATTTGCAGTTGGCCGTGGGAGCAGCAGCCAAGCTACTTTCTAAGGAGAAATTGGAGCTTGTTGACTTCACAAGCCGTGCTGATTCATCTAATGATCCTGGACACTATGTCGTCTACTGGGAAATAGACGGAGAACCTCGAGATGATATCCTTCAAGAATGCTGCAACTCTTTGGATACTTTTTTTGTGGATGCAGGCTACGTAGGATCAAGAAAGATCAATTCCATTGGTGCTCTTGAGCTCCGACTTGTGAAGAAGGGAACATTTCACAAGATACTTGATCACTACGTTAGCCTCGGTGCTGCCGTCAGCCAGTTCAAGACTCCTCGGTGCATCGGCCCCTCGAACAACACGGTGCTCCAAATACTCCATGCAAATGGTGAGAAAAGCTACTTCAGCACAGCTTATTAGTAGTTCAACTTCACTGCTCCTTTTCAATGTATTCCCCAGAGTTTTTAACGACCAACGAGATTTCATTTTTGTATGATCCCATAATTCCTAATGCTTCGCTCCAATATAATTATTTATCGAATTTGATATCTATAATTCCTTTTTTTTATTAATATTAAATTGATGGTACGGACATGCTATTAAATAATTCAATTGAATTCAGGGGTTTTGTTTGTGATCATAAAACACCACCGCCTTCTTATTAATGTTGTGGAGTAGAGTGGTCATCGATGGTGATGAGAATTGTCGTCTGTCAGCGTTGATGCATGCGATGGGTTGTCTTTACTCTTTAATTCCATTGAAAAAATGAAATGAAATGAAATGGTGACTTCATTTATACTTATACGGGTGATGCTGAATTGCTGACCTTGATGTGCGTGAATGTGATGCAGTAAATGCATCTTGAACCACCCTCACTTTTGTTCACTTGTACCCAATATCTGAATCTTTCTTTATTTTTCTTGGGTGCTGAAGAGATGAAGCGAGTGAACACCAGTTTCCCTATGAACATCTTCTCACCCACAATGCTGAAATTTTGTGGGTGTTTTCTTCTCATGGGATTTGCTTATCGTCTCTTTTCTAACAGCGTTGTTCCCCTTTCACCTCCTGTGGGTTCCGATGATGAACCCCATATAAATCTTGCAAGTGGGTTTCTTCTTCTTTTTAATTGCTTTTGTAAGTTGTAGATCTTGATTGCTGCTGCATTTCTTGTTTGGTTACAGAGAGTTGTGACATCTTTATGGGAAGATGGGTTCAGGATTTCAAAGGCCCAAGATATACAAACGGTACATGCTCCATTATTGAGGCGCCACAAAATTGTATGACCAACGGGAGGCCAGATTCAGATTACCTTTACTGGAGATGGAAACCTAATGATTGTGATTTGCCAAAGTTTGATGCCAAGACTTTTCTCACCAAAATGAAACACAAATCACTTGCTTTCGTTGGTGACTCAATTATGCGCAACCAAGTCCAGTCTTTGCTCTGCATGCTCTCAGAGGTACTTCAATAATTATAATTACCCACAACTTGATTGTTCTTAAGAATTTTGTGTTTATTCTGATTGCAAGTTTTTTATTCTTCTGAACGAGAGAAGGGGTCTTCAATGATTTGTTTCTTCTTAAGACAGAGATTGTTAATGTTTCCTTAACAAACTGGTCCAAAATTGTAGTTGATTTTTTGAATGGAAAGAGATTCATATGGAAGTTACATTGACGTGTTTGTTCTTCTTTAGGTAGAAGATGTTGTGGAAGTTTATCATGATGAGTCTTACAAGAACAGAAGATGGTCATTCCTCCCTTACAACTTCACTGTCTCTTTAGTGTGGTCTCCTTTTCTTACAAAAGCTCGTATCTTTGAGGATGACAATGGTGTTTCTACTGGGATTATTCAGCTTCATCTTGATCAACTCGACACCAAATGGACAGATCAGTATCAATATTTGGATTACATTATAATCGCTGGAGGCAAATGGTTTCTCAAATCTGCATTTTACTATGATAACTCCAAACTCATAGGTTGCCACAGATGCTACGAGAGCAACAAAACGGATATTGCAGTCGACTACGCATACCGTAAATCTCTCAACACAACCTTCAAATTCTTCACTGAATCAAACCACAAGCCGTTGATCATTTTCAGAACCACCACACCTGATCACTTCGAAAATGGAGAATGGAATACAGGTGGATACTGTAACAGAACCCTGCCTTTCACACCAGGAGAAGTTGGAATTAATGAAGTTGATCGATTCATGCGAGATGTAGAGCTTCAAGAATTTGATATGGCAGCAACACAACAGAAGAATGGATTGAAATTGCGGTTGTTGGATACAACTTGGCTATCATTGTTGAGGCCCGATGGTCATCCGGGAGTCTATCGACAATACCATCCATATGATGGGAAGGATGATCATGTTAAGATTCAAAATGATTGCTTGCATTGGTGCTTACCAGGACCAATTGATGCTTGGAATGACTTGATCATGGAGATGCTTGCAAGAGACTTAAGATGACAGGCTTTCCATGTCATCTATTGTCCGTTTTCCATTTGCTTTGTGTATCAAGACTGCAGTTATGTACTCCCCTGTTTGTATATGCATTTAAGAGAGAACACACAAGAGCGTAAGCAGGAAACCAACACTCAAAATTTTATAAATAAAAACACCCTGACAATTGTTTCAAAATCTTCATAGAATATAACCATCACAGGACGAAAGAATATATTTAATTGGTCCTCAATCCAGGTACGTTATTGAGGCCCATTTTACCAACAACGCGTTTGGGAATGGCTGGAGGGATGTGAAGCCCCATGCATCGACTGAAATTATTTGCAAGCTCTACAAGTTTGAGTTTGTCACGACCAATATGTGAATTGGAGTTGTAGTAACCAAGCCATGCCTGATACGCTGATGCTTTGGTTATCGACTGTACATGGGAGAGACCCTGATCCACCTGCAGGAAAATTGAATTACAAAACCCTGATCGAAGTTAAATACAAAATGGCTAACCTTTTGGCGGGTATCTGGATCAACTATAGGTACAGATGCTTTTGACAAGGGCAAGTCCTTGATACTGGACAAAAAGTAATCTTCCCATGGTGCCAACAACAATACACCTTGTCCTTCTTTCCCTTTTCGTCCGGTTCGGCCAAGTCGATGCACGTACTGCTGCTTATCAGCTGGTAGACCCAGCTGTATGAAAGCAGGATGCTAGAATTCTTCAAGTAAATGAATACTATCTTTCTAGAGGAGGGAGATTGGGGTACCTGTACAACAAGAGTGACATCTGGATAATCTACACCACGCGCAGATACATCTGAAGTCACAAGAATGATGCCAGTTGATTTTCGAAACTCATTAGAGATTCTGGTTCTGTAGGATTGAGATTTTCTGGAATGAATTTCTCGAACATTCAACTTAAGTTTGCCCAAAAGCTCAGCAACAAGCTTTGTCATCATGGCAGTAATGCAGAAAACAAGAACCTGCCATACAGAAACACAGGATCACATAACTACTATATTTTTTTAGCAAATGAAGATTCATAATGTTGAAAACCTTGTAATGGACATCATCTGCAATATGTTCTTTCAGCATAGTGTAAAGAAGTGAAAAGTGATTGTCCAACTCAGCAACTAAGTGAGTTTGTTTGACCTGATACATTCAAGTTACAAGGAATTCAATGAATATGGAAAATAAGATTGGAAGATTTTTTTATAGAAATACCTGTGAATGCGTGTCGTCCGCCCCTTCCTTCACTGTGTTGATATATTCATGGTCCTTTTTTAAAGCAATATGGCAAATTTGGCGTACCTGAACAAGTATTCTCTCCATTTAGGAATATTTTTGGTAAGCTATCAAATCTGGTTACATGAATTACCTCTGGTGGAACAGTAGCAGAAAATAACAATGTTTGGCGCTGCCTTGGAACAGCATCTATGATTCTCTCTATTTCTTTACGGAATCCTAAGCCCAGTAAATGATCAGCTTCGTCAAGGACCAAGACTTTAACTCCCATTAGCCGAGTAGCAAACCCAGCTGTGTTCTGTATGTGATCCCTAAGCCTTCCTGGTGTAGCTATCAATATCTGTGTTTTATCGAAAAATATAAACAAGTTGAATGCTCCAAGAATTAACAAAAGTAATTCAAAAGGTTGAAATGAACGAACCTGCGATGGACTTGAACGCATTCTCTTTTGTTCCTGTGCTATCTGCGTTCCACCGATGACAACATTAGTACCAATAGTACGATGATATTTTAATAGCTTATTGGCCTCTGCAGCAGCTTGGCAAGCAAGCTCCCTAGTTGGACATATAACGAGCACAAGTATCGGGGCTAGCTTTTCAGATTTAATAACTTGAGGCGATTTTACCACAACTTCGATAGCAGGAAGCTGAAATGCAGGTTCCAGGAATCAGCATACAGAGAATTCAAAGGAAAAATCGGGACAAAGGATTGCTCAGCAAAGTGCCTATGCAACTAGCGTGATGATATAAAATTTTATAGCATGATGAAAATATTTTGAAAAGCGATGAGGATCTGAGCTACACAGCACAGTGCCAGAAAGGAAGAATTTATACCAAAAAAGCAACAGTTTTCCCGGTTCCCGTTTTTGCCTTAGCAAGAACGTCCTTACCTGTAACACACATAATCAGCACTGACTGTACACATCGAAAATGAACGGCCAAATAATTTGAAGTGGGAATACGAAAGGCTTGGAGCTCATGAAAAACATAAAATAATTTACTACACCTTTACTTTTACCTTTTAAAATAACAGGAAGGGTTGCTTCTTGCACCAGAGTCATCTTTTCATATCCAGCATCTTTGACTCCCTTAAGTGATAGAGGTGAGACTGGACAATCATCAAACCTGAAGGCAATAAGCAAACAAATGTAGCTATATCCCACCACAAAAAAACCAAAAAAATCAGATACCTGCTTTCACTGAGATAAGATTCACTTCCTGTTAAACTTGCAGAACTCTTATGCGTAAAAGCTTCTTCTTGGATTTTTTCCATTTTCTTCTCACGATCAATACCTATTCGACTCCCCGATAAAGCATCTTGGTTTCCACCCCTTGGCTTACTACGGGAATCAAACTCTCCATTCGTTGCACTATTCCTTTTTCTCTTCCTACCGGCAGCTTTACTTCTAAATCCCCCCCTTTTTCCACCACCAGCATTCTCATCACCCATCTTCCTTTTCGAAACTGCCTGCGGCTCCGTGCACCTCTTGCTTTCCCTGCCCGCGCTCTACAAAATCCCAGCTCAGAAATTTAGGCCTTCAGGGTTTAAGCCCTTCTCCGACCGTCTCCAACAATTTATTGTGGGCAAGATGAGGGTTTAAGTTAAACAGCCTCAACAACGACGTCGTTTTCAACCCATTGGGCCAAATCTCAATCATAAGGCCCGTTAATTAGATAGATGCAGGACGGTGTCGTTTCATTGGGGATCTTCTTCCGAGCGGGAAATTTTTTTGATTGTCAGCGAGATTCTCTAATATCCGTTAGGTTCGTGGGTTTTTGCTCTCAAATGCCAAGAACCGTATGATTCAACAATACTAAGTTTCTACATTTTCCGACCACCAAGGTATGATGGATTCTTGTTTTTACAGGTGAGAAATCCTGAGAAAAATGCTGCTGTTTCACAATTTCTGGCTGAATCGAGATAAGAAATATGCGCGATCGCTTTTTCCTGACGCGGATGGTGCTCGGGAGTATGATCGGTTCTGAAAGGGAAATGGGCTTTAGGTCATTGCTTGGTAGAAAGCGATATATTTTTCTGTGTAGGGATACGGTTGGCGGAGGAGAGGATGTTGGATAATATGGTTGAGGAGTTCATTTACTATATGGATAGCAATGGGAATGCACCTGGGAGACTGAAACTTAACAAAGAAGTCAAATGAGCTGAAAAAGTGGGAAAATCGTCGGAACAGAATGTGATAAAAAGTAGAATAGAAGATTCAGAGAAATATGTGGAAAGGGTGGAGCGCTCTTGCAATATGCAACTGTCACGTAAGTTTATCAATCTTCTAGATACACATTTATTTAAGATTCCCCATATGCTGCATGTTGTGGCTGATCTAAAAAGCTTCATGCTCTTTCTTGGTTAATACCTTTGTATATTATCGTTCCTGCATTTTTTAAAGTTACAATATGCTAGATGTTTCAGGTGAAAATGAGATATATCTCTATTCATGGGGGCCTGGGTGAGTGGTGTGACAGCCGTAGGACTAATGGCTGTAAAAGACTTATATTTGTTGGATCAGGTCGCCAACAGGGCATAGAACTGACTGTAAGCCTTCAATTTTCATTCTTCGAAGTATTTTCTTAATATCACTCTAGCATACCAGCAGCCTATTTTTTTATGCTTTTCAACAGGCACCATCCAGTTTGCCTTTTAGGGAATTCTCAGGTTCACTTGTTTTAGCTGTTTCTTCAGAGTTGTAGTATTTGGCATGTTGTTAAAACCTTACTTTAGAGTTTGGGCAGTGTTTGGATATACTCACACGCATTATTATTATGTGGTAATCCTTGCAAGTCTAGAATGATAAGAACATGGATGCGTGTTGTATATACCAATTAGCATGTTGATTCCTTTTAGAGTTAACCATATACAACTCCAAGTCCCTCACTTTTTATATACCTTTACATTATTTCCCCTGATCTGAGTACTTAATCCATTAGATAACTTGATGATAGTAATTTAGACAAGTATGTCGTATGTCTTTTTATATTAAGGTAGTGAGCATGTGAAAAGTGAGTGGTGATAGTTATTACATTTATCAACAAATCATTTTCAGAGAAGAGAATCATTATTGGTCACACAACATTCTTGTTTCAGGTCATACCATTATCTTTATAAATCTGTAGTATGCAGGGTTGGATGGAATCCATGTAACCAGTTTTGAAAAAAGATGATTGGTGAGGGGTTCAGGTTTTATTAAAAGGATCAACCGATTGGATTATTGAAACACAGTCAGCAACATCACCACAAATATTATTCCAGTGGTAGTGGTGTTTTGACTGTGTTTCAAGGATCCAATGGGTTGGATATTAATGGGTTTTGTCTGGTGGCAGAAGCTGGACACGCAATGCCATTGTGTCGTGCTGAAGGTTTGATCTCAGCCCTTCCTTATTTGGACGCATAATACCAATATCAGTTTAAATCTCAGCCCTTCCTTCCTTATCGCACACTTGTAATTCCCCAAGTGTCTAGAACTCTTTTGTCTCCATTAAAACTCCATTTTTGTTTATTAATGCTACCAGTACCACTAGCCTGTTGGTTCACAGCCGCTGGAGGACCAGTCACATAATCTGGTTAGTTTCCTTGAGTGACATCGAAATGCTGCATTAATTTGCACTTGATTTTAAAACAGAGATAGTATTTGGAAGATGGCGCCCAAGAGTGGGCGTGGTAAGAGCAAGGGCGAGAAGAAGAAGAAAGAGGATAAGGGTAACTGCAGCTTCGCCTTCTTAAAGAAGATTCACTTAACCCGCATGTACATGTATTTTATTCATTCTTTGTGGCTGCAGCTCTTCCGGTCGTAATGGATGTCAAAGTAAACCTTCCAGATGATAGTCACGTCATTCTCAAGGTGCGTTGCCTCAGGGCTCAGACTCAACGGAATTGTGTAACTGTAAACTCATATTCTGCTATTTGGATTCGCAGGGAATATCAACGGATAGGATTATAGATATCCGACGATTATTGGCCACTAACATTACAACATGTAACTTCACCAATTTCTCTCTATCCCACGAGGTACTCATCCACAACTCAAACTCTTATCGGAGGAGTCTGAGACGATACAAGAGTTGAATATATTTTTTGTTTGTTTTATAATATAGATTATATTTTTTATTTAAATTAAATAGTTGAGGGGTCCACTGCTGAGGGACACTGTAGATGTTATCGTACTTAAACCCTGCACCCTCACGCTCGTCGAAGGTATGGTCTATTTTTTGAATTAATGATGCATGCGAATCAACTACATTGCTCTTCATGTAGACGATTACGATCAACAAAGCGCTACGGCGCATGTGAGGCGGTTGCTGGATATTGTAGCCTGCACCACGTCCTTCGGACCCTCGTCTCTTCAACATTCCTCCGTCGACAAAAGTACGCCGGATACGGTTTCTGGAAGAAAGGATGGGGATGGAGAAATGGAGAATACCTCGCCCAAGATTGGATGCTTTTACGACTTCTTCTCCCTATCTCATCTCACCCCGCCACTTCAATGTAATGTCCCTCTTAATTATTCCTTGTTTTTTTTAACTTACTAATTTTTATCTTCGTTCCGATGACAGTTATAAGGAAGATACCGAAGAAAGAAAGCGATGGGGATGGTAGCGCTGATCTTCTTTTCACTCTCCAAGTGAGACCTAGTGAGGCGTTGGTTTTTAATGTACTGACGTCACTGTGGTTGCTCTTCATGTCACCGAGCTTGTGTGGTTGTTTGTAGGTGAAATTGTGTAATGGAAAGCTGATTTCAGTAGAAGCTTCAAGAAAAGGTTTCTATTGCAGCAGAAAGCAGAAATTTCTTTGCCACAATCTGGTTGATCTGTTGAGGCAACTTAGCAGAGCCTTTGATAATGTGAGCCAATTTCTCCACCATACTTATATATATTGTTGAAGGGAACCTTGGGGGGCGGCATTGGATTGCATGAAAATGTTTTCTATCTTACGAGACCCTTGATTTACCATTACAGGCTTACGGGGAACTCTTGAAGACATTCTCAGAGAGGAATAAGGTAGCCCTTATATCATTTTCTAAGAATGTTTGGTCTGTTTTCCTTTTATCCAGATTTCATTGTCATGATCATGTAACCAACTATCTCTTAATGCAGTTTGGGAACCTTCCTTTTGGTTTCAGAGCGAATACATGGCTTATTCCACCCATTGCTGCACAGTCGCCCTCTACATTTTATCCTCTCCCAACAGAGGATGAAAATTGGGGTGGCAATGGAGGAAGCCAGGCCAGGGATGGGAAATGTGATTTGTTGCTTTATGCAAGTGAACTTCTATTTGTTGCCTCCATGCCATGCAAAACAGCTGAAGAGAGGCAATTTCGAGACCGAAAAGCTTTCCTTCTTCACAGTGTACTGGTAGATGTTTCCATTTTCAAAGCTGTCTCTGCTGTCAAACATGTAATGGGAGCTCCAAAGATGGCTCAATCTATTTCAAACTGCCATTTGGTCTACTCTGAGCAAGTTGGTGACCTGAGCATTGATATCTTGAAAGATGCTTCAAATGCTAGTTTCAAAGTTGACACTAAGATTGATGGACAGCGAGCTATTGGACTGGATAAAAAAGAATTGAGCGAGAGAAACCTGCTGAAGGGGATCACTGCAGATGAAAATACTGCTGCACATGTAAGCTATTGTACTGCATGTGTAAATGCCTGGATCTGCTATTTTCAATCTCATTTAATAGATTAATTTTCCGACTCAGGATGTTACAACACTTGGTGTTGTGACAGTAAGGTACTGTGGTTATATTGCCATTGTGAAAGTGCAAGGGATTTCCAAGGCCCATGGTCATCTTACGCCAGAAAGTCAAGTGGTTATAGAGCAGTCAGATGGGGGTACTAATGCCCTCAATATCAACAGGTGCACAGTTATAGTTCTTTTTGAAAACCATTATCTATGTATGATCAGTTTATAATTCAATTTTGAACATTCAGTTTGAGGTTTCTTCTTCATGGAAATGCAACAATTGACCATCGTAAACCAGAAGAACTTGAGGCTTCAGAAGTATTTGTTGAGAGATTATTGGAAGAAAGTATTACAAAGCTCCAGGAAGAAAAATCTGTAGCGGACGCATTTATGCGCTGGGAACTTGGGGCCTCCTGGATGCAACATTTACAAGATCAGAAAAAGGCAGAAAAAGAAAAGAAACCATCCAATGAGAAGACCACGGAAATGAAGGTTGAAGGACTAGGAACACCTCTTAAATTCCTTGAAAGTAGAAAAAATAACTTAGATGTAAGCACTTCAAAATTACAAAAAAGAGTAGTTACCTCTACTTCTGATGCCACTAAAATAACCACAAGGGTGGTTGAATCCAAAGAAGAAACTGATGCAAGAGAGCCTGTGCTGAAAAACATTATATCCGAGGCTGCTTTTACTCGACTTAAAGAATCAGAGACCGGACTTCATGCAAAGGTAGCATGGTTTTTTCCTGTCATTTTATAGTTGTTTCCAATGTTGGATGGGATCATTCATCACTTGATTTCCTTGTAGTCTCTGGACGAACTAATTGAGCTTTCAAAGAAGTATTATGATGAAGTTGCCCTGCCAAAAATGGTACACTGGTGCCTGCCTTTCTTCTGAAAAATAGCCAAAATGCCAACTATAATATACTTAATATTTCTTGGGCATCTACTGCAGGTAGCAGATTTTGGATCTCTGGAACTATCTCCTGTAGATGGTCGGACACTAACTGATTTCATGCATACTAGGGGACTTCGTATGCGCTCCATGGGACAAGTTGTATGTTTCTTCTCTTAATTTGACCCTTTATAGTTTGGTTTTGGTATCGTTATACTGGAGACAATTCGTCATGGCCATAAAATTTAAAAAATATGTAGCTTATTTGAACATTTATTTCTTCATCAGGTTAAGCTTTCAGAGAAGTTATCACATGTACAATCTCTTTGCATCCATGAGATGGTGGTGCGAGCCTTTAAGCATATTCTACAGACAACAATATCTGCCGTTGAGAATCCTGAGAAAATGGCTGTAACTATTGCCACAACCCTGAATTTGATGCTTGGAGTTCATGAAGGTGGTCTGTTGGATGCACCTTATGGTGTCCATTCTATTGTATGGAAATGGCTTGAGATTTTTCTAGAAAAGAGATATGATTGGCATCTGAACAAATCAAACTATGAAGATGTGAGAAAATTCGCAATTCTCAGAGGGGTGTGTCACAAGGTAATACGGTTTCATGTTTTAACACCCTTTTCTTTATATGTGTTCCTACCTAATTATACCATTCTATCTATCTAATAATAATTTTTGGTCTTCCCTTGGTTCATAGGTTGGGATAGAAATTGTAACAAGGGACTTTGACATGGAGTCAGTACGTCCTTTTGGGAAAGAAGACATAGTCAGCCTTGTCCCGGTGCATAAGGTGGGCTAAAAAGTTTGTGTGGAACGAAAAAGTATCAATTCGTATTATTTGTTATACCTGGATTTTGATAATTCAGAATTGTCTCTATTATAGCAAGTCGCATGCTCTTCTGCGGATGGACGGCAACTCTTGGAGTCCTCAAAAACAGCATTAGACAAGGGAAAACTTGAGGAAGCTGTCAGCTACGGGACAAAGGTGTTTCCTTCGAGCATTTTAGATATTTATTTTGATTTAGCGAACTTTGTCATTGATCATTAATTGCCAGTACTCATTTTTCTAGGCTCTCACAAAATTGGTGGCTGTGTGCGGTCCTTATCATCGGATGACTGCAGGGGCCTACAGTCTCCTTGCTGTTGTTTTATATCACACTGGTGATTTCAATCAGGTATTAATTTTTTCTCGATTATTGTACAAACAATCAAAATGTTATAAGCTTTATTTTGGCGACAATGCATATGGTTGGACCGTTCATTTTATACAGGCGACAATATATCAAATGAAAGCTTTAGATATTAATGAGCGGGAGCTTGGTCTTGATCATCCCGACACCATGAAAAGCTATGGAGATCTTGCTGTTTTCTACTACAGGCTACAACACACAGAATTGGCTCTCAAGTATGTACATCTGCAAACTATACGATTTTTTCCTTGAAAGGTTTTCCATTTTCCTTTGACAGTTGACTCTATTTCACGTCATTTAGATATGTGAAACGAGCGTTGTACCTCTTACATCTTACGTGTGGCCCTTCTCATCCAAATACTGCTGCAACATACATAAATGTGGCCATGATGGAAGAAGGACTTGGCAACGTGCATCTTGCCCTAAGATATCTTCAGAAAGCCCTCAAGTGCAACCAAATGCTTCTTGGACCAGATCATATTCAGGTTCCTTTGTTCAAATTTTAATTCACCTAAATAGTTTCAAATTTCATTTATTGCTTTCCAGACGGCAGCAAGTTATCATGCCATAGCGATTGCCCTCTCGTTGATGGAAGCATTCCCTTTAAGCGTTCAGCATGAAAAAACAACATTACAAATATATCGAGCAAAGCTAGGTCCAGATGACCTTCGTACACAAGTACGTGGTTGTTTAGCCTTAAGTTGGGTCTAAATTGTAAAAATGCGTATTGGAGTTTATAACCTCAAATATGAATGGATTTCAGGATGCTGCAGCATGGCTTGAGTATTTTGAGTCTAAAACTTTTGAGCAGCAAGAAGCTGCTAGGAGTGGCACCAGGAAGCCAGATGCAACTATAGCAAGCAAGGGTCACTTAAGGTGAATCATGTTCTTATGTTTATCTACCTTCTTTGCCTGTGTTCTCCAAAACATTACTCTTTATTCCACTTACTAGTAATTTGTATTGACAGCGTGTCAGATTTACTCGACTATATCAATCCAAATGAAGATGCTAAAGGAAAAGATGCTGTGGGAACTAGGAGGAGAAATATTATTGCAAAGGTTTCTTGCTTTTATTTTTCTGCCAGAAATTTTCAAATCTTATATGCCAGAAGAGTTTTAATATTCGACCATTGTAGGCAAACATAATATCACAAGAAAATCCAGCCACTTCTGTTTCTGTGGCTCTTCCAAGAGAATCCGTGAAAGAGGGGGTAGTTAAGGGGATAACGGAATCAACATCTGATGTGGAGTCCTTAGCGAGTCAGGAACCTTCCTCACTTGCAGTTCATTTTGGAGAAACTGTAGATACATCATCTACTGAGGAAAAAGCTGTCCAGTCTGAACAACCTTTACCCGAGGAGTATTTGGTTGGAACAACTCATGATGGTTCCATTGAAGAGAAAAATGTTGAGGGAGAAGAAGGATGGCAACCAGTCCAAAGAGTAAGATCATCTGATTTTTTTGGGAGGCGAATAAGACAGAGGCGGCAACTTGGGAGTAAGATATCTTCTAATCAACACAAAAAAGGTGTTGCTGAAGTAGATAATGATACCCTGAAGGATAGCTTTCAAAGTAGGAAATATTATGTTTTCAAGAAGCGGTCAGTGTCTCCAGGAAGAACCACAGGTTATTATGTGGCGAAGAATGCACAATCAGGAGTCAAATTTGGGAAAAAAATAGTCAAAACAGTTGCATACAGAGTCAAGTCTTCTCCATCCACTACGGATGTGGCATCCGATAGCTTGAGCGCTAAAACTGCAGTCCTGCACCCCCCACAAGGTTATGTACCTGATTCAGCACAAAAAGAGGTCAGGAAAATAGCTAAACAAAGTTCAGTAATGAGTTTTAGTAAAGCTCCCTCGTACAAGGAAGTGGCTCTAGCACCACCGGGTACAATTCCAGCCTTAATCGAGGAGAAGGGCGATAATGAAGCACAGCAGAATGTAGCTGAAGATTCTGGCCCCATACCGTTAAATGCAGAAAAAGATCCGGACAAGAATGTTGAGGTTGTACTGGGGGAAGCTGTTACCCTGATAAAAGATGAAAAGGAGGAGAGCCAAAGAAGAGATGACAGCACTGCTCAAACAAAGGATATGACTGAAGCTTTGGATAGGAAGGATAAGATAAGTGCTGAGTATACGGTGGATGTAGCGGAGAGCCGTAGTGCCCCACTGCCACCTTGTCCAAATGAAGCAAGTGACTTGTCAGAGAAAGAAGAAAGTTATGATCAATCTGCAGAAAACCTTGCTTGTCCTGAAGAAACAACCACTCCCGGATTCGAAGAATTTAAGGGAAAATCATCTGCTGATTCTAAAGAAGTATCGAGCAAAAAGTTATCTGCATCAGCAGCTCCATACAATCCATCAGTTGTTTCTCCTCGGCTGGCACCATTGCCTATCAACATTTCAGTAGCCGGTGGGCGTGGACCTGTATGGCCAATGAACGTAGGTCTTCATCCTGCTATTTTACCAAGTCCAATGTCTCCTTCTCAGCATCACTATCCATCACCATCATCACCCACACCTAACTTGATCCACATACCATTTCTCTATCCACCATTCACACAGTCACTCACAATCCCACCAACTAATTTTCATCTAGGTGGTAATCCTTTTCATCACCAGGGCCAGTTCTCTTGGCAGTCCAATGTACGCTCTAGTGAGTATGTTTGGCGTGGCAGTCAATTTACACCTCCGGCTGTGATTGAATCAGTTTCGAGGCCAGCGTTGGAGTCAAAGGAACATACTGCTGATGAGTCAAAGGAGGAAACAGAAGCTAGAGCTTTAGATCAAATGGGAGAGGGTGAGCAGCCTCCCAACTTTGTAGCTAGTGTTTTAAGCAAAAGCACAAGTGAAGAAGTAGGGAATGAGGAAACGTTGAGCATTTTAGTTAGAGGTAGAAGGAATCGGAAGCAGATAGTGAGGTTGCCGATGAGTTTGCTTAGGGAATCATACTCTCGACAGCCGTTCAAACCTGTACATACAAGAGTGGTAAGAGAGTGAGGTCTCCATAAGCAACTTTTTGCTCCGATGACTTTTGGCACTTTTCCATTTTTGGCTGGATATTCATTATTTTACTATATTATTTAATCTACCTTAAACCAATATTTTCATACTAGATCGGAATTATGTATTGATCTAAATTGGTATAAACAATATATCGAATATATTACTAAATTTTATTTTATTTTTTTTAAAAAATTAATATTTAATTAATTTTATAAGATCAAATCGAATACTCGATATATGATTGTACAAAAAAAAATATGGATACTGAATGAAATTTGAGATGTTATATAGTCTGTATGAAAATAATGCATTAAACTGCGCTGGGCCTGAACGCATCATACCAATGCAAAGCTTGGTTCATTTATTACCTGGGTTGTTGAGCGTTGACCATCATTAATGAATACGAGCCACTTCCATCCAATACATAAGGAAGATTATGCCACCACAAATAACCCCTTTACCTTTATCGTTTCTAAATCACCTCTTCAAAAGAAAGAAAACCACAAAGTTGACGAGGAAAGGAACAAGTGCGAACAATTTACACAAGCAATACCTTGAGACTGAAACTTCACCGAGTGTAGTTAGAATCCGTCAAGGCCATGGATGCCCCCAAGTAAAAAAAGAATGATAACAAATATCATTATAAAGAGTTCAAGTTAATCGATAGGATGCACCCAAATCATCAACCCCACATATGAATTTTATATGTATACAATATAAACACATCTTATCAGCTTGAAAATTAGTCATGTTCCCCCAGTGAATAGTGTTATGTAATCACGGTGGGTTAACCCTGGTTCGTGTAGGCACGTGTGTAACCAGTACAATGCGCGCTTGACAAGGCACGCCCCCCCCCTCTTCATTATTAGTTGGGCAGAGCAGAGCAGAGCGGATTATGAAAAGATGCCAATTCAGGGATGTCCAAGCATCTTCGCCCCATTCAACTCACGATTACAGAAACAAAGGCAGCAGACAAATCAAAATCAAAATCAAAATCAAAATCTGTTTGTGGGAGAACCCTTCTGTTCCCAGCAAGCAGAGGAGTATCATATCATGCAAAAAACATGTCCCACTCATACACTTTAGCATCAAACTCAGAATGATCTTCGATCAAGTGCATCAGTTTAGTTGCAGATTCAGCATTCCTTGCCAACATCAACGCAAAACCTCCACCACCAGCTCCCACAAGCTTATATCCGCAACAATAAGGATCACAAAATGCAAATACCTTGTCCACTAATACATTGCTACAGAATGGATCAAGCTCCTGATGGAGTCTCCATGCCTCCATCATTACACTCCCTACCTCATCTATATCACAATTCATTAGAGCTTCTCTTCCTATCTTTGCCAGTTCAATGAGACGTCTGATGCTACAAACAACAGCATTATCTCGCCTCAGATATCTTACCACAACATTCTGGAGAACTCCATGGGCGAGTCTAACCTGAAAAATCAAGACAAGTTTGAATAAAAAGACAACGGTCATCCTCTACGCATTCCTCACCTGACCGGTGAACACAACGAGAAGTCTTTGCTTTAATTCTTGAATCAGTTGAGCTGAAGCCATCAGGGGAGTTACTTGAAGATGCAAAGGTATGCCAGGAAAACTCGATGTAAATTTAATTCCTGGATACAGCCCACCAACTTGGTCTTGCCAACCACCTCCCGTGCCCATGACCTGTTCTGAAACTAGAACAAGTCTGGTGACATTTTCATTACTGTCATCTCTTTTGGTAATTAGAAGAAGAGCTTTCACGACAGCAGCTAATAAGATGCTGGAAGTTCCTAGTCCACTCCCACGTGGTACATTGGCCCATGTCTTTATGTGAAAGCAATTCATCTGGATAATTGGTTCACTCATAATATCAGTCACAAAAAGGGCAGATTTCACCAGCCGGAATGGATCATCACAGAGAAATGGGGGAGAAATATTTTGAACATCTGATTCGTTTCCTGCATCATCCGTCATCAAAACACCCTTCCCTTCTTTTGTTTCTATAGAAGCACCAACAGGAAGGGATCCTCCCAGTGTTATTGCCATGTTGAGTACACAGCCATAACGTTCTAGGCTCCATGGAGGAGTGTCACTCCAACCACCAACAAAATCTAATCGGACAGGCAGCTCCACCTTCACAGTTCTATGGCAAAAAGAATGTGCAACCAGAGATGAGCGGTCAGAGGATCTCGAATAAGAGCTGTATCTCACAGCAGATGCAGTTTCCTCCACAACAGCATCCCAAACTTTGTGCTCCATATCAGCAGCCATCTTTTCGTTATTGCATGCTCGTAGAAGATCAAGGTGTACCTGGTGAGCTCTACTTTTTGGGAGTATCTGAGGGTTTTGAGCTTCTATATTTGGATAAAAGGAAAAGAACTTCTTGCATATTTCAATTCCAACGTCTTCCCTCTCCAAAATTTCTTGGCATAACTGGAATATATTGCGGCTAGGCAATCCAAAATTGAGACAAGCAGTGACAATCTGTTGTGCAATATCTGTTTGGTGTTTTATGGAGCTTGACCACATCTCTGAGAAGTCAATTGATTTATGTAGCTCCTCGAGGCTCATTCGTGTTGATTTTTTCCATAAATACAGAAGCTCATTTTCTTGATCATTCAATCCCATAAGCCACATCGCTAGTTGCAGCATCCCAGTGTAAGATAGAACAGGAAATATTTTAGCATTCCATAAGCATTTGTCTTTGCTTTCTTTTGAGCCCCAGATATCAGAATCTTTAATGCCTAAATCCTCAAAAACCTTTATCCAGGGCTTTCCACAGAATGTTCCTCCCTTGGACACTGTGTCTTTTGGATTATCATGTATACAACAGTAAACTATGGCTCTATCTGTATTTCCAAGCAAAGGAACCTCCCAGAGACAATAACGATCTGGAAGCATGAACCTGAAAGAACTACCAACAGATACAATAGCATCAGGCATCCTTAACCCAACCACTATTGAAAGAGAGCCAATCCGTACACCAGTAGAAATGGATGAATCATAGATAAGTGATTCCTCACCAACAGAGACACCTGGTGCTATTGCGCTAGATATTATAATGGCTGATGATGAAATATCAGATACTGTTGTTGCCGGAATGGAACAGAGGTGCCTCCTACCAAGAATTCCAGAACCAGTACAATTTAGGTGATGGAGAACTTCACTTGAAGTGCCATAGTGCAAAAACAATAAATCATCTACACAATAAAAAACATGTTAGAATGTTTGGATCTTAATTCTAAAATTGGGATAAATTCGGGAACCCATAAAAAGAAAATCCATATGAGGACAAGGACTAAAAATTTGAAATTATAATAGGACTCAGACATATGAATATACTTGCGCAATAACTGAAAAGCTTTTGTTTCCCGAGAGCTTGGACCAGCTCTTCACCAAAGGGGCGTAGTTTCAACCATTCATGCTTACTAGGCACCCACGCTGCTACCAAATCTTCATACAAACTCATCTGCAGAAAGCACCGTGTGACTGCATTAAAGAGATGCCCGGAAAATAGACTTAGTTATCTTCAGAAATAATGCCGTAGATATTCAGTGACAGGATGTAAGCAATGAAAGATATTGGGAAGGACTCTGGCTTGCCTCTTCCTTGCTTTGAAGAAGTTGTAATATCGTTGATCGGCTGGAAATGGCCAGCCCAACAAGATCCACCCATGCTTTTCCTTTGACCGCTATGATTCCCGTGTCAAGTAATGTTCTTCCATCACTAAGAATTGCTTGGTGTTCATGAAGTTCATCTAAACTAGGTTTCTGAAGCAGATTTTCAACCAAGGCGACTGACGAGTTCTGACTAAGTTCCTGGGAGTTAGATGCCACAATAACCCCATGGTTTGAAGCTATGTCAAGGGTTATTGGAACTGTCACTATAGAAGCCATGTCATCAGGAAGAACCATGCTGCAAGCATCAAAACAAGGAAGGACATCTCCAGTCATGATGAACATCCCACCTGAAACAAGTGAGAGTGAGTAAATTGATCTGACCAGAAAAACCAACTGGTCTTCGTACAACATAATGTAAAATCTTGCATTTGTGAATCACCCATGCAGATGAAAGGACATAACAGTAATCAACCTTTGTCCTGAAACGCTGTTCTTGCGTAAGAGGCAATTGCAAGTATATGATCAAAAAGCAAAGGAACTGGGCCGTCAGGGTCATCGATCGCCATATAGGGAAGTGGAAGGAAAACTTTTCCCATTGGGTTGGCCCATGGCACCCTCTTTGAGTCACCCCCAGCGTGAACGAGAAGTATATGCTTTTCCCGTAGTAATTCAATAATTGAAGACAGCCCAATCTCCTCATTGTAATTTTCAGAAAACGAAGAAGCATCGTTGAAACTGGTCGAACTTAATACCTGTTCATGGAAGATGATAATCCCTTCTTAAATGACAGCAAGCAAACAACCGGTGAGTACTAAATCTTGGTAAAATAAAACATACTGGTGAAGAAACAAGCGAAAGCCTGTAGAAATGAAGAGCGAGAGTTCGAACAGCATTAAGAGTAGCAGCACCAGATCCGATTCGGATACCAAGTGGATCCGGAACAGCCAAAGTAACAGTAGACCTCGCAATACGTCCCATTCTCTTGGCACGGTTGAGTTGCCTATCGTATAGCTGAGCCTGATCAGTGCTAGCCGCGGTCACCAAAATGGC
>RWGZ01000996.1:368638-390581 GCA_009725065.1 Utricularia reniformis | reverse complement strand
TTATTATTTTATAATACAAGAAAGAGAAATTGATTTGAGAAATAACATATTTGTTACTTTTGGGTTATAGGCAAAAAAATGAAAAGTAGAAATTTTCTTTCTCCAAAAACAGCATTCAAAAGAAGTATGTTATGTTGGTATACTGTTTTTACTTTTTAAAAATGAGAAAGAGTTCTAAAAATGAATTGAGAACATACTCTAAATAAAAGTTCAAGAAAAACACAAAAACTAAAATCGTACCGATACAAGAAAAAATTAGATGAAAACCAAATCTAAGGCGTAAAAGATTAAGATGAAATCCTACGAACGAAATTGAACGAATAGATTTAAAAAAATTAGAGCAAGCGATGCAACATCATACAAATAACAACACTTTTTCAATTAGAGCAAGCGATGCAATGGAATTTAGATTTCATTTGTCAATAATTAATAATAACCTTGCAATGGGAATGACTCAGACTACGTTACACTTTTTGAAAACATCCGCGATTACACAACGCAGCAATTGACAAATTTATTAACTACCACGATCATAAAAATACTAGTGAAATCTTCAACTCATTAAGTAGTTTCGAAAAAACAAAAGATAAGGATGGGTATAGAAAGTGTTTTAGTATATGCTAAAAAAACAATGTTAGAATGACTGAAATTCTATATCAGAAATAGCGCAGCGAAAGTATACCTGAGTTCATCATCTCGACGAATAATATGAAAAACACCGAAAACCGGAAGGAATGATCTTCAGCCTGATCGTAAGAAGATGGCCAGATGGGAAGCGGAACGGATTCACCTTCTTACTCAGACTGGACCACAACTCATATTTATAAATGAAGTTTGGACTAATTGCAAAACCACCCATCAAGAAATTGCAATTGAGTTCTCATGAATTTCATACATTAATAATTGGCTCTCACATTATAATATTAAATGATTATGCTCCATATCATAAATTGATCACCAAATTAGACCATTAACCTTATTACGGTAACAATAAATGTGAACAAATACTTACATGTGCGTCCACATGTTTAATAGCATATTTAAGAAGACAACACATAATATTAAGTCCACATTATTAGAATAAATATTCTAACAAACAAGTGCTCAAGAAATCAGAAGATCGAATTTGTTGATTACAATCGGAAAAAACACACAAGAGTAGATCCAAAACCAAAATTAAACCTAAAGTCTATGATAGAAAATTTATGATGAACATTAGCTATTCTAAAAAACCAAGATCCGAAGAAGAAAAGCTTTAAAACTAAATCAAAATTCAAAAGAACTAAATAAAAGTCAAATTTCTTGTTCAAGAAAAAACTAGCAATAAAAGTTCTTGTCATACAACACACAAAAAAAAAAATCCTGCCGATACAAGAAAAAAATCGATGAAAACCAAATCTAAGACGTAGACGATTAAGATGAAACGCTCCGAACATAAATTGAACGAATAGATTAAAAAAATTAGAGCAAGCGATGCAACATCATACAAATAACAACAGGAAAACGGATCTCAACAAACACCTAATAATCTCATATTGAATTCAGGACGAGATTCATCGCGTAGATAAAGGAAACAGCCGATGATAGTAGAGAGAGTACGAAAACTGAGGAAGAATTTGAAAAGAGAACGTAGGAAGTGAAATTCAAAGTTCAAACGGACCGAACCGGTTTTTATAGTTGAAATCAGGGCTTTTAATTGGGCCGTAACAAGAGAACATCGCACGACGTCGGGCCAAACATAAGGAGTATCACAGCGTAGTTCCATCGCCTCAAATTGAAGAGCGATTATTTTAATTTGAAACACAAAATTATACCTGAAAACGAAGAATGAAATCGAAATTTATTCTAAAACACTACGATGAAATTTTCCGAAATTGACCAACCATTAAGACGAAAGTCAAGGATGAGAATAAGAAAGCATGGTTCATTAAGTTTAAACTATTATTGACAGGGGCCGCGCGGACGCAGGCCCCCTCAACCACAAATTATGACGTAGGCTCGACCACTTGGGCCGACCTTAGGTTAGCGCCCCTCCTAAGTGCAATGGAGGTCGCCAACCCAGTACATGAGCCTTATTGATCGCCCATAGAACCCGTCCAGGTAAGTGAGAAGCTAGCAGCTCGCCCCTCTTGTAAAATACTCACGCTCGCTCAATTCCAAATATCTTTTTTTCGATGTGGGATATACAGTCAAGATTAGCAGAGGGAGCCAATTCGAAAATGGACTGATAATATGAAGCGTATCAGGCCGGCCCATTTTGATAAGCGATAATTGTCCATATCACCACAGATCAGCTACGTCGACTATCGGTGTAGCAGTTAGCCGCCGAGTGGAAACCGAAGCTTCCGATTCGTTGATTTGATTTCCGTGAAGTCAGGGAATGGGATTATTCGTCTACACCGTGGCGGGCGGCGGAGGGATTCTAATTGGCATCTGGGAATCTGTTTCCTCCGCCGCGGAGGCCATCGGAAAAGATTCAAGATTAGTGGCTTCCTTGCCGCAAACCACATCCAAAGAGAAGCCGCAGTTGACATTGTTCTCATCGACAACCACTTACCTGCTAATCTCTGCTCTCTCGTGTCTCTTTATTGTGAACTCATTGATTTCTTTGTTTGACGCGGTTAGCTCCGATGATAACATGGGTTTCGCCTCACAGCTCCAAGTAATCACGATAGCTTTGCTCTTTCTCATGAATTCTCTTTTAGGATTTTTCTCCAACACCTCACACTCGTTCCACTTTCCGAAATTGCTTCTCAATTTAATGGAATCATTCGCTTTTGGGGAGGAATTCTTGTTGTTCTACGCTCATGTTAAGGATCCAGGTGGAGTAGAGAATCGTTATTATGATCTCCTTTTGGTACCAATCGCCATATGTTTCTTCTCCAGTCTCCTTGAGATGACAAGCAAGAAATCCAAATATGCAAGAATAGGCCGTGGTGTTGGCTTTATCTTGCAAGGGATGTGGATTATCCAAATGGGGTTTTCATTCTTCACGAAGATGATTTCTGATGGATGCAGTTTAGAAGAAAAGAGCAGAGGAAACTTTACCATTAAATGCAAAGGGCATCCTGAGTATCATCATGGTGGTGCTATAGCGACACTTCTTTTCAACTGTCATTTGTCTGTTCTTGTCTCTTTTGGTGTTGGGTTTTATGCTGTCTTCTGTAAGGTAAACGGTATTGATGGGGAGATGTTGAAGTATGAGCCGCTCAGGGGGGTAGATAATGAAGCTGAAAATCATTCAAACTTCACTTTGGAATCTGATGATGAAGATGGTATAAAAGTAGACAGAAGCGTAGAGATGCAGAATGCAACAGTTTTTTCACCTGATTTGCCTCTTAATGGTTATGCCTCTCCTCTATGAGATGGTAAACAACTTCACTTGCCCTTCTTGTATGATATTTGACTCATTGAAGTGAATTAACTTTGAGAAATTTGTGCTCTGCATCTGCAATTTTGTTACATGCACCAAATACCATGAGTTAATACTGATAATGCGCACTAAAATTGACAACAAATGAAGCAAATGGACAATTACGACAAATATGCTTCAAATCTCTTTCACTCTTATCCACTTGGGAAGTTATTTCTTCTGCATCTAGCGCTGCCATGAATCCTGCATAAGTGAAATGACAACCTCATACAATGTTTACCTAATGAACTAGCAAAACATATACATGTACACAAATGGTAAGAGAAACTATCACTTTTTGTTCCTGCTATAAAATTTATACACAGAATCATCCTGCATAATAAAGTGTTGGGAAGGTAACAGGAAATCAGGGATTATAAGTTAAGTGGACATGCAGCCTAGTAAGAAAATTTTAAAATTGGATACAAGTCATTCCTAAATTGTTTTATTTATCAACAATCTTTGTTATTCTTTATTATAAAAATGCAAGATTCGATATCACATTTCATATAAACTAGAATTCTTCTATATTTAAACATTTATCACCAAGTCAAGAACTACATGCAACATCTCAAGGATGCATTTTGCTATAAGACTTCAAAAACACAGCTAGAGCTTATAAAGGATCCAATTAATTTAGCTACCATACAAATCTTTACAGAAAAGAGAGATGAAAAGTAAGCAAAAAGGGTTAACTCTGTCAAGTCAATGAAAAACTAAATTACAATTAGAAGAAGCGAGTCTCACTAGAGCCAGCAACAGAAATCGCCTGCCTGAACCTTGTCTTGAACATCACCAGCGGCGAAAACACTCTTGACGCTGGTTAGTGTGGAACCAGGCTTTTGACAACGTAAATGCCTCACCGTTTATAGTTGCAGGTTCGTGTCTAATTGACAAAAACAAACCAGAAACCGTTTACATCTGAATCCTCACCGTTTTCTAAGTTCTTCACCTTCAATCCCTCGAGTTATCAAACTCGTATCCCTAGAAACGGCTGATTTCCACAGAACCTGGATTGAAAGTGCTCTACAGTCAACTCTGCATAATTTTGAAACCCGGGGACGCAGAATAATTTGCCGGTTTTCAAAGTAAATTCAAAATCGCGATAATAGGCTTCTCAAATAAATAAATAACCAGCCCAAACATTCTTGGCCCAATATCGCCCATTTTCTTCATAAGCTTCCACGAAAATGAGCTTTTTATCTATTTGGGCTTTATGAAACCCTAAAGTTTGTATAAATTAAAATAAACTGCTAGGGATCTTCAATGGAATGATCGGAACCGAAATACGATAGATATGAATCGATTTGGTCTTCAATATTGAGCTTAGGATAAGGTCTTATTTGGACCCGATATTTTTTGGTTCATATTTGAGCTTTGATTTATTAATAAACGATCAAAGACACAATAAATCAACCAAAAGAATATAGTTTTTTCTTTTAAAATCATTCATTGTTAATTGAATGTGGATCGGATATATATTTAATGAATCAGCCATCAGGTCATGTATTCAACCAAAATCGGCATCAACTCGATCCATTGTGAATAGTAAATTAAGCACTAAAATACTTTAAAATATTTATCGAGTCACACAACAATTAACTCTGGAAATTAAATTAACGTGATAGATAATTACCAACAAAGTCAACATTGAATTTTTAATATAGAAATGATAACTTATAGTTTTGATCTATAAGCTAAGAAACAAAATGATGAATACTAAAAATTTTAATAAATATAATGTTTTTGCACTGTCAATAAAATATTGAAAATACATATTCTAACCATATTTAAATAAGTAATACTTGTTCAATATAAATATGAATGCTTGTCATAAAATAATTAGGATAAATATTGATGATAATGAACTTGGAAAAGGACAAGACGAAGTTAATGACAAAAAAAAAGGTGACCTGAGGAATCAGTGGGCGCTGCAACTCCGACTCCTTCATTTATTCAGGTTCTTTTCTCGTCAGTTTGGAAAGAGACTTGACATTCCAAACAAATACTAAATCCCCCTCTAAAATGGAATTCAGTCTTCTCTGAACTCAGCAAACAAACACAAGGATAATACACTTGCTCCTCCTCATACAAAAATATATCAACAACATTATTGTGCAACGTCTCGCCCATAACCAGACACACAAACAGAGATAGCCTCACGAACCTTACACTTTTCAGGCATAAGCTGGGAAGTTGTTAATTGTGAAGCTGGATCAATGGCTCACTTGTCAGTCTGGTATAAATTCACATTAGTATCATGTACTGCAAATTTAAACTTCTAAAAACACTTTTAAAAGTCTCGTCTAGTGTGGTGGAGCAAGTGAGAAAAAAGCAGAATCTGGCTCACATGTCAGTAAGGTGTAAATGGACTGGCTCCAACACCAAGAAATGAAATTTGTAAAGCAATCTTAGTAGCCGAGTATTATAAGTAAGAAAAAGTAGTAGAATTCACGGCTCAAATGTTAGGTTGCTGCTATAAATGGTGTCGTTTTTAAGTTGAATAACTTCCTTAAAAATCTAAATGATTATACGTGCAAGAACATACACATTTCGTTAATTTCACATATTCGAATTAAAGAAACAAAGATTTCCAGTCCAGAGCATATGAATAAACTGCTTCTTCACAATGAATTGAAAATGCTTCTCAAAAGGGCCAAACTGCTTGTTAAGTAACACGAAAGGAATCTAAGGGAGGAATCAGCAAAATATGAAAAGAACTACACAGAATTTGTACAAAAGAAGTATTATATTAATTTATTGAGAATATGTCTTTAGCAAGAATAATGTAAAGAATCGAAAGAGAAAAGTCAAGCTTGTTGTTCTCCTATTTAGGAATTTAAATCATTTTCATATGCATCAAATATCAAGTAGATAAATCAGAATTCACCACAGGATTTTAGGAACATGAAATGAATGTTTCTGTAAAAAGTATAACACCAGCGAAGCATTTATGAATATATTGGCATCCAAAAAAGCTAATATAAACTTACAGAAACTCAAGTTATGAATATATTTTAAAAGTTCTGGCTTCTGAAACATTTTTATCTTCTGGTGGAAGGACCCGTCTCCTTAAATTTACCTTAGTTACAGAGTAATAGTTCACTCTCGCCGGAGCCGGTTATCCAACCACAGTACATAATCTAAACGAGTTAAAGCAATCCACTTTTAACATGATGTGAGTTAATCAGAGAACCCAACATATTCGTTTTCTACAAGCTGCTAATCCAAATCCACTGATGGATGTAAAAAATTTACAGACGTTAACAGAAATTACCGACGGTAATAAGGAACTCCGGCTAGTAGGGTTTTACGAAGACTAACTACGCGGAATGGTAACCGGCCAGGCGATTTCCTCATTTTCCTATCCTCGGATCCGCCAATCATGGTCATTTACGGTAAATAACATCCATCTATCTGTGATCTGCCACCTAATTTGGGCTACATCTGGATCAGCAATGAGCAAACTAATCAAGAGGGCAATTAATTTCTGAACCCATGTAAATAAAGTAATCCGCATCCATTACCATTAAATTGCCATTAACATTTTTTTCTTTATTTCTACAGAAACCCTAATGAATGATCCATCCCTAAAAGTTTAAAACAAATGGATGGAAACGTTAATTGCTTTGGATTTCAAACATTAGCATAACATTGTTGAATGCTTGATCAAATACCAACCATAAATGCATCAACCCCTTTTTACTATTTTGTTGATTGAAATGGAATCGGCTTGCTTTTCTTCCTTCCACCAAACTAACAAAATCTGGAAAATCCAAAAGAGGGCTGCTTATCGATGCAGCTGTGGAGTGGGCCAAACTCTTTATTTTCAGGTAGCTGCAACTTGACTGACTCCCACACTTCATTTCACCTTATTCTTCAGGTACCATAAGTGGAATGAAGTGCATACTTTTTAATCTCAGCAATCAAAACGTATGCAATTAATTTTTGCGTGACTGAAATGGGTAGCACCTCTGGCTTTTCAAAGTGTTTTCTTCACCTTTTCTGGAATTCAATTGATGGAAAACCAAGTTTTATTTTCTATACAAGTGAATTAATGGAGTTTGTGTTATTCATTACAAAGTTTCCTCCTTTGGAAATAAAGCTTCTTCCATAATCAACATTCCTAATAAACTTAGACATTAAGGAGTTGTGGATTGCTTGCAGCAGCATTCAAAGCCACGTATAACAGAACCAATTCTTCATGATCAACTGTTCACTGCTCTGTCAATTTGTTCGTGCACAATCTGCATGTATTCCATAACAAAGTTTACTGTATTTGAAAGTGAAGTCTAATGTTTTCATCTCTCACATTTGAATTGAGGAAAGCCCATATTTTGAGGGGGGGAGAAGGGTAAAGAGAAGGAAAAAAGAATCCCTCCAGCTAGTTCAAGGTATGGACCTCATCGCCATAGCCACAAGGTCCACATTTCTTAAAATTATATGACTCCATTATTAGTTTACTGCTTGCCCACTGCCCTGATCGTAATGTGTTAAATTTGAGTATTCATATTCTCAAGAAAAGGTTGAGTTTCCAGTATGGCTGGAAATCAACCTCTTGTGCGTATTGATTTTTGTAAGGTGTACACAAGTCTCTTTGCGTGGAGTATAGATAGAGAAGATAAGAAAAAGTTGGGCAGTGGTTTTTTAGCCCCTTTCTCTTTCATCGTCATGATCAATATTCATATTTTATATTTTGATGGTCAGTACTCTGACAGCGACCACTGAAGGATGGGGGCACATGCTTCCTGTCAAATCATTTTATATGGGACGGCTAGGATTCACAGTATGGTAATACCAACGGCTATGATCTCTCTCTTTTGCTAAGCTTCTCTCCTCCGATGATAGCCCAGAGAGGGACACTGTTAATAAGTCATTTGTATTTACATTTACATTTACAAAAGCCTTCTCTCTCTCTCTTATTGCAATCCACCACCCCCTGGGAGTTACTGCCACCAGGTCGACCTTTGGTCGGGTGGACTATAAAAGGAGAATAAATCGATGGCTTATATTTTTCTCACACTTGATTTTCTTGAACAAAGCTGATTCTCTTACATAAACTAGATTTTCTTCAAGGGAAAAGCTGTTGGACAGCGATTTGCTCGAAAAAGCTCTCAACTTTCAGCAGTTCAATTCTTCGTTTTTATGGGTTTGTTTGCCAAGAGGAGGAAGCAGATTGGGTTGGGTTGAGGATGATTTTCCAATTCTATCTCTCTGACAGGTTTGTTGTGAATTTGGGGCTAAGTGCAAATGCAAGTGACTTCAGTTGGAGTTGGGGGCTCTCAACTTCGAGCAGCCAACTCAAAACATCACAGATTTGTTGGTCAGGGTTTAGTCTCACCTCTAAATTTTATCGTTTTATTTTCTTCTTCAGAACTTCGCTTATCGTTGGTGGGAAGATTCTTAGATATTCGAGGAAGCTACTAGTGAAAAAATGAAGCTTTCAACTTCAGGAATGGGTCAGCAGGTTCATGAAGGTAAACAAACACATGTAATGTTATTATTGTGTTAAAGCATTACATGACTCAAATTTATAAATTGATGGTGATTCTTATTAAGGAGAAAAAAAGTGTTTGAATTCTGAGCTATGGCATGCTTGTGCTGGCCCTTTGGTTTCTCTACCAACTGTTGGTAGCCGAGTTGTTTACTTTCCTCAGGGTCACAGTGAGCAGGTTTGGAGAATTACCCTTGAAACCTTTTGTTTTTTGCTTCTTCTTCTTCTTCATCTCTGAAATAGGAAATGATTAACAGGTCGCAGCTACAACTAACAAAGAAGTTGATGCACAGTTGCCTAATTATCCAAGCTTACAACCCCAATTGATCTGTCAGCTTCATAATGTTACCATGCATGTGAGTTTTTATACATAAATATGATTATGTATCAGAATGGAGTTCATTCCAGTTTTCAAATACCAGGCAGATGCCGAAACAGATGAAGTTTATGCTCAGATGACACTGCAGCCTCTGACTCTTGTAAGCTAACTCTCATACATAATTTTGATCAGAATTAAGAATCAACAAGTAAACTAAATCTGCAGGAAGAACAAAAAGAGACGTATCTTCCAGTAGAGCTGGGGATTCAAAGTAGGCAACCAACTAATTACTTCTGCAAGACTTTAACAGCTAGTGATACTAGTACACATGGTGGCTTCTCTGTTCCTCGTCGTGCTGCAGAAAAAGTTTTCCCTCCTTTGGTAATAGAAATTCTGTCTCATACTTTTTTGATAAAAGCTTGAATTCTTTGTTTTTTTAAAGTCATTTGTCCTCCTCTCAGGATTTTACTCAAACTCCTCCCGCACAAGAACTTATTGCCCGGGATCTTCATGATGTTGAATGGAAGTTTAGACATATTTTCCGAGGTTAGTGTATGTGAATCTTCTGCTCATTTTGTAGCAACAATTGATGTGGTTCATCACTCAGGTCAGCCCAAGCGTCATTTGCTTACAACTGGCTGGAGTGTGTTTGTCAGTGCTAAAAGACTGGTTGCTGGAGATTCAGTTCTTTTCATATGGTGCAATTTTTATTCTTTTTTCCAACTCAATGTTCCTTTATTTAATCTTATAGAAAAAAATGCTTCTTTTAGGAATGAGAAAAATCAGCTTCTTCTGGGAATTCGTCGTGCAAGTCGACCACAAAATGTTATGCCATCATCTGTTCTTTCAAGTGATAGTATGCACATTGGACTCCTTGCTGCTGCTGCACATGCTGCAGCTACAAACAGCTGTTTCACTGTCTTTTATAACCCCAGGTTAAATATTTCTTCTCTCTATATTTTCTTTGTATTTTTTCAATGCTTCACTCCAGTAAAAAAAACTGTGGCACCAGGGCTAGTCCATCAGAATTCGTAATACCTCTTTCAAAGTATGTCAAAGCTTTATATCATACTCGTGTTTCTGTCGGGATGCGGTTTCGCATGCTTTTTGAGACCGAGGAATCAAGTGTTCGTAGGTAAAATGACTTTTTCACTTCTATTTACATTTAACAACTATTCATAGTTAGCAATATGTTCAGATACATGGGCACGATCACCGGAATATGCGACTTAGATCCAGTTCGTTGGCCAAACTCGCACTGGCGATCTGTTAAGGTACTTTCCCATAATGAAAAAATGTTTCTTCTTCAGTATTTTCACTTGTCAATGAATGTTAGGTTGGGTGGGATGAATCAGCAGCAGGTGAAAGGCAGCCTAGAGTCTCTCTATGGGAAATTGAGCCACTAACAACATTTCCCATGTATCCTTCACTATTTCCTCTTAGACTAAAAAGACCTTGGTATCCTGGAGCATCTTCTTTCCAAGGTACCCATCTCTCATTTCTATGATTCTCAAGTTTTTACACTTAAAATCTTGTCTCTTTACATCTCAGAGATTAGTAGTGAAGAAATGAACAGCTTATCTGGAGAGGCAGGTTTCAATGCTATGAATTTTCAGTCTATGGGGATGTTTCCATTGATGCAGCAGAGATTTGATCCATCTTTAATGAGAAACGATATCGGCCAGCAGTATCGTGCAATGCTAGCAGCGGGATTGTATAATTTCGATTCACTTAAGAACCAAGCAATGCAGTTTCAGTCTCCAGTTCATTATATTCATCATTCTGGTAACAGTAATCCTCTGGCTCAGCATCAGCATCAGCAAGTCCTGTCTTCTCCAGCTTCTTTGGAAACTCAAATGCTCACGAATAATATGCAGAGAGCACCACAGCAAGAAGATGCTAGTCCATGTAAAGAGCATCATTCTTATCAGGATTCGTTTCTTGGCCAGGCATCTGATGTTCCATCACCTTCGTTTGTGAAGTCGGATTATTCGGATGGGATGCAAAACACTTTGGGTTCTCTTTTTCAAGAAGGAAATACCAATCTTTTGAGTTTCTCATTACCTCAGCAACACTGGACTCCCAAGTTTACCCAATCATCTGGTGATGGCTGTTCTAATTCGAAATCTCTTGAATTGTATCCAGGAAAAGATGGGTGTATTGAACAGGAAAACTGTAACTTGGGAGCACAAAATCAAGCTCTTTTTGGTGCTAACATCGACTCTTCTGGCCTCCAGTTACCCACAACAGTGTCGAGTAATGGCATTTCCTCTGTTCGAACTGATTTATCATCTATTCCATTGGTGTCAACTGGTTTTCATGCACATATTTATGGTTATATGCAAGATTCTTCTCAAATGCTGCAAAATCAAGCACACCTCGACCAACCAACTCCCACCTTTGTCAAGGTAAGACTTAGAATTGAGAAAATGAAGCTCTTAATCTCCAAAGTTTGATAATTTTGGTAAAAATGATTCTCAAGAGACGTTTACCAATCAATATTTGTTGTTACAGGTGTATAAAACGGGATCAGTGGGTAGGTCTCTGGACATGGCTCGATTCAATAGCTACCAGGAGCTGAGACACGCATTGGGTGAGATGTACGGGATTGAGGGGTTGCTTGAAGACCCTCAAAGATCAGGCTGGCAGCTTGTATTCGTCGACAGGGAGAACGATGCACTTCTCCTTGGAGATGATCCATGGGAGTGAGTTTTCAAATTCACTTGATGTGCTTTGTGTCTGTTAACTGAAAATGACTTACTTATTGTACAGGGCATTTGTGAACAATGTTTGGTATATAAAGATCCTATCTCCAGAGGACGTGATGAAGATGGGAAAACGTGAGGCTGAAAATATAGTGCAGTTGCAGAGAATGAGCAATTCTTCTGATACACAAAACCTCGTGCCTGGCCTCCCTTCCCTTGGCTCCCTTGAATATTGAAGCTTTCAAAGTTTGTATTATTGTACTTCAGACTGGTGCTATATCCTTTCTTTGTTTTATGTATTACTTGTTGATTCTTACATTTGTGTAACAACTAAGAACCATTATTGCTTTCCATGAGTATGACCCCAAAAAAGATGAAACGTCATGTTCTTAAGGAGGATGAGAGATTTGACCGCTGAGATAATCCCACGTGTGGGCCTGTACAGAATCGAGCGCTGGGATGGGCTTCTACACTACAGGCCATACCCCATCACAAGTTATTTGTGAATTTATGGCGTATGGATCTACTCTTTTCTGGCTCATTTATGGAAGATGAGATTGGCTGTGAAGGCTATATAGCAACTGTGAAGGGTTGTGAGAGCTTGTCATTTCATGGATAAACTAAATCCGTGCTCTGCAAATTCATGTCCTCTGTCGCCATTGACCTTCTTGGAAAGGGCGGCTATTATCTATGGAGATTGCCCCTCAATCATCTACAACAACTTGGTTTACACGTGGTTACAGACTCAAATTCGCTGCACCCGACTCGCTTCAGCTATTGCCAACCTTAGTTTCGAGGCGAACGCCGTTGTTTCAGTGGTGGCGCCTAATATTCCTGCAATGTACGAGCTCCAGTTCGCAGTCCCAATGGCTGGTTGTGTCATCAATAACATTAATACTCGCCTCGACGCAAGGACGATTGCTGTAATCCTCCGTCACGCTGAGTCCAGAGCCTTGTTTTTTGATGCTCAACTAAGGTCGCTTGTTATGGAATCTGTTTCTCTTCTTCCACCGGAGTTTACGCCGCCGCGGCTGATTCTTATTGAAGAGGATGAAGATGACGGTGATTCCAAACTGGGTATTTATGATACTTACGAGGGAATGGTTAGAAATGGGAATCCAGATTTCAAATGGGTACAGCCAAATAATGAGTGGGATCCAATGACACTCAACTACACATCAGGTACAACGTCTTCCCCAAAGGGCGTGGTCCATTCTCACAGATCCATCTTCATTATTACATTCGATTCTCTTGTTAATTGGTCGGTTCCCAAGCAACCTGTCTACCTTTGGACATTACCCATGTTCCATTCCAATGGATGGAGCTATACATGGGGAATGGCAGCAGTAGGGGGAACCAATATTTGTCTCCGAAAGATTGACGCTCCGATTGTGTACGACGCCGTTAATCGGCATAATGTCACGCATATGTGCGGTGCGCCGGTGATTCTCACAATGCTGGGAAATTACCCACATGCTAAGGCGTTGAAAGGGCCAGTTCAATTCTTGACAGGCGGAGCGCCACCGCCGTCGACCGTTGTTCTACGAACGGAATCTCTGGGGTTTGTGGTTACTCATGGATATGGGATGACGGAGGTGGCGGGTGTGGTGGTATCCTGTTCGTGGAAAAATAAGTGGAATATGTTTCCGGCGGGGGAAAGAGCTAGACTTAAAGCTCGACAAGGAGTCAGAACGCTGGGACTAACGGCTGTTGACGTGGTGAATCCCAAGACTGGACAAGGTGTGAAGAGAGACGGATCAACGATGGGTGAAATCGTGCTTAAAGGCGGTTGTTTAATGTTGGGATATCTGAAAAACCCCGTCGTGACGGCGAAATCAATGAAAGATGGGTGGTTGTTCACCGGTGATATCGCGGTTATGCACTCCGACGGTTACCTTGAAATAAAAGACAGATCGAAGGATATAATCATCTCCGGCGGCGAGAATGTGAGTAGTGTTGAGGTTGAGTCTGTTCTGTACTCAAATCCATCGGTGAATGAGGCGGCAGTGGTGGCCCGGCCGGACGAATACTGGGGCGAGACGCCTTGTGCGTTCTTGAGCCTAAAGGAAGGAGTAAAAACTTTCCCGCTAGAGAAGGAGATTATAGAATTCTGTCGCACGAGGTTGCCACATTACATGGTGCCGCGAACGGTGGTTTTCATGGAGGAGCTGCCGAAAACATCAACCGGAAAAGTGCAGAAATTCGCTCTCAGAGAAATCGCCAGCAAGATGGGTAGCCTCCCAACCAGCAGCCGCATGTAGCCCCGTTACTTTTCATTATAGTTGTTTATTTAATTTNAAATTAATGTATGTTTGTGAACAGGAATGCGAAATCTCCCTTGTGGGATATGCATATTCAATAGCAGCACAGAAAAGAAGTTCACAAAATGAAAACACAGGCTTTTCTTTTGTAAACTGTAACATTGTTGGAAATGGACAAATCTACTTAGCAAGAGCATGGGGAAAATATCAAGAGTTGTATATTCAAAATGCAACATAGATATAGATGTTATTCCTGTGGGATGGACAGATTGGGGCAAACAAAGTCGACAACAGTATGTTTTAATCAAAATATTTATATCGAACAAAAAAGCCGCTAATGGTGTGTTGTTATGTTTACATTGTCGTAGAACCGTGGAGTTTGGAGAATATGATTGCAGAGGGAAAGGTTCAGATAGAAGAGGAAGAGCTCCTTGGTCAAAAGCCTTGACGCATGAACAGGCAAAGTGGTATCTGGATAGAACATTCATTAGCGGGGAGAATTGGCTAAAGCTCTAGTGAAGATAAACAAGAAGAGCTTCTTTGGTTGACTTTTTCCACTTAATAAGTTAAGTTAAATTGGCTGTATAGATTCGTTCTTATTGGGTCCAAATGAAACCAAATCCCAAATGATTAATAAATTGAAGAATTTTGAAATGATCAAAGTATGTTGTGGTTCGTTTTGATTGGTTCATATTGCATTGTGTCAAACTGAATATTGTATTTGAATTAAGTTATTTTTCGTCTCGATGAAACATTCATGCAAATAAGTAGAGTAAATATGAAAAACAATATCACAAAAGGTTTTGATTTTCATAATCAAATGTAGATGATTAAGGCTTGTGAAATCAATGCTTAATAACAATTCTAGTGAAATCAATAAAGATACACGAACAGTAAACTACATTGCTCAATAATAATAATCGTTATCAATGAATTCGGAATAAAGGGGAAGAAGATCAAAACTCAAAATATAAATATTTTTTCTATCTCGATATTTTACTTCTAAACCTTATTGCTTTTTTTGTAAAAAGAGTGAAGATCACCTCCACCTTCAATCCCACAAAAGAAATAGTAAAGTATGGTTAATGGGAAGGGAAAAAGTATTGCACATAATAATAATAATAATAATAATAATAATAATAATAATAATAATAATAATAATAATAATAATAATAATAATAACAATAATAATAATAAAACGAATAAATCTTTTAAATATGTTTTTATTATATAACAACTATTATTCTCTACGTCTACTTACCAAAACAAGTTGTTTAATTTGCATTAGTATCCATATTAAAAACATTATTTAAAAATCAATCATACATTATTGGTCTATGCGGCACCGACTCTTCAAATTTTTATATTTTCCCGTGTCGAGTCGAGTCGGACTCTTCGACTCGCTCCGACTCTTGACACTTGACACAAAATGACGTCGTTTTGATTTCTTCCTTAATTTGATTTTTTTATTCATCGGAAACGTATCTTATGTGCTTTCACGACTTTTTAATATTGTCGATTTACTTGTGAATTCTTTGTATAAGCGATGATAGATCAAAAAGTGGTTGTTTTTGGGGAGATGGTAGAATCGACGAACGATATTTGTTTTTTATAAGTTAAATTTTCTTATATAATGAATTGATAAATATTTGTAGTTTTAAACTTGACTTTATGCAATTTTTTATAAATTCTAACAATTATTTTTTTTAATTTTNAATTTTCTTATATAATGAATTGATAAATATTTGTAGTTTTAAACTTGATTTTATGCAATTTTCTACAAATTCTAACAATTACTTTTTTTAATTTTGTTTTTAATTAATATTATTTTATTTAATAATACGAGTCGAGTCGAAAATCTGACTCTTATACTCTTGCCGAGTCGTATCGAGTCGAGTCGCACCGAGTAGGTCGGACGAGTCGATGCCGCATAGGTTATTTTATAAAACATATTATAGTTTATGATTTAAATTATTAAAGTTAATTAAAATGTGAAAATATCTTCAATTATCATGTCCATGTGAATGTAAATTTTTCTAATTTTGTTCATGTTAATAAATAGTCTTAAATGATGATTATGACAAGGATGACACTCATGGAGGCCGTCCAACCGATTTGTAATTTATAATATATAAATATTAATATTAAAATAACTCTTTTTCAAATCTAAAACGTGGAAGCTAAGATATGTTCTAATTCAACTTTGAATTTGACTACACGTAAAAGTTATTTTTGTATTCACACACATTAACATTTAAAAGGTAGACTTAGGCTATGTTCTTCATGCATTTTAAAAATTAGAATGCAGTTTGAGAATGTGTTTTCAGAATATGATTATATATCAAGAATGCATTGAGTGTTCTGTAATTGATAAATTAAATGGCAGAACAATAATAATGTTATGTATAAAATTGGATNTAGTTATTGGTGTACAATACTACAATTTACTTATCATGTTTTTTAATGTGCCATTAATACTCTTATAAATTGAATTTAAACAATAATGTTACACGGATTCTAATCATCCGGATCGTCTTTCTTGTACAAAAAAAATTTAATGGAAATTTCTACTACAACTAGAGCTGTTATTCGATCCGAGCGCGTTGTGTTCATGTTCGTTCATATTTTTATTCGAATGTGTTCATGTTCGTTCATATTTTATTCGAACGTAAAAATATGTTCGAACATTGTTCAAATTATTAAGTGAATGTTCATGTTGTTTTTACTATTTGGCAAAATTTACAAAAAAAATTAAATTTGATTATTTTACAAATAAAATCAAAAAAAATAAATATACCGAAGAAATAATCAAATAATTATTTTCACAAAACAAATAAGACTAATTCAAGTCATTTATAATTCATTGTCCATACAAAACATTATGCGCTAAATAAAAAATTTTGTTGTCAAAGCATAAAAAATCATTGTCATTTATTTTAATTAATCAGGAAAAAAGATAGGTTTATAGGCTTTTAATCTAATGAAGAATTAAGAACGGATTCACAGCCGCCGTTAGATTCAAAGAGTGAAAATTATGGTTTTGTAAATGTTTGTAAATTTAAATATTATAATAATCTATTAGAATAAAAATTAATTCATATAATATATTTGTTCACGAACGTTCGTGTTCATTCAAATTATAAACAAACAAAAAAATAATGTTCGAACAATGTTCATATTTTTATTCGAACGAGCGAACACGATCACATTTGAGCTGAACACATATTGTTCACGAACTGTTCGGATTGTGTAACAGCCATGTCTACAACTTAAAGTGAGTATCGAAGCAAATGCACAAATATCTCAAATTAAAACATCCAATTTACTATGCCACGAAGATTCATGGAAGTGGTAGGGTAGAGTTGATATTTTAGTTTTACACACACAATTTGATAAAGGGGTAATTTGACAACTCACACAATATTTGGATTTTCTTATAATATTCTATTCACATATTATAGTTGGCCTCTTTAATCAATAGACACCCTATAATTATTTACTACGTACTCGGGACTTGAATTCGAGAACTCGGATTTGTTAAAGAGTCTGACTCGTTAATATTATTAATTATTTTTAATTAAAATATAAACTTTAAAAAGACGTGTATGGTTAAGATGATTTATAATTAACAATAAATAAAATTATAATTTATCTAATTATATTATACAAAATAATAAATTAAGACATAAACATATATGATAATTCATGTTTAAAACCGGTAAAATGTCGAAATAGTTGGTATAGATTATATATATATAAATAATATCGATATACCCCTAATTTGTTAAAGATTAACGAAATTATATTAATATATATATAATAATAAATTAAAATTATGATTATTTCAAAATAAATAATAATAATTTTAAATATAAAAAACAGATTCGTGTCCAACAAATGTACTAGGAGAGTTGGTGTCCGATAAGAGTCCAACTCGAATTCGACATCCTCGGAGAAGAGTTTGTTTAACATAGTAATGATAGCGGTTTTTCTCCACTAATTTAACTCATGTTAAACCACGTCAACAAAATGATGATTACTTATGTGATGTAATCTCTTTATATATCGAACATTTTTACATTCATGTTGTTATGTTCATTTTCGCCAACAAGGTAGACAACTTTTAATTAGGTATTAGAATCACTACATTTTTTACAAATCATTGAAGATTAATAATCAATGATTTCTTGCATTTTTTATGGCACCAAACGTAAAAGCTTTTCAATTAATTGTTAAGTGACAATACTATTTTTTTTCTTATAAAGATGTGTGAATAATTAATAATTTTCCAAGTTCTCCAAATTGAGTATATTTCACAAATGATTGAAATAAAAAAAACTAAATGTGTGTTCTACACAAATTATATAATGTATAATCAGAATTTATAATTAAAATGCAGAATCAGAATGTATAATTAGAATATGCGCAGTGTTCTGTGTAAACATATAATGAATTATAAAATGTAAAAGCGTTCTGCAAAAATATATAATGTGAATTGACTTATAATATAAAAAATAATTATATCTGAAATTGTAATTCTAAACTAAAATAATATTTGTAAATACAAAATAAATTAGTAACATTTTTTTATTAAAAAATCTTATAATAAAAAATAAAACAAAAATATTGAAAACGATATTATCGAATAAGAAACTAAACAAATGATATATAAATGCTAAATTATAGAAAAACAGAATTTATTATTATGTAAAAAGATAAATATTTGATTTGAAAAAAAATATATATATGTGAAAAATAAAGTGTTGTTTGTACTAGCCACCAAACTTTTAATATTTTAAAAACATTGTTCCAAAATTTGTAAATAATATACAAAACCTCCGAAGTTGATATAATGCGTGATGTTAACCATAAACTTTTAAATGTTGTAAATATCATATCCTTAAAGTTTAAGAATTGTGTGGTTGACTCTCAAACTTCCAGAACCGTTTATATTGAACTCTAATACTCGTTAATATTTAAGTTGACCCCCCAATCAATAGTTTGTATTGATCAATTAACCTTAAAAATATGAAATGACTAAATCTCTAATCTTTGAAAATTTTAAAAATAATGCATAAATTATCAAAATCATTTATACGAAAAAGATGAAAAACTGATATTATTCACTAGATAGTCATTCTTGAATGACTTTGAAACTTTGAAAGCTTCCCATGTAATTTACAAACTTTGGGAGTATAGTATTTACATTATTTTAAACTATTGGGGGCTAATGCCGTAATTTTCTCGTGAAAAATAATAAACAGAATGCATAATGCATTTTTAGAATCAAGTTTAAACTTGATTATGCATTATAGTTGAAATAGAAGAATGCATTATGATGATAATTTATAATCAGAATTTAAAATAGATATTGTTCTGTATAAAAAAACAGATTATGCATTCTATAATGTATAATTCATTTTCATAATTTATGCAGAATAGAGCCTAAGTCATGATTGAATATTTTTACTATGAATTCCCACAAAAACAACTGCAAATTCTAAATTATCATTTGAGATGATAATAAGTCAATTTCTAATTCGATTTAGTTTCACATTGACGATAAATAAAATGCAAAGTCAGATATACCACAAGTAGGAATATATCTCCGTAATAGTAGTTTTGCGCATGAACAATTGTACGTAGCACTATCGAGATGAATCGGTAGACAGCTTCGGAAATCATCTAACAAAATAAAAGAGTTACTTTAACAAAAAATATTGTATGTTATAAAGTGTTACGTGTATTAAATAAATAATACTTAAATGTTGTTGCTTATTTTCGTAAAACAATGAAAGTTATTGCACCAAAAAACATGTAGGGGCGACGTCCCATAGCTAGTATATAAGATGAGAAGATCATGCTCCCTCGAGTATTTGAACGTGCAATCCTCAAAATGCAGTGTCAAAGCATAGAAGTGGGTCTGATGCCTTAATGATCAAATTATTTGAATTGGCACAAACAAATAAATGACAATCCGTACATGCTCTCTGTTTTTCATCATTAATCATTAATTATTGAAGCAGCAGAAAATGCACTCACAGATCAGTTTCTTTGTATGGCAAGCGCCTCTTATCAAACTGAGACTCATGACAATGGGGGTCAAGCCAATCCCTAGAAGAACTCTTGGATGTCATCATCAAAGGCATTTTATCACCTCCCACAAGCTCCCTCAGGCTATCAACCTTATTCTCTCTTCCGAATCCATTATATCGTGTATTCGCATCCCTTATCTTCTGCCTAAACTTCTTCTTGCGATTCAAACAGTTCTCTATTTGTCTTGTTTGTGATGGAGGAACTCCATGAGGTCCAAGATAAATGGTTTCTTCTTCTTTTGCCTGCTAAAAAACAATAAACTTCATATATATTTGATCTAGTTCATATCACAGAAAGGTAAAAAATGAATGGGGATTCACAAATCAACATTATCTGGTTTAGAAGAATCTTTTATTGTTGGAGAAGCAACTTCACTCTGTAATTCTTCTTCAATTCCCAAGCTTGGAACCACAAATCCATCAGTGTCTACAAAAATATCAAGTAGAAAATGACCAAATAGTGGAATTACATTGCATAACAGTATCGAAAATCTCCATATGGAAAGAAAATGATAGCAAGAAGCTATCTTTCATTGATGTAGATAACAACATGAAAATTATATCCATCAGAAACCCTTTGTTTCCTGTTTTTTTATCACTATTCGAGTAAGTTCTATTATACAACACAATATAACTTAGGATCTAATTCCAGCGGTGTAATAGGTTCAACCATGGATTAAGAACTACATGAAACAAGCAAGTAATATTCAAATGAATCTAAGCAAAAAATTGACGAATCAGCAATACAATGAAAATTTCAGGAACTACCCCACTCGTCTTCTCCAATGGGAGGAACAGTTGGCAGAGGGAAAGTTTCCATGGTCGACAACTTTTCCGCTTGATATCCGACAATGAATCCCCTGCCCAGGACAAGGAATGATCGAATCGGCCTACCTCATAGATTGATAAAATGAAGAAATTCCTTCGATTCGATGACCACCGTCATTATTACTCAATTTAAGAAGGAAAAAAATTAGGGTATTGTTAGAAATTTACTTAAAAAAATAGAAGAAAGTTTAGGAATTTTATGTATTATTTAATCATTATTCAATTCAGATTTCATACAACTATTTATAACAAAAAAATATTAATATATTTGTTATGGTCCTTTTTAGGGGTACCAACAATCGTTTGATTCGTCAGCAGACGAACTCGGTTTTGATTTGTTTTTGATGTGGAATACGATTAGAACTGGAAACAATAAATGGACACGGCGATTTATAGTGGAAACCCCAGGAATTGGGGAGAAAACCACTTGACTAAGAGCGAATTACGCTCATAGCCTGTTCACTAATCAAATAATTCATACAAAATACAACAGAGGCTTAATGAAAATGACAAGGGAATAGAAAACATTAAGAACTCCGGCAGGGTAACGACCTGCTCTTACGCGTCCAAAAGGTCCTGCTATTTCCGTCGTCGCACTCTGTATTTATAGAGTTAGTGGCGTGTGTAAATCACGCTCTGTAACCGCCTCTGACAGGTTTGTTAGAGATTGTTGTAACGCTTGTAAACCAACCCTAACAATTTCTATGCGCAAGCGAAATGAAAATGAGCATTTTAATTAAAACATAATTCGAAACCGGGAATACCATCGTTTTTCAAAATACAACTAGATAATAACAACCAAAACGAAATAAAAAGGGTGACTCGTACA
>RWGZ01000996.1:298913-367951 GCA_009725065.1 Utricularia reniformis | reverse complement strand
ATTAGAACATATGTTTTCATATCTGTTATGGTCTCTTTTTAGGGGGCACCAACAGTCGTCCGGTTCGTAAGCAGACGAACTCGGTTTTGATTTGTTTTTGATGTGGAATACGATTAGAATTGGAAACAATAAATGGACATGGCAATTTATAGTGGAAACCCCAGGAATTGGGGAGAAAACCACTTGACTAAGAGCGAATTACGCTCATAGCCTGTTCACTAATTAAATGATTCATACAAAATATATCAGAGGTTTAATGAAAATGACAAAGGAATAGAAAGCAGTAAGAACTCCGGCAGGGTAACGGCATGTTCTTGCGCGTCCAAAAGGTCCTCCTATTTCCGTCGTCGCATTCTGTATTTATTGAGTCAGTGGCATGTGTAAATCACGCTCTGTAACCGCATCTGACAGGTTTATTAGAGGTTGTTGTCGCGCGATGTAAAATGAGGCTTGGATCGAGGCGTGGTTTGCGTGATCGGGCCCGAGGCGTGGTAAACGTGTGGAGGCCCGAAGCGTGGAAAACGTGGGTTTGTAACCGTTCTGACCGAACCATTGAGCCAATTACCAGAAAACGCTTTATTTCGCCAAGGTCATCTTCGGTCCTCTCGTGGAACATCGGGCCGCTGTTCGTTAAGTGTATAAGTGGGCTGCAAGGGTTCGTTTCTACCATTTGAATCGGCCCAATTGTTAATGGGCCTTATCCGTCATGGAGTGTCTGGTCCTAGAGTTCTCATCACTAGCCCATCGGACTTGATTGCCATCGTAGAGGTGATACAAGGCCGATCACATGATGTTTGCACATTCGTGAGAACATGGGATCGTACCTGTAGGTAGTGAGCGTCCAGGGGACCGATCTTTCCCTTAGTGTAGGAATTACTTGCATTTAAAACTTAATAACGTATATTTATGTTATATTTTTATCTTTGTTATTATTTAAATATTAATATCCCGATTGGCGCCTCTTCACATTCGATAGTTCAAGAGGCGTGATGAGTGAGCTTGTACTGCCTTTGTCTGGGGCAATATTACGTGGCGGCTCACTATTGGCTGGGAGATGAATATTTAAATCGGGGTTTTGGGCACTGTTTTCCCTCATCGTCATTTTCGCGAAGGAAGAACTGCAAAATCAAGCTCTCTGTGCCCTCAATCCATTTCACGTTCAATCCATTTCACTCCGACTTTCTTTAAGGTATACACTATGGCTCATCATAAAATGAGATACCCAACCATGTCTGAGTTAGATATTGAGGAGTTTAGGTCTAGGATTTCGATTCCGGCACATTATTTCATCAGGAAGGGATGGGAAGATATTCCCTGTTTCCTTCCGGCGGAAATGAATGTGCCAGCATCTGATATTCCGGTCAGTTACGCTTCTTTAAAGTGCGGGCTTCGTTTTCCGCTGCATCCCTATGTAGCGGCCGTTCTTAAAGAAATTCACTGCCCCACTTTTGCGTTATTCCCAGGTAGTTATGTGTATATAGTGGCGTTTATATTTTACTGCCACCAACAGAATCGGGCCCCGACCTTAGAACATTTTTTTAACATGTTCTTGGTGGGATCCCGAAAGGGGAAAGGTCTATTAGGATGCCGCAAATTATATTATATAGCGGTGCGCACTAAAGAGTGCGCTATTGTAGATAAAGAAGAGTCTCTCCATGCGTGGGAGTCTTGTTATGTGTGGATAACAGTCCCAAAAGAGGACCTGTTGAAGGTGTGGCCGCGCTTAACTCACCCACGCATAGGTCAGTTGGACCGAACTAAGTTCAACCCTTCTCGTCTGGACACCGCAAATACGCTTGCAATGTTCCCCCCTCTCGAAGCGCGCCTTAAGTGAATAGATCTGCTTCGGGAGAAAAGATTGATAGAAATTGGTGTCACGAGTAGGACCGGAGCCCCAGCCCCGAAGGGGATGTTTTCTAGCTCAGATCCATCAGAAGGATCAGGTATGAAGTAATGTTTTTATTTTATCCTTTCCTGATCCTTATGTATTTGTTTTGCAAATTCGACTGAGACAATGCCTAGCTCACGTTTCAAACGTATGGCGGCTACTTTGGTCCGTCCTTCTGAGGGACAGCGCGAAGCATCGGGCAGCGCGGATGGAAGTGAATCAGCAACGGGGGGTACGCTGGTTCCATCGGGGTTTGGGAACCCCCCGATCCAAACTACCGGCGCGGGCACATTGACCTTTCACTGTACAGAGCAGCCTTCAACCGGGGAAGGACCTGCATTTCGGGTATTTGGAGTGGTAGAGGAGGTGATAAAGGCTCGGATTCGTTCTTTGAGCTTATCCAACCTCTATCAGATCGGAAATAACTCTTTCATTAATGCTAATACTATTGATTTATTGCTACAGGGAGCTTTTCCCGTGGAGATGGTTCTCCCCGGTCCTCACCTTAAAGCGAACGTCTCCCTGCCGCCAATCCTCTTAGGAAAAGGGAAAAGGGCGACCAAAGCGGAAGCCCCGAAGGATCCAAAAAGGCTGAAGAAAGGGGAGAGCGCTTCGGTCCCTACTAAGGGGATCGTTTTGAAGGAGCCTGCATCGGGCCCTAAGACTAACTCCGACTGGGGAGTTGCTTTGGGCCTGCTGGACAGGTTCAGTAAGGGGAGGAAGTTAACCTCCTCAAGGAGTGCTTTCCTAAAGGACTTCCGCCTTTATGGAGAGCAAAACCCAGACAACGTCCAAGCGGACATATGTGGGGAAGAGATTATGGAAGGTTTCCTCGACCTCACGACCAATGTAATTTTATTTAACATGAAGGCCCGAAGTTTCATCTTTTTAAACGTGTTATCTTATGCAGATGTTGAGGAAAGCCTTCACAACTGCCATCACCGTGGAGAAGAACCAGGGTGACAGCGTTGTATCCCAGAAAGTCCAAGATCAACTTGACCTTGCAAAAAGGCAAGTTGAAATCAAGCATGGTGAGTTGGTCACGGTACGGGAGTACCGGGACCGGCTGGACAATGAGTTGCTAAGAGCTGGGACGGAGGTCTCGTTCTTAGCAGATAAAGTCTCTGAGCTGGAGAAGATAGGACAAACAGCTCAGGGGCGAATTTCTGACATGGAGGCCAAGCTGCGGGCCAAGGAGGAAGAAATCAACGAAGTCCAAGGTCGGGCCCAGGAGAAAAGGAATAAATTGAACGAACTTCTCATTCGGGCCCAAGAAGACAAAACGACCATGGAAGAGGAGTTGACAAGAGCCCGCACTTCGACCGAAGGTTCGGTCCGGGAGGCAGTTCTGGGTTTCGCTCGGTTCCCTTTGTTATTCGCTTTAGCGGATAACATACATGAGATATATACTGCTAAGTATTTGGATAACATGCGAGGGCAAGTTATTTAGCAGTTCAGGCTTTCCCCTTCGGACGAGCGATGGAAGGCGATCAAGCCACTTGAGAGAGATGATAAGTTTCAGGTTATTCCAACTTTGGAAGAACATGTTCTGGAAGAAGACCCTTTCTTCTATCTCTTTGAAGAGATGGAGAGAGTGGTCAATCAAAAGGTGGCCGATTAGGAAGAAGAACTGAAGCAGCTTGCGGCCCGGACCGAACCGCGGGACCAGGAGGTTGAAGATAAAGAAGATGGGCAGGATAACTAGATTGCATTTATACTTTGTATCTGCTTTGCTTCTTATTTTCAATATATAACTCTTTTCTTTCAGTTCTTATCATTTTAATTGACAGAACGAAGCATTATAACCAACTTTTAAGTAAACTAATAAGTAAACCAACTTTTAAGTGTAAGATCGGGGACGCTTATAGGATGTTAATCCATCGGTCCCAGATATTATGTTTGGCTTATTTGTATCAATTCTGATTGGATCGGTTGTTTTACATTGTATGTGGGTCACTCTTATTCCGTCCTTGGAGTATATACTTGATTGGAGAAGCGTGGTCTACGTTCAATGTGAGTTTTTATGAGCTTCGGCCGATCCTTGGATCTAATAAAGTCCCGTAGGTTATATTGGCTAAGCTTTGCTCATACCACGTCCTATATTTGGACCGACCTTATGTTTCGATATGTTGACTACCATTACTTATATCATGGCAGATTTCATAAGTACAAAGGACCATTTCTAAAGACTGAATGACGTTGAAGGTAGTGTTTTAGTTCGTAATGAGTTCTGGGAGAATCACGACTCATCCATGGGGCTAGGCAAGTGCATGAGCATCTGACTCGTTAGAGCAATCACTACAACTTGGGAGTCTTGCGGACAAGAAGCTTCGGTCACCAGTCGAGATTCGTCCTAAGTCACCCAACTTCAAGATCGGTCCACCGTTCCATTAGAAATAGTTTGTTTTGTACTTACTTGTTTTCTGCTTACGTTTAAAGGAATGTATTTTATTGAGTCAAACATATTAATCGAAGATTCACAAGAAATATCGCCTTAAGTTCATGACGTTCCAAGTTCGGGGGACCTCTATACCATCCAATGTCTCAAGTTTATACGCACCTGATTCCAATTTCTTTGATATTCGATACGGTCCCTCCCAATTTCTGTCTAGCTTTCCAACATTCCTCTGCACTTTAATGCTTCTGAGGACGAGATCGCCTTCAAAGAATTCTCTTGGGAGGACTCGCTTGTTATGGGCCCGTTCCATAGTTCGCTGATAAGCACGCATCAGTGCGTAAATTGCATCTCTCTTTCTTCGATCATCTCGAGGTCCAATAATCTCCTTTCACCATTCATATGCTCATCATATTGAGATATTCGAGGCGATCGGATGACAACCTCCACCGGGCTAACAGCTTCTGCCCCATACACCAATGAGAAAGGTGATTCCTGGGTTGTTGAGCGAGTTGTAGTTCGGTATGCCCATAGGACCTCATAGATGTGTTCAGGCCATTTACCTCCAAAATCTTCTAACTTGGTCTTCAATCCTTTCAGGATAACCTTGTTAGATACCTCCGTAAGTCCATTAGTTTGGGGGTGTGCTACTGATGAGAAATATTGGATGATGCCCAACTTGTTGCATAGATCCCGTATGCTCTTTCCGCGGAACTGAGTCCCATTATCTGATATGAGCGCTCGGGGAACCCCGAAGCGACTCATGATATTTCTCCATAAGAAGTGTTTGACCACCTTCTCTAAGATGATGGCTACTGCTTCTGCTTCAATCCATTTCGAGTAATACTCCACCGCTACAATACAAAATTTTCTTTGCCCTATTGACCGGGGAAAAGGTCCGAGGATGTCAATCCCCCATCTGTCAAACGGACAAGGCAATGGGGTAATCGACAAGTGAGCCCCAGGCAATTGCGGGAGTGGAGCATGGTATTGACATATGTCACAACGTTTAGTGTATTTCTTGGCATCTGCAAGCAACGTTGGCCAAAAGTATCCAACTCTAATGATGCGGTTGTACAAAGATCGAGCCCCTGAATGAATGCCGCATATCCCTTCATGTAAATCATGACGGCTTCAGCCTCAATAGGAGATAAACAGTGCAGAAGCGGACCCTCAAAACTCTTTTTAAACAAGTGTCCATCAACTAAGATAAACCTCTTAGCCCGTACCTCTATTTTCCTTGCTTCAGACTTATCTTCAGGGAGATAGCCGTTTGAGAGGTATTTAATAAAGGAGTCCATCCAATTGGGTTCTCTCGGAGATTCAGTAGCATTAATATTCAAGCCCTGGAGTTCATGGCATAGAGCCCCGATCTTTACAATAGACTGTTCGGTCACTGATATCTCGACCGAAGGTCGGTCCTGAATATGGACCGAAATAGCGCTTGGCTCTATGTCAGGTATGCCTGAGGCCAATCTGGCGAGTGCGTCGGCAACCTTGTTTTGCTCCCGTGGCACATGGTCAAGAGAGAACTCCCTGAACATTTTGGATAGTTCCAGAACTTTGGCGCAATATAACCTCATCATCGGATCATGAGTTTCAAATCTCCATGCGAACTGTTCTACTACTAACTTCGAGTCTGAGAACATTCGTACTCTGCTAACTCCCATTTTTCGAGCCAAGGTCATTCTTGATAATACTGCCTCATATTCTACCACATTATTTGTTCCAGCAAAGGAAAATTTGACTGCGGAATGAGTAAGATCTTCTTGTACAGTTGTCAGGGTAATGCCCGCTCCTCTTCCCCCGAAGGTTGACCCATCTACATGGATCGTCCATCGATCATCCTCTTGGTTAAGATAAATGGCCGATCGGGTCATTTCAACCACAAAATCGGCTAGAACCTGAGCTTTGATCGCCATTCGTGGCAGGAATTCCAGATACATAGCGCTGAGTTTGATAGCCCATTTTGTCAATCTCTCATTCAAATCCTTCTGTTTAAGAAGCACTTTCAAAGGTTGATCCGTATAGACATAGACCGTTCGGCCTTCAAAATAATGTTTCAGCTTGGATACAACTTTTTTCAAAGCTAGCATAAATTTCTCTAAGGTGGAATACCTGGTTTCTGCAGATACCAGAGAATGACTGACATAATAAACAGGTCTATGAATGTCGTCTCGTATGGTTACCAGAGCTGCGCTAACGGCAACTTCTGATACCACAAGACATAACCCCAAAGGTTTATCACAAGTTGGACATACCATCACCGGGGGAGTGCTTAAATAAGTCTTCAGCTCGGAGAAGGCCCGATCGCACTCTTCGGTCCAATCTAGATGGCTTGCTTTTCTTAGCACTCTGAAAAAAGGTAAGGCCTGGTCTGTGGATTTCGAAATAAATCTTCTTAGTGCGGCTAGGCGGCCAGTAAGCCTTTGAAACTCTCTTTTGTTTCTTGGAGGTTGCATATCAATGATAGCCTGCACCTTTTCAGGGTTAACCTCTATGCCTNATTGAGTCAAACACATTAATCGAAGATTCACAAGAAATATCGCCTTAAATTCATGACATTCCAAGTTCGGGGAACCTCTATACCATCCAATGTTTCAAGTTTATACGCACCTGCTTCCAATTTCTTTGATATTCGATACGGTCCCTCCCAATTTTTGTCTACCTTTCCAACGTTCCTCTGCACTTTAATGCTTCTGAGGACGAGATCGCCTTCAAAAAATTCTCTTGGGAGGACTCGCTTGTTATGGACCCGTTCCATAGTTCGCTGATAAGCACGCATCCGTGCATAAATTGCATCTCTCTTTTCTTCGATCATCTCGAGGTCCAATAATCTCCTTTCACCATTCATATGTTCATCGTATTAAGATATCCGAGGTGATCGGATGGCAACCTCCACCGGGCTAACAGCTTTGGTCCCATACACCAATGAGAAAGGTGATTCCTGGGTTGTCGAGCGAGGTGTAGTTCGGTATGCCCATAGAACCTCATAGATGTGTTCGGGCCATTTACCTCCAAAATCTTCTAACTTGGTTTTCAATCCCTTCAGGATAACCTTGTTAGATACCTCCGTAAGTCCGTTAGTTTGGGGAGGGGCTACCGATGAAAAATGCTGGATGATGCCCAACTTGGTGCATAGATCCCGTATGCTCTTTCCGCGGAACTGAGTCCCATTATCAGATACGAGCGCTCGGGGAATCCCGAAGTGGCTTACAATATTTCGCCATATAAAGTGTTTGACTACTTTTTCTGAGATGATGGCTACTGCTTTTGCTTCAATCCATCTCGAGTAATACTCCACCGCCACAATACAAAATTTTCTTTGCCCTATTGACCGGGGAAAAAGTCCGAGGATGTCGATACCCCATCTGTCAAACGGAATAGGCAATGGGGTAATCGATAAGGGAGCCCCAGGCAATTGCGGGAGTGGAGCGAGGTATTGACATATGGCACAACGTTTAGTGTATTGCTTGGCATCAGCAAGCAATGTTGGCCAAAAGTATCTAGCTCTAATGATGCGGTGGTATAAAGATCGAGCCCGTGAATGAATGCCGCATATCCCTTCATGAACATAAATCATGACGGCTTCAGTCTCAATAGGAGATAAACAGCGCAGAAGCGGGCCTTCAAAACTCTTTTTAAACAAGCGTCCATCGACTAAGGTAAATCTCTTAGCCCAGACCTCTATTTTCCTGGCTTTAGACTTATCTTCAGGGAGATATCCGTTTGAGAGGTATTTAATAAAGGAGTCCATCCAATTGGGTTCTCCCGGAGACTCAGTAGCGTTAATATTCAAGCCCTGGAGTTCATGGCATAGAGCCTCGATCTCTTCAATAGACTGTTCGGTCACTGGAATCTCGACCGAAGGTCGGTCCTAAATATGGACCGAAATAGTGCTTGGCTCTATGTCAGGTATGCCTGAGGCCAATCTAGCGAGTGCGTCGGCAACCTTGTTTTGCTCCCGTGGCACATGGTCAAGAGAGAACTCACTGAACATTTTGGATAGTTCCAGAACTTTGGCGCAATATAACCTCATCATCGGATCATGAGTTTCAAATCTCCCTGCGAATTGTTCTACTACTAACTTCGAGTCTGAGAACATTCGTACTCTGCTAACTCCCATTTTTCGAGACAAGGACATTCCTGATAATACTGCCTCATATTCAACCACATTCTTTGTTCCACCAAAGGAAATTTTTACAGCGAAATGAATAAGCTCACCTTGTACCGTTGTCAGGGTAATGCCCGCTCCTCTTCCCCCGAAGGTTGACCGATCTACATGGATCGTCCATCGATCATCCTCTTGGTTAAGGTAAATGGCCGATCGGGTCATTTCAACCACAAAATCGGCTAGAACCTGAGCTTTGATCGCCCTTCGGGGCAGGAATTCCAGATACATAGCGCTGAGTTTGATAGCCCATTTTGCCAATCTCTCATTCAAATCCTTATGTTTAAGAAGCACTTTCAGAGGTTGATCCGTATAGACATAGACCGTTCGGCCTTCAAAATAATGTTTCAGCTTGGATACAGCTTTTTTCAAAGTTAGCATGAATTTCTCCAAGGTGGAATACCTGGTTTCAGCAGATACCAGAGAATGGCTGACATAATAAACAGGTCTATGAATGTCGTCTTGTATGGTTACCAAAGATGCGCTGACGGCAACTTCGGATACCGCTAGATATAACCCAAAAGGTTCATCACAAGTTGGACTTACCATCACCGGGGGAGTGCTTAAATAAGTCTTCAGCTCGGAGAAGGCCCAATCGCATTATTCGGTCCAATCTAGATGGCTTGCTTTTCTTAGCACTCTGAAAAAAGGTAAGGCCCGGTCTGTGGATTTCGAAATAAACCTGCTTAGTGCGGCCAGCCGGCCAGTAAGCCTTTGAAACTCTCTTTTATTTCTTGGAGGTTGCATATCAATGATAGCCTGCACCTTTTCAGGGTTAACCTCTATGCCTTTCTCTGAAACGTAATATCCTAAAAACTTTCCACTTCGGATCCCGAAGCAATATTTGTTTGGATTTAGTTTAAGCTTATATTTTCGGCATACTTCGAAACAACGAGACAAATAAGAAATGTGGTCTTCAGCATTCATAGATTTAACAATCATATCGTCAACATACACTTCCATCATATGGCCGATCAATTCCCTAAAGATTTTGTTGACCAACCTTTGGTATGTTGCTCCAGCATTTTTGAGACCGAATGGCATAACCACATAACAGTAAATCCATATTCGGTCCTGAATGATGATTTCTTATGATTTTCCTTAGCTAAGAAGATCTGATGATACCCAGAATATGCATCCATGGTACTCATCATGGTGCTACCAGAAACAACATCTACTGGTCGGTCGATGTGCGGCAAAGGGAAAGGGTCTGACTCACAGCTTTTGTTAGCATCGGTAAAGTCGATGCACATCCGCCATTTCCCGTCCGGTTTGGAAACCACCACTGGGTTTGCAACCCATTCATTATAGTGGATTTCTCTGATGAATCCCAACCGCAGTAGTTTATTCACCTCAGCCCGGATAATCTCGATTTTCTCGGGAGAATAGCGTCTCCTTTTCTGCCTAACAGGCTTCGTTCCAGGTTCGGTATTGATCCGATGTTCACTATCGGATCGGTCAATCCCCGGAACATCGTCCGGGGTCCATGTGAATATATCCACGTGGCTTATCAGCAAGTGGATCAGATATTTTTCAAAGTCAGGGGCTAGATGTGCCCCGATGCGAGTTGTTTTGGTTGAGTCATCCTCAACCAGGTTAATCAACTTGAACCCTACGGGTTCCATTGCTTCCCTCGGGTGCGGTAGCTCTTCCAGCAGATCCACCCGGGCCCTTTTAATCGGTGCCAAAGTTCGGCACGAGCTCTTGTAGCATTACCTAGCTACTTTCTGATCCCCTTAATAGAAATAACTTCATGAATGGAGGGGAATTTGAACATCATGTGATAAGTAGATGGGACCGCCTCGAACTTACTAAGGCCGGTCCGTCCGATAATAGCGTTGTAAGCCAAGTCGACTTCAACGATAATGAATTCCAGGTCCTCAGACCAGTCCTTGGATGGCTCTCCAAGGGTAACTGGGAATAACATCTTCCCGCATGGAATAACGCTCCTTTGGTCGAACGACCAAAGAGTTATGTTAGCGATCGGGAGATCGTGAGCAGCAACTCCCAACATTTTGGTAACCTCGCGTTTCATTAGATTGCACAAAGCCCAAGTGTCCACTAAGATTCTGTGGACACGACGATTCCCGATGACCCCAGTGATGGTAAGGGGGTCATCACATGGATCGATGATCCTTTCCCGATCATCCAGGGTGAAAGTAATGTCCTCTCTGAAGGAGTTAGGATCGTTCCACTGGATCATATTTCACCAGTGCCACAGACTCGGAGCTCTCAGCGGAGTCTCCACGCGCAATTCTCTTTCGGTCCCAGACCGATTCATTTATTCTCAAACCACCGGAGATAACATAAATATCTCCGGCTACTTCTCTGGGTGCCGCCTCATTTTGAGGAGGTTGGGCACCAGTTTCCGCAGGTGGAGGAGCGGCCTGCTTCTGTCTTCCACCCTCGTTTTGCAAGGCTCTGCCGCCAAGGCCCCGCCATCTTCTTCTTTGGCCCTGACCACGGTTTTCACGACCGTGTTGGCCTCTTTATTGTTCTGGCGGAGGAGACCGTCGGTCCTTCGTCCGATCATTATAGTTTCGGGGTTGTCCCCGATTATCTCTTCCCCGCGGCCTATGACGTTAGTCAGCTTGGTGGCCCCTTCGGGAGGACTCTGTTCGCTTGCCCTTCTGACCATTCCGGTCGGGCTTTTCTTTATTCATTGCCGCTACTGTCTCTTTAAACAGCGGGCACTTCAGGGTCGGGTGATCGCGATTATGATGGAGCTCGCAATACACCCGATTGTCCTCCTGCTTCGGGGGGACGTCTTTTTCGCTTACAGCCGCTACTTCTCGCGACTGCTTCTTAAGGTAGGAAACCCTATGATCACCTGCGGGCTCAGAACTCTCGCTAGGTTTCTGATAACCAAGCCCCAACGCTTCATCCACCTTAATATACTTGTTGATTTTCTGGAGAAGTTTTCCCAAGGTGGATGGTGGGCTCTTTACCAAGCTGCCCGAAAGGCCGCACGGTCCCAGGACCTGCTGTAGAATATCAATCTTATCCCGGAGCTCGAGCTTGATACCCCGGGCGGTCCTATTGAATTTCTCTAGGAAGGACCGAAGACTCATCTTTGCCGGGATATATTTCAGCTGATATAGTTCCTGCATGCTTCGGGGCGGTCCTACATTTGGAGCAAATTGCTTAGAGAACGCTAAAATAAATCCGCCATACGACTGTATGGATCGGGCCGGCAAATTTTTGATCCACGTTCGGGCGTCGCCTTGTAATCCTGCCGCGAAGATGCGGCACATTAGTGAATCCGAGGCCCGAAGTTAGCGGTGTGTGTAAATCACGCTCTGTAACGGCCTCTGACAGGTTTGTTAGAGGTTGTTATCGTGGGATGTAAAAGGAGGTTGGGACTGAGGCGTGGTCTGCGTGATCGGGCCCGAGGCGTGGTAAACGTGTGGAGGCCCGAAGCGTGGAAAGCGTGAGTCTGTAACCTTTCGGACCGAACTAAGGAGCCAGTTACCAGAAAATGATTTATTTCGCCTAAGGTAATCTTCGGTCCTCTCGTTAAATATCGGGCCGCTTTTCCTTAAGTGTACAAATGGGATGCAAGAATTCGTTTCCACCATTTCAATTAGCCCAATAGTTAATGGGCCTTACCTATCACAAGGTACCCGGTCCTAAAGTTCTCATCACAAACTTTGGGGACTAATTTTGCCCTTTAAAACGTTGGGGACCAATTTTGTCAAATTATCGAAACTTTGGGGACCTAACACACCATTTTGTCGTATAAAAATACTAAATTTAATTATAATCTTCCCCTGTCTCATCAGCCGCTATCGAGCTGATTTATATGATTTTTAACACTCAAAAAGTCATGCGGCGCCATCTGAGATTGGTGGCGTAACTCTTGTTAACATTTATGCATTTACCACCGACCGTGTCGATCGCCAACACACCTTTCATTGTCGATCAGATGTAAAAGATGCCGATTGTTAAAAACAGAGGTCAATCCTGTCACCATTGACGAGGGCCAATCATTATCGATCGTATGTAATGCCATACCGACCGGTACGCAAATATGTCGATCGGTATCCTGCTACATATCCGACCCATCCGGTATGACCATCACCATAAATTCATGCATTAATAGTTGTTTAAAGCATTCTAATGTCTAAGCATTGCTACTTACATACTTTAACAATGGTAACTAGTCAACACATGAGTTCCAAAACATGATGACATACTCAATTTATTATATTTTTTTTAAATGCTAGAAATCTCACCCAAATGATGGATATAGGTTGAAGTCTAAGGGAAATTTTTTTTTCTCCGCATATGGTGATTCTCAACCAAATAAGTACACAACATTTAATACATGATTAAAATCATTTATCCTAAGGGCGTGAAGACTAAGTGTAAGTGTACGAGTTATGTAATGTGATGTGCTAAAAATGAAGTATGACAAGGACAACATTTTGGTATAGAAGCATAATCAACCTAAAGGTACTTGAAAGAGATAACCTGTAAAAAGTCGAGGATGTAAGTCATGAAATCCCCCTCTCCCCCCACACTTAACATTTACAACATCCTCGTTGTGAGACAAGATAGTTGAGGCATCGAAAACCATTGTAAAATGTGTGCAGCCAACCAAATTAAGACTAGTTAAATCCTATATCAAAGGTTATTCGATGGAAATAAAATATATAATAGAACTAAATGAATAAAATATAAAATTACGGGGAAAATAATGATGAAATTAAATGATAGTGTTGGAATCCATCCAATGGTTACCAAATTTTAAGGTGGTTTGGTGCGACCCTGATGAGTGTGAGATCGATATCATCTACCAATATTGGTGGTTCTTGTAGTATGGCTTCAATCGATGACTGTTCACTTTCAAAATTTTACCAGTATCACAACTTCGGATTTTGATGGCACCATGTGGAAAGATTTGATCGATTTCAAGTGGTTCGATTCAGCGGCTACGTAGTTTCCCTGAAAATAACCGAAGACGTGAGTTAAACAATAAAACTTTTTGACCAACATGGAATTGTTTTCTTCGAATACTCATGTCATGCACTTTCTTGATCTTTTCTTTGTAATAATTCTGAAAATCATAGGCCTCATTTTTTATTTCTTCAAGTTCTTTGATGTCCAAAAGTGGTTTCTGTCCACTAGCTTCAAAGTCGGCATTAAAAGTCTTCACTGCCCAAAATGCTTTATGTTGCAATCGACAGGTAATAACAAGCTTTTCCATAAATCATTCTGAATGGTGACATCCCAATGGGGTTCTTCTACGTTGTACGATACGTCGAAAGTGCATCCGTTAATTTCATGCTCCAATCGTTTATGTTAGTGTTCATTGTTTTCTCTAGAATTTGTTTGATTATCCTATTAGAATCCTCAGCAAGACCATTATTACTAGGATGATAAGCAGTAGAACAATGATGTTCTACCCCATATTTAGATAATAGTGATCTAACTACAACATTAATAAAATGAGTCCATATGGCTGAGATCATTATACGGGGAAATCTAAAACGAGGGTAGATAATGGTGCTTAGGAATTTACCCATAGTTTTAGCACCATCCTTTTTAGTGGCTATTGCTTCAACCCATTTAGACACATAATCAGCCAACAAAATATAAATATGACCTACAGATGGTGAGAATTTTCCCCCGAAGTGGATTCCCCAGACATCAAAGATCTCACAAACGTGGATGATATTTAAGGGCATACGGTCACATCAAAGAAAGGAAATATGCTCTTAAATAAGACGTTACATTTGTCATATTTTTCTTCTTGGAGGTTTTTTTATCCATGTCGTAGACTTCAAAAATAGTTTTCTTTGCCTTATAATAATATTAATTGTGAAATTTGGTGAGCGTATTGTAAAACTTCATTTTCCATATGAAAATTCAATACAAAATTCAATGAAAATATATTTTTAAAGATAATTGTAGTTTTTGCATTATGTTTATCGTAACGTTATATACAAGGAAAACTAGACCGTTTCTACTAAATATTGTAAGAGAAAAGAGTACAATTTTAATTTTTGTGAACACTCTTGCATTCACAAAACATAGCCGTGTTTGGTGAAAATGCCTACGTTTATGCAACGGACCACTTAAGACTTCCAGACTCGAGTGCGATTTCAATACACGATTTTGATCCTATAAATTCATAAGTCTTTGCATGTTTATATTTACAATTTAGTGAGTGATGCATCTCTATAATCTCACGTGCTTCAATTTTGATGTGGATAATTCAGAGTAGTCAATTTTTATGGATGCAGTAGCCGGTCATATATTAAATACAACAACATTCAAACCTATGCGGTTTTAATGATTGAATGTTGGCGATATGTTGAACGGTGGGAATGCATCAACTTCGCAAGGCACACTAGATACGAAGGTATTAAAATTACTTCAATGTAGGTGTAGTGGATGATAAGGATGAGAGCTCATAAGATGTTCCAGAATCAGAAATCTTGGTGGAAGAATATAATGAAACAAAAAATTTGTACTAAGACGACGAGCATGAACTGTGCATAGAGGTATTGGTTTAGCTCGGCGTCTTCATTGCTCATGTTAATGCATGGATTTATAATGTCGGGTCACTATTTAATAGGGTCGAATACCCGTTTGAAAAAAATGGGTCAGAGATTTAGCTGAACGATCGACATGTGTAAGAGGATGATCGACGTTGGTAAGTCTACGTATCTAGTAGCGAGTCCCAGTCGACAGCCAAACGCAGCAGCGGTGGTATCATGGTCGGCATACTATGGCCGGTCGGTGGATTGTGGCCTGTAATAGAGATGTCAACAAAAGCTAAACCACCAATCCTAGGCGGTGTTGCACAACTTTTAGAAAGTAAAATTCAGTTTCATGAGCTCGAGGAACAACGCAAATATTATAGGAATATTTTAGTAATTTTATATTCCCCTCCTCTACTATAACACGAGGAGATGGGAGAATGTTGGAGGAGACGCTCTAAGCACTACCTCACTTCTCACCTATTCTCTGAACTTCGTTGTCATAAGTGATACATCTTTTTGGGTTTGGTGCCCGTGGGCTTTCTTCTCGGATCTCGGGTTTCCCACATAAAAGTTATAGTGTTTCCCTAACGGCAACCTGTTACAAGCGATCCTCATAAAACAAACAAATATAAAATTACGGAGTAGGATTTTCTCCCGTAACATTTGGTGTCGTCGTGGGGAGTGACTAGTAAACTCATTGAGAAACACACCCAACTAGTTCTTTTCTTTCGTATAATTCTTTTCATGGAAACCCCTGAATCTGTGGAAGCTATGGAGGACCAGAGCCAATAGGAGTCCCATAACAATATTGTAGGACGAAAGGTTATCACCCTAACTCAGCTATCTCTGCGGAAAATGATAGAGGAAATTGTTGACGACATTCGTCGGTCTATCCTCGCTTCAGGACAAAGGTAGGTCACCCAACCTTGTGAGGGAACTGTCCTTGAGGGCAACAATCTGATCGTGATAAACCATGATACCGACCCAGCAGTTAACCAGAGTTCTTATGTAGAAGAAATTTTACACTATGCCGATCATTTGCTCCCAAATGAGTTGTCCCAAGCGGCTAGCATCGATCACGACCAGACACATATCCAAGAACTGGTGGTCGAGCTGGAAACCATCAAAAGGCGTAGACCAACCTTTTTTCATGAAGCGATGGAGCAACCGATTCGTCGAGAGGGAAAAGAGTTCCTCATGGATTTGGAAGATGCCTATTAGAACCCAAATACAAACATTGGAGTTGCGTTGCTGCTAAAACTTCCTTTGCATCCTTTTCAAGAGCAAATCAAGATCGTCGTGCCAGAGCCTTCGTTCCGAGCTCCTAATGGAATGCCGACCTTTGTTGGGTTAGATGATCCCCTCAACCACCTATCTTATTTTGAGTTAAAGATGGGAACCGTTTGTGCCTATGACACTATTCGCTGATGATCTTTGCGGCTACTCTTCAGAAGAATGCAATGTTCTGGTTTAGAAATTTGCCTTCTACATCGATTTGTTCTTTTGACGATTTTGCGATATTTTTCACTCCATAGTTTGCTCCAAATGTTTGACCCCCGATAAGTAATGCTGAGTTATATGCCCTCACGTATACCCTAGGGAAAAAAAACATTGCGGTAGTTTATAGAAAAAATTAATCATGTTGCTAGAGGAATCAAGATGAATCCACAGGATGAATTGGATATACTATACCATTTTTTAGGACCATGTGGGCTCTCCGCTAGTCATATAATGAATCCTCCTACATCGTTAGTGTGTTGACAAAAAAATTAGTAAGAAAATCAAAGTTGAGGAGACTATGGTTGCTCTTTATGAAAAGAAAGAGGCTGTAGCTGTGAAGCATGTGCATAAGAAGACCCACGCCTCAGATAGAAGTTGGAAAGAAGTGAATTCGTGTTATACCCAGGGCACGAATATTATGAATCAAAAGGTATACTGTGAAATACACAAAACTAGTGACAACTCCACAACCAAATGTCACATCTTACGGAACCACATTAAGGAATTGGTAAAAGAATGAATTCTTGAATACAAACAGAAACAGATTATGAGAAAGATGCAACTGATGACCGGCGAAGTGGTGAGCGTGAAGATGATAAAAAATATGCCCCTCGGTTGTGAAATGAAGAACGTGATGATCGTTCTTAGCAAGGTTATCAAAACAACCGACGAATATATGGCGTTAGGAGGAATGATCGGGGTGGTCGACGTAGACGCTAGAATTATCGAAGATCGCCTGCCCGTGAAGTCCTTCCACTGCTTCCGATAATTCAGGTCTTAGAAAACTTATACTATGTTGGAGGTGAGAAAATACACCTTAAGATTTTCTTAATTGCAGTTGCTGATCGTTGGGATATTTCCCAAAAAGAAAGGAAACACCATTCTCGAGCGTTGGTGAGTCCACCTTAGGTCATGTCAATCGAGGGGATCGGGAAACTACATAGGATTGATTTCACTTTCGAAAATATGGATAAGGAAGGTACCCCTGAACCCCAAAATGACCCAATCATTATCATAACTGTTATTGCCAATCGCAGGGTCTATAGAATCTTGGTCAATCAGGGGAGTTCAACATAATATACTAAAGTGTGATCAACTCAATGGGTTTGTGCATGGCGGACTTTGACCAAGTAAAGATGACACTTTGGTCATTCAACCAGCGGTCGGTAGCTCATCTTGGCATAATTGCCTTAGCGACCACACTCGAAAATAGAATCATGTCCCGAATTGAGATGCTAGAATACATCGCCATGGATACTGATACGGTCTACAATGTGATTTTGGGATGATCGGGGCTCAATGCGTTTGAAGCAGTTCTCTCGACTATACACCTAAAGTTGAAATTTCCTACTGTTGAAGGGATAGGGATTGTAAGTGTCGAACAAGATTTTGCATGTTCATGTTATGTTTCTGTTTGTCGATCTAGGTTTGATGCTATTGAAGATCGGATGGAGTCGTGGGTGGCCATGGAGCCTCCTGATTTTAAAGTTATTGGACTAGTTCCGGGGAATCCGGATAAAATAACTCGCATCGGTTTGGATCTCACCCAGCGTTTGGAACATGATTTAATTGAGTTTTTGCAGGTTAATGTTGGAGTCATTGCCTGGAGTCCCCAGAATCTCTAGGGAACGACAGAGCAATCATGGAGCATCACATCAACACTCATCCCGAGGCTCGATAGTGAGACAGAAGCTGCGGCGTTTTTTTGCACAGGTAATGGAAACCATTAAGGAGGAAACTTCGAAGCTGGTGGCTGCTGAGTTTATTCATGAGATTCAATACGGTGGCGAAAATGGTTGTAGTACCAAAATCTGGGAGAAAATAGCAGATGTGTATCGAATACAAGGGGGTCAACAAATTATGTAAGTCAGATGCATACCCTTTGCCCCACATTGATAGGCTGGTGGATGCCGTAGCCAGGAGCACAATCATGAGTACAATAGATTCCTTCTCGGGTTACCATCAGATATTCGTGGCCCACCAGGATTCAAAAAAGTCATCTTTTGTTACCCTTAATGGAGTCTTGTGCTATGTGACAATGCCTTTTATCCTCAAGAACGCTGGAGCTACATATCGTCGCTTGGTGAATTTAATATTTAAGGATTTAGTAGGGAAGGAAATCGAAGTGTATCTCGATGACATAATTGTTAAATCCATAATCGATGAAGACTATATTTTCTATTTGTCTTGGTGTTTCGAAGTATGTCGAAAATATAGACTGAAGCTTAACCCCTCCAAATGTTATTTTGGAATCTATAGCAGAAAAATATTCGAACATTATGTCTCTGAAATAGCGATAGAGGCCAACCAAGAAACTACCAAGGCTATTATTGACATGGTTCCTCCTAGGACCTAGAAGGAATTCCTAAGTTTAACCGGTTGACTTGCAACCTTGAATAGGTTTATCCTTAGATCTGCCGATCGCAACCTACATTCTTTAAGGTCATTATATAGGGAAGTAGAATGGAGTGAGACGAGGAGTGTGAGCATGCATTCAATGAACTAAAGAGATAATTGATGAGCCCGCCTTTCTTAGTAAGTCCGTCGACCGATGAGCACTTGGACCTTTATTTGGTCATTTCCATGGTAGCAGTCAACGCTGCTTCGGTAACGATCAATGATGGTATTCACAACCAGTGTATTACGTAAGTCATACTTTGCTTCCTACTGAAACTAGGCACACAAGTATCAAGAAGTTATTACTCTCATTGAAAAAGGCCTAGGTAAAACTAAAGCATTATTTTGAGAGATGTCTTATCAAAGTCTTCACCGATCAGCCCTTAGAAGTTGTTTTATCGAAATATGATACAACGATGAGGTTATCCAAGTTGGCCATTCATCTCAGTGCAATGAATCTGGAGTTTGTGCCTGGAAGTGAGATTAAAACCAAGTTTTAGCATACTTTGTGGTGGAAATGACGAGGGCCACAGTAATCACCGAGTAGGAGGATAATGTTTGGGACATGTATGTTGATGGATCTTTGCAAGGAGGAGCAGGGATGGGATTCACTTCATTACCTACCGAGGAAAGCATATTAATACAATGACAAAATTTTCGTTTGTTTACTCGAACAATGTCACGGAATACAGACCTTTGTTGCAAGGATGAAGTTAGCTTTAGACATTACTGTGATGAAGCTTCGTGGCTTTACAAACTACAAATCGGTAGCAGAATAGGTTGCTTGTACCTTTGAGACCCATGAACCTGTTATGAAATGTTACAAGGAGGAGGAGACAAAGGTCACCAAACTATTCAAGTCGTTTGTTCTAACTCATACCCAAAAAGGAAAATCGAGAAGCCGATGCTCTAGTGCGCTTGGCAGCTAGTTTCCCAAATCTTCGGGAGGGTACGATACAAATATATGTACATGATTGACGGAGATGACTCCCTCCAGTGTCGATAGGCAGTTGGTGGGGAATGTCTACGCCGAAGCCACACCACAATGGATACAATAGATTATTAGTAATCTATCGACCAGAGAGGTTCCTCATGAAAAGGTTGAACGGCAGCCACTCTTGTGAAGGGCTAAGAGGTTTGTTCTTCGAGATTTTGTCATATATAAGAAGTCGTTCGGTGGACAGTTGTTGCGATGCCTACGTATTAATGAGGCAAAATCAGCGCTCGGTTTGGCTCATGAAGGGTTGTACTGAAACCATTCAAGGATACGGTCACTCGTTCTCAAAGTTCAACGATTGGGTTTATTCTGGCCACTATAATGGCCGTTACTAAAGAATTCGTCCAAAAGTGTAAGCCGTGACAATTCCACATTAACTACCATCAACATCTAGGTACTGTGCTCAATTCAACACCGTTTCCGTTTCGCTCGACAGATGGGGGATCGACATTTGGGACCATTTTACTGGTCGGTAAAACCAATGAAAACTTTGCGTAGTGGCTGTGGAATATTTCTCAAAATGGGTTGATTCGAAACATGTGTCTTCCATCACCGAGGAGGCTGTAAAGATGTTTCTATGGAACAATATTGTTTCTAGGTTTGGCGTACCCTGGGTATTAGTGTCAGACAATGGCAGTCAAGGATCGACCTATTGTGGCGAGTTGTGCCAGCACATGGCCACCTTGACCCACATCACGGGACATACCCCTTTTCACTTGTTTGCTGCAAGAGCTTTGGTCCTAGTTGAAAATATTTTAAAAACAGAATGAGTTGCAATGTATTATGAGGATGCCAATGATGACTTATGACGAATTGATTTGGATCTGGTGGAGGAGAGACGAGAGGAAATATATGACGTTCGTTGAAACACCGACGCATCGTCGAAAAAGGCTATAACTAGTGGGTGAATCGTGGTTCATTTCTAAAATGTGATTTGGTCCTTCGGAGTATTGAAGCACATAAAAATCCTGGCAAGCTCGATCGAAGCTGGGAGGGTCCCTTTCAAATTAAGGGTGTGCTATTTGGAGGAGCCTAGAGGCTTGAAACTCTAGAAGGGATAGGATTCCCTATATCATGGAATATCGATCAATTACGAAGGCATCATTTGTAAATCTGGGGTAATAATTTTTTCCGTTGTGCATGTATATTGGATCTAATAAAGTTATGGGGGATGTTTTCCAAAATTGGATAAACTTAGAGCAATCGCACAATTTACATTCATCGTTGCTTACGATCTACATGGTAAGAAGTTTGACCGCGTTAGCACCTTTGTGCCCTTGTAGGGGTCGAACGTCCTGTTTCCAGTGACCCCATCGGTTGATTACCATCGACAGATCCGAATGTGTCACTTGGCGATGACCTTTTCGGCAATATCGTCGATGAACCCTGCTTGATCTTGCTATGAATCCATTTGCATCTGTCTCGTTGTTTACTCCCTATCGATCGTCGCTACTTTCAAGTCCCCAATTGTATGTTTATCGATTATCATGAACCGCTCATTGGAATGGCCTGTGTTGAACATTCTTATTTAGGAAACCTCTTCAGTACGATCCGTTTGGTAAAGGGCAGGTATAGTCGCAACAAGAGGGCATGTCTAGTCGATCGTCACTACTATCAAGTCCCCGATTGTATGTTTATCGATTATCATGAACTGCTCATTGGAATGGCCTCTGTTGAACATTCCTATTTAGTTAACCTCTTCAATACGATCCCCTTGGTAAAGGGCATTTATAGTCACAACAAGACGTCATAATGGGTGCGAGAAAGGTTAGAATGAGGCCTTCGAAAGGAGAAGCACCCTACAGTGTGACAAGTATGGCACTTTTCGATGGTGTGATCGGCAATGTGGAATGGTTAAAATATTGCTCGACAAATTACTACGGTAATCCAGTTGATGTTGACACCATTTCAGAAAGAATGATCAACATATAACCTTATTTAAAGCCTTTTGATTTCGTGGCATTGTAATTGTTCATGGTACATGATCTTATCTAAAAATATTTTAGAGTATTTATTTTTAGATCAATCAATTTCTTTAATTATTTGGAATTCAAATGTTGTGGGAACACAAGCGATATACGAAATTGGGCCAACAATGTGTCAGCTTACGTCCTCCGGATAGCGATGCTCTACCTTGGTTTTCACTATAATAATTAAGAGATACAAATACAATCAATAGATATTTATAATCCGAATGAAAACAGCCAGGAAAACTATGAAATATACTTTGCTGGCCGTAACTGTCAAAAACTTGCGAACCAGTGTACAATCTCGCGACTACCGTGGATAGAGCACAAAGTAGCGACTACAGGGGACAAAGCACAAAGTCGCGACTGCCTTTGAGAAATATGATATGAAACTTAGGAACCAACACAACAGTGCAGAATCTCGCTTGTGAGCAGAAACTCGCGAGTCCAGGGGGCGAAATGTCGCGATTGCGACCAAGTATACACAAACTCGCGACTAATTGCAAAAAGTCACGAGTGTTGGAATAAGTCCAAGAGATGACTTTGCATTGGGAAGCGTGTTAAGGGTCTGGACCCTTTTACAGTACGTTGGGACTCATATTTATAGAGAAATCAGTCCAATAAGTCAGTTTAGTCCTAAGAGTCAATTTCACTTGAATTGGCACAAATTACTTAGATAATCTCCAATTAAGCTCGAATAAATGCCATACCGTCCCGGAGCTTCAGAGATGCATTCCGGTCGAGAGTTAGGAAGAAATGTCGATGAGAAAATACCGGAAAATCTCGTAGACTAGTTCATTGTCTCTAAATATCGAATAAATAACTTGAAATAGCGTCACAACTTATCGGCTCCCTCCTCGGTTGCCAAATTACGAAAATACAGTTGGCCCCGTTCGGGACCGAATTTCTCCAAAACTGATAGAAATGTCAGAAAAAAGATCACATGTGGGCCCAAGAGATCCGAATTACAAGAATACCCCCTAAAATACAATGTCACATAAATATACGAGAAAACCGAAAATACCATTTAGCCACGTCGGACGAGCTCCCGTGGTATCGTAATACCAAAAATACCCCCGGGTAATATCAATAGTCCCTGATTTTCAGATTCTGAGTCGTAAACCATAGCTTATTAGCTTGTCCCGAAAGTCGATAACCGTTCAGAAATTTTTCTGAGAAAACCATGAGTAGGGTTGGAATCCTCTCGTTGACGTGATCATTTTGACACTAAGAATGTCAGATTCTGAGATCGAGCAAAAATCTCGGGATTTCTCGACCCGTGGATTAGCCTCTATAAATACCCCTATTCCTCTCGTGTAATAGAGTCATTTCGAGCGAACTCTGCAATCTCTCGCGACTTTGTGGCAAAAACTGGCGACTACTGCTCTTCAATAGTGTAACTCGCGACATTGTGACAGAAACTCGCCACTGCGTTCACAAACTCGCGATTGCAGTGCTTGAACAGTAACTTACACCATTTTGCTTGCAAAAAGTTGAGATTGGCTTCAAAAACTCGAGACAACTTGCAAAAACTCCGGATTACGTTGATCAAACAGTAACTCTCGCGACTTTTGGTACAAAAACTCGCGAGACACTTAATAACATTTGAAAAAAATAATTTTGAACTTAATTAACCAATGACTTTCGGTTCCGCCCGATCTTCGAATCCTGATACCTCATTGTCCCATTCTTCGGACTCATCATCCAATTCAGGGAGTTCAAATTGAAGCATGTCGCCCTTTCCACCTTGCACTTCAAACTTACATCCTCATTTATTTGAACGAATCGTACATCTCGAAAATCCTCTTGGTCCACAAAATTCCGCTATTAAAGCCCTTAAATCCTTTGACCAGCCTTATAGTATGCACGCTCGGAAGTGGAGATCTGTCATGGAGGAATATCACCTCGCTTCTGACTGCGTTTTGTATCAGCTCGGACCCGCTGACCGGATTTTGCGTCCACCGGTAACTACTCACACTATTTGCCTTGAATACCTAAAGTGTGAGCTCAGCTTTCCACTTCATCCATTCATCATAAGACTCCTAACTCACTTAAAAATTCATCTTTTACAGCTGAACCCGAATTCAATCTCTTTTGTTACCGCATTTATGATTTTCATGGAAACGAGTCGTATTACCTTGACTATCAACCATTTCTTTCAAATATTCCAAATCAGTACTACTAATCATTACGGTGCCAGGGTTGTATATTCATTCGCCTGAGGCATCAAAAGAGCCCATTTCCTTTTCCACTCCCCAGTCGAATTATGACTGGAAAAAACATTTCTTTTTTGTAACCTGTGTGGGCACTACGAGGTTGTCCACACTCAGCCTTCCTTGGCGATTCCCTGTCGACGGGGAACCATTATTCCCCGAATCTTATTACAATATTTCGCGAGCCACCATTCCTAGGTCGCTAAAAAGGCGCTACTCGATTGTGCCAAATCGTATGATGCAGATTGGACTGCGAAGAATTTGTTCTATGCTCCTATCCTAGTCGCCTTCTCCCTTCTTCCGGCCCCACACCCGAAGGGGGGATATATGATTTTGCTCATGCGTTAGTTGATGTCTTCGGGGATGAGGAGGAGGGTGAGATCAGTGTGGGTTAACCAACCGGCCCGTCAATGGAAGAAGTGGTGCATGAGACCTGTACGAGGCGGAAGCAGCCCAGGAGGCTCGTCCAGACCACGGAAAAAGGCCTGTTGAGGGTCCCACTATTTTGGAATTACTAGAGCCCATTAAAAAGAGTGGTTTGAACGCAGAATTTCTCGATGCCTTCCGGATAAGAGATATTCCTAAACTCACCGTGAAGGAATGACTCGAGATGGGGAGCCATGCCGGTTTTGTCTTGATGAGAGACAGAGTGGCACTTAGGATTCCGAAGGATGACAAGGTATCCAACAGTCCGGCCTTGACGTATTTTGACCGGATTCCATAGATGCCACCACGGGGCCGAGATGACCACACGGTGTTTGCCGATGATCTTACTGACCATTTTTGCTCCAAAAAATATTTGTCTCATCTTTGATATGTATATATACTCATAACTCTCGCTTTTCTTTCAAATGGAGCGGACTCTTTTGGAGTTGGGTACCGCAGCTACAGTCGGGGAATACTGTATGCTCAGGCACTCGGAGCTCGACTGTCCAGACATAACTGGGAGCAAACCCAAAAGGCCGCAGAGAAGTTAATCCAAAACCAATGGGAAAAGCATGCACAAGTAATGACAGCGCTCAGGGCAGAACACAATAATTCGATTGAGGCTTTAACCCGAGCCCATCGCAGCGAATTGACGGAGTACGAAGCCTTTTTCTTCGAGAAGAAGTATGCTTTCGAGCAATCTATAAGCACCTTGAAGGTGAATCTCAAATATGCTCAAGACAAGCTGGAAGAGACCCGAACTGAAACCGAGGCAAAGCTGAAAAAGGCCAAAGATATTAAGTACGATCGATATTAAGATGCTGGACGAAGGGAATTGAAGGAGAATAAATTTGAAGTATAAAAATGGTTACATTGAGGAATCTACTAGCCTAGGCTTTCTATTACAAGTTCTTCTAGGTGATCGACAAGATGTCCAAATTTTTGGGTCATCATTTTCCAGCTCCATAGGGAACTTGGTTTGAAATCCTCGTCAAAAGTTAAAGGTTCCCAATCCTCGGAGTTCGGGTTCAGTCCAAAGATGGTTGTTATTTATTGCACTATGATCTCTTTCTGCTCTTCCATAGCTCTGAGGGGTTACGTCGTCGCCAAATTCTTTAAAGTTAGCAAACAGAAGGATCTCTCCAAAAAGACAGCTGAATCTAGGACATGAATGTCGACCGATTGTCGAAGCTTGGTGATGTGGTCATCATATTATGAGCATCTTGTGCTTACATCGAGCAAAATTTCATCGACATAATTCATGAACTCTTGGTGCTCATTCCCGCATGCCTATGATTCTCGTCGATCTAACAGAGGGCGCGTTCGGCACAGTTGACATTTTCCCACTCGGTCTTAAGTTGAGCGATGAAGAGGTTGTACTTGTATTGACATCGTTCTAACGATGCTTGGAGTCAAGCCTTCTCGTCATTTCTGTCTGAGCCTCTTGTGCTGAGCGCATCAATTCGTTTTTGATCACTTCGAGCATTTTCTTCATCGTTCGAACTTCTTCCTGAATGTAGGGGATATCTTTTATTTGCAACATTGCCTCGGCGAGCTACACCTATAACCGAATGAACTTGTTTCTCTTTTCTGCAAGCTTTCAAGAGCAGTCTCCTTCAAGAAACTTGTCATTTTATGATACATCGACAAGAATTCTTCGACACATGTGACGAACATCGTTAGAAAATATAATACATTGAAAAGTAAATTAAGGTTTTTTGAAGTTTCCTTGCGAAGGTCGACCGCAACATTGCCGAGTGAAGTGGGGGTGAGGTCGACAAGGTGCTAACCTCCATCATCTCGTAAATGTGATGACTAACTAGCATCCCTAATGCTATTGGAACGGTTGGGCGCTTTATGGCTTCAGTGTCAACCGGTAAACGATGTTGAATAATAAAAGGTTCCCCTAGGTTTTCCCTTTGGATTTCAGCAACACAAGTGGGAAAACTCCGACTCTCTAGTGTCCTTAGGCGACAAAAGCTCGGTCTTTTTTACTTTTACTGGTGGAATGGATTTTGGGCATTCGACTATATATTAAAGAATCTGGCCACCGCACAAGGGAGTCCCTCAGATAGTTGATCAAGTGAACTCTTTCCACCTGCAGTAATTCTTCGAACAATGAGTTCTTCTCTGAAGGCCAACTGACAACCCTGTAACAGCTATCGAGTGTTAGGCACACTATGGTCGGTCGTCGGTAGTGAAGATGTCAACAAAAGCTGTGCTACCAATTCTAGGCAGTGCTGCACGACTTTTAGGATGGAAAATTTAGTTTTATTGGCTCAAGGAACAACGCAAAAGATTATATGAAGAATTTTGTAATTTTATATTTCCTCCACTCCTATAAAAGGAGGAGATGTGAGAATGTTAAATGAGACGCTATGAGCACTACCTCACTTCTCAATTGTTCTTTGAACTTCGTTCTCATAAGTGATACCTCTTCATGGGTTTGGTGCCCCGTGGATTTTCATTTTAGATCTCGAGTTTCCCACGTAAAAGTTCTAGTGTTTTCCTAATGACAACGGGTTACCAACAGTTCTCATAAAAAAACAAATCTAATGTTACGAAATAGGATTTTATGCGTGACAACTCTGTAGAGGAATTCGACCTAAGATACATCTATTTTGATTCCCCATGGGATGCAGGTGACAATGAAACACACACATCGTAACGTCGCTACAGGAAGTAAGACAGTGATATATTGTCCTGCTTTGAACTAGGCTGACCCTAATGACACCCACCTAGTCTTCACGGTTTTACTTTTTCCCTAGCCCCCACACTTCCCAGTGGGTCACCCATCCCTGAATTGCTCCAGGGTGAGCACGCTTAACTTTCCAGCTCTAACGTTCCGCTTGCACTTTGCTAGGGAAAATGCCTCGTGCAATGGGAGACGAATCATTATACTTAACATACGATCGTTCCTCGTCTATAGCCGATGTAGGGATTTGCCTAAGGGGCCCTCTCTCTCGCACCCCCGAGGGGACCTCACAATACGCATTGCAATGGGATTTCTATGTCCCTAATGTTTAGAGGTTTTAGGGGAATGGAGTCTATGAGTTAGAGTTGGGGAAACATTCATAATTATTTTATGAAATGATTTTTTTAACAATAAGACTATTGTATATTGTTATCACTATGAGAAGATGATGGAAACATCAAATTATATGATTCACTACGTATTTTGGGCTTTAAAATCGAACATTAAAGCTTACCAATGGTTTAATCCAATCCTGTCCATAGCTATCACTCGCTTAGTTATGTTTAGTGAAGTCATATCGTGTACTTATGTTTTGTATAATTGGTTAGGTACAATCACAAGTTGCTTGTAGCCATGGGTAGCGATAGTGGTGGTCATGTTATTACTGTTGTGTACGCCTTAAGTAGATATCGAGAATTAACAAGCATGTAAATGAATTTTACAGCCAAGCATGCAAATGGGTTATGCACTACCTAGATGTGTATTATATTGATGAACGTGAAACATGTGTTATCTCATATAGAGCATGAAATATCTTGGAAGTAGTGAATGATATGATATCTTCATGCCGCTTCCACCATTGATGGTGTCTCCTATAATTTTTTTCAAACTTGTTCAAAAACAGTAAGTTGAAGTGCGTATAGAGTAGGTGTCAAGTCAAAGGGATATGAAATGAACTAGGATATGGTGGAGATACGGACTCTAAATCTTGACTCATAGCAATGGCTGGAGAAGAAAGACAAGGTGTAGTAGACGCTTACTAACAATATGGGCAAGTATGAACTCTTACCCCTGGCAACATGGTAATCGATTGTTTTATATGAAAAAAAGTTAATATGTGGTAACACTTTGGTGGTAGAAACCAAACAAGAGGACTCATATGAAATGTGAAACTCTTGGAACTTGAGTGAGTTGGTTGCTTTCGTATTCTATTTTCCAGAGAGTTAATTGACATATTGATGAATCTCTAGCCTAATGTGATGCTATAGTAGAGGGCTAGGGCGGGTGCCAAACCTACCATGTTGGTTTAAGAAAAATGAAATTTTTACATTGGGCTGTAACAAGTTCTTTGATATACATGTTTGTGATGCATTTAATTCTGTTTGTGTATTTCTTATACTACCTTTTTTGGGTTTTTTGTTGTTGTTTTACGCATTTCAAACTCTTGACCACTAAAAAAATTATTCAAGATATGATAAAGAGATATAGGTGTGTTATCTAGGTGATGCTAAGACTATGCCAAAATGTTTATCTATTTTGTGACGGGTTGTTATGGTATATGAAATGGTTTTGTACATAAATATTTTAATTGTATAATATGCTTCCGCAAACTTAAATATTAATATGAATTGTAATTTAGTTGATTACAACTAGAAATTAACTATAGCAAATATGACCTTGTACCCTTGATTTTTAGAGTATATTTTGTGGCATCATATTTTTTCCTAGATTTTAATTTTATTAGGAAGACATGACAAATAAAATGTTCAAAATAGAAAATTGATAATTGTATAACACGTACAAAAACAATTTATGGTTATTGTACCACTACCATCATTGACAAATTAAACCAATTCAATTTATATAATTTTATCTTATATAAATTTAATAACATATAATATATTTAAACAAATTTAAAAAGGAAAAAAAAATTGTCTTTCAAATTTGCTTAGAAATCGTTTTAGTATTTCATTTCAATTAAATTCAAATTTAAAATACTATCAATTTTATTAAAATTACTAAAATACTATTAAACTCAAAAAAATATAATAATTATTGTTATATTAAGTTTTCATCAATTATAAAAATATTTTAAATTATGGAAAATTTTGAACTCTATACGCAAATATAACTTCGATGAAAACATTAAAATTTGTCAAATTTCGGACTAAAAATTCTAAACATAAATTTATATATTAAACATTGTATATCGACCGGTACATCAAATATAAGGTAGTACCGATATTTTATTTGGTACCACCCGATATTAGGTTTGGGTCGGGTCGTGGTTTATCGGATCCAACCCAAAAAAATAAAAAATATATTATTTAAGTAAATATTTTAGTATTTTTAAAAAATTAATATCATGTGGTTTACGGCAAGAAATACCAAATTATCTTTTCTATGTATTGACATGATAATACGATGGATTCTTGAATTTTGATATAATAATAATTTAATTTAATAAAAATATAATAATAAATAATTAATATAGTTATTTTAATTTCATAATTATATATATATTATCAAAATTGTCAGTATACATGTGACATATCTACCAATATAAAAACCTATATTTCCATTCTTCATTTCGAGTACATAATTTCAGTCGTTAGTAAAAAAATTCGTAATTACAAAATTATGTAGAAATTTTGACAAAATCTCTTTAGGTATAATGTCAATTTTTTTGGTAAATAAATATTGGTTTATAATGATTCTGATTTTTGAACAAAGAGAAAATGAATTTTTGTTTGAAAAATATAAGTAGAATAAGGAATTTTTTCTTACTACTACCGTCATTATATATTTTAAAAGTAATGGAGCGAAAGACCAGAAAACGAAATGCACGCCGATCATCACTGTTAAAAGTGTGGCGTCGCCACTCGACGATTTTACCTAGGTTCTACGCTTGAACTACATGTAAATAAGTCGGAAGATCCTTGGTTGATGAATCCCACGAACTTTATGCTTTCTCGATAGCGTGCTTGCCACTTGAGCATGCCTTTGGATACGATATCTTGAAGCCCCACTGCTCCGTGATGTTTGCCTGAGCATCATTCGGCTTGTATTTCGGGTTTACTGAAACTTCTTCTACGAGTTGCTTAGCAATCCAGTCTTTTGTCACGTTTTACATGGAAAAGCGTTCTGCGTCTTCTATTAATGCAAGTATGAAAGTAATTATAGCACATCCACAATCATGTGAACGATACCCAACCAAACTCTCCAACAGCATTGATTTGGTGTTGAACGTCAACGAGCATCGTAATCGGTATGACTACTCTGATGAACCACAAACTTCAGTTCGCTATCTTTATAGTGTACTTTGTCACTGCATTATTGAGTTCAACCTTACTCCTAAAAATAAATCCAACTATAAGGACAAGAGTCTCTAGATTTTAATAAACAGACAATGATGGTATATCATATTGATGAGAGCTTCGGGGCCCGAATCCCCGAACTGATGGAGGCACAAGTTATGTTGGGCTGATCCATGTGACAAAAAACGAACCTACAAGATCCAAGATTCGAAACTTGGCAGTAATTTGGTCAACTTAAGATAACAAGGCCCGAGGTCCCACGTAGCTCATGAAGACCGAAGGCCCATTTAATCGGAAAGACCGAAGGTTATGTGAACGTCGACCTTGAAATGCTTCGAGGACCGATCATGTGGATCGGCCCAAAACGGTTACAGCAAACAGATGCCGCACTCATGTTTTCTGTCATGGGAAAACGACGTTATCAGAGCGATTACAGAGTGTTTTACACACACGATTCTCTTCTATAAATACATGGTGAAGTGGCTAGTTCAAGAGGATCCTTTTTCACGCGTGCAACCCTATATTATCGTCACTTTGGCTCTCGTAGTTTCTCTGAGTCATCTTCTTAACCTGTATTCATTTTTAACTTTCTCTATTTATTCGGCTAAGCGTATTCTTACTCTTAGTTAGGTGGTTTTTTCCCATTTCTCATGAGTTTTCCATGTTAAATCGCATTGTTTATTGTTTTATTTGCATTTTCATTATCATTTCCCCAATCAAAACAAATCACAAAACATACTCCGATAATCTCAGACATGATGACTGTTGGTACCTAGGTCTTTTAGACCACAACACATATAAATCTCACCATATTGGTTCTGCCTCCACCGTAAAGAGTAAAGCACCCAACGAATGTGGAATATAATATCGCATCGATGACCATTGCCAGTGGGGTTCAACACCACCTAAAAAAGATTGCATGTTGTATGATTGGTTTACATTAGTTGGAGGATATGATTCTCACCTAAAAAGGATTACATTGGTACTAATGCAGCTTGCGGAACGTCTCAATGGAACGAATGGCTACACGAAGACCCCAAGTTAGCCCTACTGGTGGCGTCGACACGCATAAAAACAATCATATGCTCTAACACTTCTACTTCCTGAACGTCAATTTCAACATCACCATCATTATACTCTGACGTAGAGTAGTCTTTCGGTACAAGTTCTACTTTAGAGTATGAGTCTTCATCGTCCTCAATCACATACAATGTTGATTTGATATCTACAAATTATTAAAATAATAATTTGATATGTAAGTAATCAAAATAAATATTTTATATTCAAGTATGTAATACTTGCATACGTTAATTCATTAATATTAATTAGTAACCAAAAAACACTAAATTAATCCATGCGCTAATTCATTTAATGCATGTAATACATGAAATCCAAATTCCAACGTAATTCAAAGTTCAAACAATCATTTCCTAACGTTAATTATACTACTTAATATTCATGTTTTAAAATGCCTATGTCAATTTGTTAATAACCTAAAATAAAACACCACAACATATATAATTATAAAAATCAATCCAATCATGCCGTCGTCGCTAACTCTTCTCTTTCTTGGAAATACCTTAATTGCTCATGAAACCATATTCAACTAGAATATATGAAACCACCATTTCACTCTTTCCTTTCTAAAGCATTGTTTAAACTAAAGGTGTGTTCTGCACACATATTGAAAATCTGTTTTTTTAGAATGAGAAAGAAAATGAAGTTGAAAAAGAGAATGTAAAATGAGTAAACTATTATGTGTAGTTATTTATTTGATAAAGAGAATTTAAAATGAAGTAGTGTTCTGAGGTATAAGAATCTTTATGTTTATTAAATATAAGAAATGACAATTTTATCCTATGAACTATAAATGATGTTTAAAATTCATCATATTACATATTACACAATAAATATTCTTAATTTATATAACATAAAACTAATAACATCCATATTACAATCAAATTAAATTGAAACACAATTGAAATACGACAATTGATTCAAGCAATATTATTTCTTGATACTCTTGATCTTCCCCGATGAGCACGCCACAAATCGTTACAAATACTATTTCTTAGTGTCTCCATTGTAACATCTGTAGTTTCTCGCTCTTCATATTCATTAACTACATCTTCTCCAATATCATTTTTGTTATTGTATTCATCTAGGTAAGATCCATCGTCTGAAGTATCAATGTGGCGAAGGAAGTTGTGTATTGCCATTGTTGCGGAAACAAGAGCTACTTGATGTTGAAATTTTAGGTTTGGAGGTACGTCATTTACCATATGAAATCGTTTTTTCCACACCCCAAATGTTCTTTCAATGACAGATCGTAGAGACGAATGCTATGGTTGAATAATTCTTTTGAACTGTTATAGCCGGGCGCTCGCTCAAAGTCAGGAAGATGATATCTTTCACGATGATATGGAGCCATATAACCCGTAGTATTGGAAAATCCAGCATCAACTAGGTAGTATTTTCCTAAGTAAATTAAGACATTGAATGTAATATGTAAGGAAATACAATTACAATGAAAACATAGAATCATTGAATCGTTAATTTTATGCAAATAAAACGAAAACCTGGGGGAGGTTTTGGAAAATGGTAGACTTCATCCCTAAGACAGTGTGATAATATTTTACTGTCATGAACAATCCCTTCAAATCCAGCCATAACAAATATAAAACGCATATTGAAATCACATGCAGCAAGAATGTTTTGTGTCGGTACACCTTTTCGACCGATGAATCAGACTCGATCATGTTCAGGTAAAGAAGCCCGAATATGTGTTCCGTCTATAGCTCCAATGCAATTTTTAAAATATGGATAATATCTTGAGTTCGATTGTATATGTGGATGTACCTGGTTGCAGTTATGAGGACTTGTTACCCATACAGTGGCCATTCTTGTACACGCATTTAGAACATTATGAAATGATGTGTTTATTGTGTCTGCTCCTCTTTGAAAAAATTCTTGCAACTGTCTGTTTTCCATTCTAGTTCCAACCATCTTAAGAAAAATAGCGACTTCCTCTTCAACAGATACACATTTTCATCTCACCAATCCATATTCGTTGACCAAAACACCACAAAATTGAAGAAATGTTTTAGTTTTCATACGCAAGTCTCTATATGCTCTACTTTCATGACCATTCAACATAGATAGTAATAATGACAACCCACTTGAATTTCGGTCATGGATTGGCTCTTTTACAAGGTAACGTTCATGATAAGTCGCAACTATTGAAGTAAAGTTCGTTGTCTGTCTAAGATGCTCGGCTAGTTCCTCTGTTTCGAACTCGTTCTCTTCGCTTAAGACGTGGCTAATATGCGTGGGTGGTGAACCATAGATATTTGCTGATGATGATGAAGATCTCATTGCGGATCAGAACATATGAGTTGTCTGAGGTATGAGAGTGATTTACTCTTCATGGTGTTAGTGTTAAATATACATGGGGTGTGCTTTTTCGTATCTCGATGTGTGCTTCTTTGGTTTGTGATGTGTTTTTCTTTGCAAATCCCAAGAACACAATTTAACGGTTGAGATTGACGGTTTGGAGTTTCACAAGGATCAAACGCCCACCATTAGTTGTATTTCAACCGTCAATATCCACAATTCAAATATCTTCTTGGGATTTGCAAAGAAAAACACATCACAAGTTGTATAGTTCCATAATAAATTATAAAATACCATAATTAAGATATAAATTCATAACCATCATCGTACAAACACCAAAAACAATAACAACAAACTAGTAGTGGTGAGTTACAATACACCAAAAAGCCAACCATCAATACCACGATTTTTTCAAGGCATCCAATGTTTAAGCGACAAACTAGCAATGTGATATTCTAATAGCAACATGATACCTGCATAAGCACTACACATCAATAAACACATAATTAATAAATTTCACAATTATACATTTCAATAAACACGGCATATCGTATACCTTATGGTTTGTAAGGAGAGGTGGCTTCAGAACCAAACATTGACATTGAACGATGTGTAGAAGCTAGAGAAGATGAGAGTGTATCTTGCTCATCCCTATAATGGAACTCAATCCATTTCAAATGTCCCTCATTAGTTTTCATTTTGAGAAATATCTCGCTATTCACTTGTTTTATAAATAATTTGGTCGCATAGCAATACAAATGATCTCCTTCCTTTAATTCTGAAATGTGCTCTAATGCTTCCATGCATCTTTCTGCACTAAATAAATCATTCTTTGCAACTCGAATAGACATACCTTCAGTGTGATCTGCCATTCTCCTAACGCACTGTGCAATCAAGTCACTATTACTATTACGTCCCGATTTACGCCGCTTGCTAACAGATGCTACAGTAGCCCCGAGGCGAACACCCCCTACGCTTTGGAATGGTTGAGTGTTGTTGACTGGATCTTGCGAGGAACTATGATTTGCATTCTCATATATATCATTGTAATCATCATCAACATAGTTTACCTCGTCTAAATCCGATAGCAAGATGCCAGAGCTAGGTGTCTAAGAGTATAATCTAATGGAGACAATGTCATCAAATAGCTTTGATTGCAACTCCACACATAAAGGACATTTATCTCTATATTTTACGGCATCTGGATTCTCCAAAAATTGTTATAACAAAATAAATATAAAATGTGTTAGAGTTGATAAAATTAAATGATTTCGTGAAAAAAGTTGTTTGCCTCGATTTTCCGTTCCCACTATTCTGGGTCAGTTCTTATAGTATTCTTGGAATCATCCCAGCCAACTCCAGTGGCTGTTTCGAGCTTTTTCCACAGAGACCAATCTATTTTCATGGCACTCCATTTGTTCTTGATTTGAGTCAAGTTATAATCGCAATGGGTTTCCTTATTGTAGTTGCCAAGAATATTTTCCCAACCTCTTTTGTTGAACGAAGTACCTGGTTTATTACCTGCAATCAATTCACTTAGACAAATGTTCAAAAATAACTCAGCACGTGAGTCTTCCCACTTCGCTTTTGGGCCTACGTGTTTCTTCTTTTCTTTTCGTTTTGTACTATGACCTTCCATGTCTATTAATAAAATGAACATAAAATATTACATTTGCACAATTTAATAATACATAATCGAGTGATTAACAACATCACATTATAAGCAATAAATTGATATGCAAACCTACATAACTTAATATGAAAAATTAAATTCAATGATGCAATCTTATGAGTGTATGTCCAACCAGTAACAGTACTTACTTGCAAAGTATCTTGGAATAAGACTCCTAAACCTCTCTTGCCTAGCTCCAGTCCTGTCCCTGAGACCAATATGAGCATTTTTTAATTGTGGAATCTAATGAAACACACAGCCAATGTTATCTTGATAAACATGTGTTTCTATCATCTATATTAACATTATGGTAACACAACAATATTTATTCAAGCGAGCTGTAGAGAATAGTAATAAGTTATCAAAGTTGCAAGCGAACATCCAATATTTCACACTTATTTGATAAGAAATCGATGTCTATACTTCCTTGAAAAAAAATATATAGAAAAGGATAAATAGTAGTTCATCTATAAGCTATTAAAAAATGAGTAACACGTTCATTATTTCAAAATAACCAAACATATTTTAAGATTTGAATGCATTTTCCCCAAAATAGCCGAACAGATTTCATTCTATCAAAAAAATAGCCGATTACTTCAAAAACCTAGATCTCTAATTACAAAACGCATATGCTCTTAAGAAATGAAAACTCGTTCCATTAATTCAAAAAATACGAACAGATTTCAAGATATGAATGATTCTTTCCACAAAATAGCCGCTACTTCAAAAACCTAGCTCTCTAATTAGTAATTCCACGGAAATTTGACGAGTAAAAACAACATCGATCATAACATAAGCAGATTAACGCACAATTATTGACAACATCTTACAAACATGTCGTCGATTGCTGAAGCGACAGTGAAGAAATAGCCTAAAACATATTGTTGTGAAGTAGCCTAAAACAAAATTGCTGAAGCGGCAGTGAAGAAATTAACGTACAATTATTTTAGCCTAAAAAATTAAGGTTATAAATGTAATTTCTCAATTTAGAATGAGAAAGAGAAACAAGAAGTAAGCAATAGGTTATTTTTTGATTTGTAGACAAACCTTCAAGAAATCTCATTTCTCTTTTTCAAATAATAGAACGAAAAATTGGTTCTGTTCTGTAAAAATATGATTTTTACTTTTATGGAAATAGAAATTGATTAGAAATGTTTACAGAACACAGTTATAGTCATTAAGCCTCATAAGCTCATTCTGTAAGACTTAATCAAACATTTAAGGTCAAGGACATTAGAATTACGTTATCTCCACAACCCGTTATTTACCTTGAGACATCTCGTAGAGTTTCCGGATGAATTTTCCTCTCATAATCCTTTATAGAGCTCACTTTTGGGAGAACTTTACAATACAAGAATATGTTTATTTCCACACAAATGTCCTCTATTTATAGGGACTAGAAATAAACCAAGAGTCATACAATTCATGACTTATTATTTCATTTAGTAATTGGAAAGCCTAAGGTTATACAATTTAATATAATTTATGTAACAACATATACATGTATCAATAGTTAATGTGTGCACTACTAGTCCATATCCATAATAGTGAGACAAGTTCTTAATAGATAGAACTTGTACATATGAAATGTAGAATAACAAACCATATCATGGTCTTAACAACATATGTTTCATGGTCCATTAGCATGAAATAAACCTTAATACATAATATTATATAGATCACATAATGACATAAACTAATATTCTCCCACTTGATCCATATAATTATGATTTAATAACATTAGTGCGCAATCGTAATGTTAAACCATAATACAAAGTCGGCTTATTCATCATACTTAATATAAAATCAATATAAACCATAGTGGTTATATATCATTTATCGATATACTTCCTTCTATGTACCATACATTAATCTCATATTAACACGTAATTTAATAAATTCTACATAACAAAATGTATACTAAGACATAATCAAGAATTTATTAAATATTTATAAGAAAGATATTTTATAGATCTCAATTTAGTTTGCATACAATATTCATAACTTTATTTCATATTAATAAACTTTTATCCACAACACCCATGTTGTCGACATGCTCCTTAAACTTTTTAGGAGTCAATCCTTTTGTAAGCGGATTCGCAATCATGAGATCAGTTCTAATATGCTCGAATAATACTCGTTTTTCTCGTACTTCATTTTTCACAACAAGATACTTTAGATCCATATGTTTAGTGTCATTAGAATACTTAACATGTTTGGAGAAGAAGACCGCTGCGGAATTATCATAATAAATTTTCAATGGCTTGGCAATACTTTCAATAAGTCCAAGCCATGAAACGGAATTCCGTAATTATAAGCCATGAGTAGTGGTCTCATAGCATACTACAAATTCAATCTCCATAGTGCTTGCTGCTATTATGGATTCTTTTGCATTTTTCCAAGAGATAACACCATTAGCCAAAAGAAACACATAACCAAAAGTAGATTTCCTTGAATCTACACAATTTGTGAAATCTGAATCTGAGTAACCAATAGCCTCAAGAGAATCAGATTTATTGTAAGTAAGTATGTGATTTTTTGTTCCTTGTAAGTATCTCAAAACTTTCTTTACAGCCTTCCAGTGAGTCATTCCTGAGTTGCTTAAATATCTGCCCAACATACTTATGGCAAAGCTTAAATAAGGTCGTGTGCAAGTTTGTGCATACATTAAACTGTCAACAACAGAAACATAATGGATGTCTTTCATGCCATCTTGTTCCAATTTATTTTTCGAACATTGATCATTGCATAATTTGTCACCCTTATCAATTGGAACAAAATTAGGGGAACATTTATCCATATTGTATCTTTCTAAAACTTTTGTGATATAGTCTTTTTCAGATAATCCTAAAATGTCTTGTGATCGATTGCGTAATATTTCAATTCCAAGAACATAATAAGCCTCACCCATCTTTCATTTCAAAATTTCTAGAAAGAAATTTCTTGGTATCATGTAATAATCCAAGATCATTAGTTTTAAGCAAAATGTCATCAACATATAAGATTAAAATAATAAACTTACTCCCACTAAACTTCATATAGATGCATGCATCTACATCGTTTTCTTTGAATCCATATGAAGTTATGGTATCATTAAACTTTAGATACCATTGGTGAGAATGCTTGTTTTAATCCATATATTGATTTCTTAAGTTTACACACTAAGTGTTCCTTCCCCTCAACCTCAAAACCTTGAGGTTGATTCATATAGATATCTTCATCTAAATTCCCATTTAGAAAGCTGTTTTAACATCCATTTGATGTAATTCCAAATCGTAATGAACCACAAATGCCATAATAATTTTGAAAGAGTCTTTTCTAGAAATATGAGAAAATGTTTCTTTATGAGTGAGAAGTCATAAAGAAACATTGATATTGCCATTGTGGTTCAAAAAGAAACATTTAGCAATGTTTCTTTACTCAGAAAGAAGTCATAAAGTGGTGTTTCTTTCCGAGTAAAACATTTACTCAGAAGTGGGTGTTTCTAGAAACGTGAGTAAATGTTTTATCAAAATATGACTTCTTTCCACAAGTCATTGGAAAGTTGTTTCTTTATGAGTCGTGATTCCAATGGCAATGACATCTTTCTGAGTAAAACCTTTAGCAATAAGTCGGGCTTTATATCTTTCGATATTGCCATTGGAATCACGTTTGGTCTTGAACACCCACTTACAACCAACCCTTTTAGATTCCATTGGCAATTCGACAAGATCACAAGTTTCATTGTTTGCCATCGATTTCATCTCTTCATTCATAGCATCATGCCATCTTTCATAATTTTTACTTTTCATGGCTCCGATATAAGAAACTGGATCTTCAAAACATTCAGAGTCAAAATCAGACTCATGTAAATAAACCATATAATCATCAGAAATAGTAGAACGTCTTTCTCATTGTGATCTCCATAGGGCTATTTCTTGTGGTTTATTTATACTTTCATTTTCTATGATGATTTCATTATCTTGAATTACAATGGTATCATTATGTCTTTCAACAACATCGGGATTCGAGACAATGACTGGAATGTCGGTTTCATTATGAGTTTCATTTTATACTTCTTTTAGTTCCACAATGCGTGGATCAAAACCGAAACAAATGTAATCATTTTCAATGAATTTTGCATTTCCAGTTTCTACAATTCTTGTACTATGGTTAGGACAATAGAAACGAAACACTTTAGATTTTTCTGGATAACCACTGATTGTTCGTGAATTCAGTTTTCTTTCATGTGAATTATATATCCTGATTTCTGCCGTACAACCCCATGTATGAAGATGTCGTAAACTGGGTTTCCTACCAATCTATAATTCAAAAGGTGTTTTTTCAATAGCCTTAGTAAGAACCCGATTTAATAAGTACATGACAGTTCGTAAAGCATGCATCCACAATGATAAAGGTAATGTTGAATTACTCAACATACTTCTAACCATATCTATTAAAGTACGATTTCTTCTTTCTACTACACCATTCTGTTCCGGTGTGCCTAGCATAGTGTATTGTGCAACAATGACATGCTTTTCTAGAAATTTAGCAAATGGACCTGGACATTGCCAAGATTCATTATACTTTCCATAATATTCACCGCCTCTATCAGATCGTACAATTTTCACTTTCATCTCTAATTGTTTCTCAACTTCAGTAATGAATACCTCAAAAGCATTCACAGATTGAGACTTATCTTTCAATAAGTAGAGATATCTGTAACGTGAAAAATCATCGATAAAGGTTATGAAATAAGTTTTTCCATTAAGGGACGAAATGTCAAAAGGACCACAAATATCAGTGTGTATAAATTCAAGGAGTTATGAGCTTCTTGTGGCTTTCTTCTTAAGTGTGTGTTTTATAAAATTTCATTTAACACAATCCACACAAACCCCGAATTTCGTAAAATCCAAGTCTGGTAAAATTTCATTTTTAACCAATCGTTGAATCCTTTCTCGGGAAATATGGCCTAAGCGCTTATGCCATAAAGAAGCGGAGTTTTCATTTACTAGGATTCTTTTATTACCACTAACTTGATGCGTAATTGATAATGTTTCTTCAAAATGGTTATTAAGATTAAGTTTGTAAAGACCATCAAGGCGATTACCGGAACCAACATGAACATTATTTTTGAATATATTAAAACTCTTATTTCCAAACATAAAAGAGTACTCGTTATCAGCGAGTCTCGAAACATAAATTAAATTTCTGGAAATACTAGGAACATAAAGAGTATCATAAAGATTCAAAATATGGCCAGTATGAAGAACCAAACGATAAGTTCCAATGCCGTCAACATTAGCCTTGTTGCGATTCCCCATATGCACAAATCGGTTTTCATTTGGATTTGTGGTTTGGATCATACAGAATCCCTGCACCGTATTAGAAATGTGAGTAGTACTACCCGAGTCAAACCACCAAGTATTACAAGGAACTTCTGTAAGATTTGATTCAATACTTACGTAAGCATAAAGCTTACCTTTCTTTTCGAACCATTCCATACGTTTCTTACAATCTTTCTGTAAGTGTCATTGTTTCTTGTAGAAGTAGCACATAATTTTCTTTTCATTCTTGATGTTCGTTGACGAAGATGCATGAGACTTTGATTTATAATTCATCTTTCACATTTTTTGTTCATTCTTTCAGTCAACTCCATTTATGAGATTGACTGTGTCAATTCCTTGTTTCTTAAGCCTTGTCTCATCTTGAAACAACATAAATTGCAATTCCGAAATATTCCACTTATATTTAATGGAATTGTAAGTGATTTGAAATGGTCCATATCGAGGAGGTAAAGAATTCATAATAAATTGCACAAGGAAATTTTCATTCACCGTCATTCCCATAGCATCAAGTCTTGCCGCAATATTCATCATTTCAGTTATATGCTCATGCATAGCACGACTACCGTCAAACTTCATGGTAGTCAATATCCCAATAAGAGTTCTGGCAACTGATTTGTCAACACTTTCAGAACGAGACTTTGACTTTACGGATTCCATAAATTCTTTATCACTCTCGATTTTCGAGATTGATGGCATAATATTATCCACAATAGTCATTCTCATCAACATTAAGCTTAATCGGTTTGAATGTTCCCATGTGGTATGGAACATTCTCTCTTCGTCGGTGCTTGCACCTATAAGTATGGGTTTATCACCTAATAAAGCCGAATCAATGTACTGAACACCTAAGTGGTACATGATTTGTTCAGACCAATCAACATAATTCAACCTGTTAAACTTCACAATGGAAGTAACATTCAAATTTATAGACATAAGAGTTGCTGGAAAAGAACAACAAATATTAAACAATAATGTTTATAAGCTCTTAATATGTATTAAAGTTCTCTTTTGGGTGAAACAAAAATACAAAAAAATAATACATTAGAATAAAAATAATTGAACATGATATTAATCTTTGGATTTAAAACATATTCAATATTTTTATAATAAAATAACTTTAGTATTAGTGATCACAAAATTAACCTTTAGGTTCAATTGTGTAAACACTAAAAAACATAAACTATTGAGATGTCTAATACATAATAAATTTGACCACTTTGGTGAGACAAATTAACTTAAAATTAGACATCAACAATCATTATTTGCGAAAAACAATCATCAATAATTTACGGAAAATCAATGATTTAGTTATCTTCAAGAGTTAAATTCTTTAATAAAATATATTATTATTAAATAATACACACATGCTTTGGCTTTTGTTAAAGAATTTAACCAAGTTAAATAAGATTAAAAAAAATTGTCATGATTTCATAACATATCCAAACATGCAAATAACTAAAAGTTTTTGACAAAAAATGTTATTGAAATCATAACAAAAGTTTTCATGGAAAAGAAATATAATGAGAGATACGCAATTCCAAAACTATGTTCCGATAGCAAATGTAAGACTTCATCAAACCTTTAAGGTCAATGACATTAGAATTAAGTTATCTCCACAACCTGTTATTTACCTTGAGATATCTCGTAGAGTTTCCGGATGAATTTTCATCTCCTAATCTTTTATAGAACTCACTCTTGGGAGAACTTTACAAGACAAGAATATGTTTATTTCCACACAATTGTCCCCTATTTATAGGGACTATAAATAAACCAAGAGTCATACAATTCATGACAATTCATGGCTCATTATTCTATTTAGTAATTGGAAAGCCTAAGGTCATACAATTTAATACAATTAACAACATATACATGTATCAATAGTTGATGTGTGCACTACTAGTCCATATCCATAATAGTGAGATAAAGTCTTAATGGATAGAACTTATACATAAGAAAGGTAGAAGAAGAGACCATATCATGGTTTTAACAACATAAGTTTAATGGTCCATCAACATGAAATAAATCTTAATATATAATATTATATGGATAACATAATGACATAAACTAACGCATTCATCTAGAAGCTTTAAGAACATAAAATATAGAATGATAGACTGGAAGCTTTAACAAGAATTATCTTTTACACCATAGAGGAATCACTATCACAACCATATACGCACAATGAATGAACACAATAAAGGAGCTCTCACATTGAAATCGAAGCATTTGAAGGTCAATTTATCTTAATCTAAATAAAGATTAAGATACATTTTTGGTGTGGCTTCTATAAACTTAACTACGATAAACCATAAGAATGTTAACTGTGGAGATCAATATTGGTATCAATCGGTCATACTTGGATAATGATCGACAATATGGTCGATCGGAACACACATGCAAGACGGGATGGTCGGTATTGATACCAAACGGTTGAGGACTGAAGTACGCAATACCGAAGATGACAAAGGAATCGAAGCGATCGGGTCGAGGACCAAAGCACGTGATCCGAAGATATGAGATGGAGGTAATCGGTCGAGGACCGAACTGAGATATGGTGGAGCCCACTGGTATAAGATGTCGGCAGTTATGTAATGAGATATTGAAGGAAATAAGATCATATGAAATCAGTATATATGAACGCATATATACGATTTGATTATGGATAATCATATATGAAGATATGATCAAATATTAGAAATATTTGTTAGTTGTCTTAATATCTCAACCACCTCATCTATATAAATGGGTCTTAGGGTTCATTTTCATAGACTTCAATATACTTGTATTCCGAATTTCCTCTTCGTGTGTGTGTGTTGTAATCTTCTCTAGTGATAGTGAATTTGGCCGTTTCCGCCGGTCACGTGGTTTTTTCCCATTTCAGGTATCCACGTTAATTTCTTGTGTCATTGTTTTTTCTTTGCTTTAATTCTAAGGTTTTACTTAACCTATCGAGGTTGTTCGCACACGTGTTCAATCCCCAACAATTGGTGGTGGTTGTGGGGTGGTAGTGGTGCAATCGGCGATGTGTGACGATAAGGGAAGCCTAAGGATGTTTGATGGATCTGATTTTGCCTATTGGAAAATGCAAATCCGTAATACCCTCTATCGAAATTATCTAGGGGAAGAGTTAGAAGAAAAGAAGTTGGCAAAGATGGAGGATGTAGATTGGCAGAAATTGGATTGCAAGGCGTTGGCAATCGTTCAACTATCATTGTCGAAGAAAGTGGCGTTTAACTACAACAAACATACGACGACGTACGGTATGATGAAGGCACTGTCCGATATGTACGAGGGGCCTTCATCGACAAATCGTGTGCTCTTGACACGACAGTTGTATACCATGACGATGGGAGAGGGTGCCTCCGTTACAGAACATCTGAATGATTTCTGCAACCTTACAGACCAGTTGTCGTTGGTTGGACATGTCATGGATGATGACACGCAGGCTGTTGCCGTTCTTGGTACCATGCCCGAAAGCTGGTCGACGACGGTTGACATCATTAGTAGTCAATCGGAGAAACTCAATTTTGATGATGCGCGGGCTTGACTCATGAGTGAAGAATTGAGACGAAGGCATAAGGGGGATACCAAAAGTAATGTATTGGTGACAGATTCTTCCAGGGGTCTGAAGAATAACCAAGGGTAGAATGGCGAGAGCATGGCCCGATCGAGGAATCGGGGAAAGTCAAAGAATCTGGGGGAGCCCGATTGTTGGAATTACGGGAAGAAGGGACACTTCTGCAGGGAATGCAAGGAGTCGAAGAAAGAGGAGAATTCAGCATCGGTAGCGGCTGAATCTGACGATGCACTTGTGCTATGTCTCGAGAGTCCAGTGGAGTCATGAGTGGTTGACTCAAGTGCATCTTTTCACTCCTGTTTTAATCAAAAGCTGTTTAAATCTTTCAAAGCAGGGAATTTCGGGAAGGTTTATTTTCTTATGGGAAGTTCCAAGAGATCACAGGTCGGGGTGATATACCGATCCGATCATCAAATGGTTACTGTTGGACCTTGGAGGATGTGATGTATATACCTGGACTGAGTAAGAGCCTGATATCGGTCGGAAGTTGGATTCCAAGGGGTATCGAACGTCTTTCGGGAGCAGTCGGTGGAGAGTGACCAAAAGGGCTTTGGTTATTGTTAAAGGAACCAAGTCGGGAACTTTGTAAATGGAGAAACCGATCGGGGAAAATGGGGACCGATCCACTCTCACTACATTGGAGACCTATCGGTCAGATGGGGACCGATCAGCGGAGGACCGAAGGAGGTTGCTGAAGATGTGGCACGATCTCCTTGGCCACATGAGTGAGAAGGGCATGAAGATCATGGCCCGGAAAGGCTTATTGCCGACCTTTGAGGACAAAGAGGTTGGATTTTGTGAAGATTGTGTGCTCGGCAAGTAGAGGAGAGTAACCTTCACGAAAGTGAAGTGGGATCGGAAAACCAGCAAGATGGAACTCGTGCATAACGATGTGTGGGGTATGGCACTGGTCGAGTCCTTTGGAGGCTTGAAGTACTACGTCACCTTCATTGACGACTGTACCCATAAGGTATGGGTCTATTTTCTAAGGAAGAAATCTGATGTGTTCCAAACATTCAAGAGGTGGAAAGCGGAGGTAGAGCTCGAGGATGGAACCAAGTTGAAGTGTCTGAAATCAGACAATGGAGGAGAGTATGACGGGGAGGAGTTCAGAGATTAATGTTTGGCGAACGGTATTAAGCTGGAGCAATCGGTCCCGAACAAGCTGAGGTAGAATGGAGTTGCCGAACAAATGAATCGAACATTGAATGAGCGTGCCTGATCGATGAGATTGCACGCTTGTCTACCAAAGATTGTGGGTGGATGCTGTGAGTACGACAACATACCTGATCAATCGGAGTCCATTGGTACCACTGGATTGCTTGTTGCCCGAGGAGAAGTGGACTGGGAATGAGGTAAAGCTAGATCATCTCAAAGTGTTCGGTTGCATTGCGTATGTCCACATAGACCCTGAGAAGAGGGATAAACTTGATGCTAAAGCTGTAAAGACTATTTTCGTTGGTTATGTATTTAATTATTTTGGTTACCGGTTTTGGATCGAAGAGAGGAAAATAATTAGATCGGTCGACACGACCTTCAACGAAGATCAATTTTACAAGGATACTATTGCAAAGACTAAGGAGAAGTCTACCGAGGTGATACCATCAAGTGGGAGCAGTGGACCTCTGGACCGATCGGTATCACTTATGACGAGGAGTCAGAATCTCAGTCTGATCGGTCCGATACCGATCAGCAGAGTGAAGACCAGGCGACAGATGACAATGTCGAAGAAGTCACTCCTGTATTGAGACGGTCAACCAGGGAGAGGAGATCACCCGATCGTTACACTCCTGCAATGTATCATATATTGCTGACTGACGATGGCGAGCCAGAGAATTTCCGAGAGGCTGTGGAGTCTCATGAGCAGGAAAAGTGGGAGCTTGCTATGGAGGACGAAATGGCGTCCTTGTCGAAGAACAAATCTTGGGTTTTGACAGAATTGCCGAGGGGACATCGGGCCTTACTCAATAGATGGGTCTTCAGAGTAAAGCAGGAGGTAGATGGGTCCAAACGTTACAAGACGAGACTAGTGATCAAAGGATTCTTGCAGAAGAAGGGAATTGACTATTCCGAGGTATTCTCACCGGTCGTCAAGATGACGACGATCAGGATGATTTTGAGTATAGTGGTTGCGGAGAATCTCCATTTTGAACAGATGGTTGTGAATACGGATTTTCTTCATGGTGATTTGGAGGAAGAGATTACATGGCACAACCCGAGGGGTTTAAGAAGCATGGTAAAGAAAATATAGTATGCAAATTGATAAAGAGTTTATATGGATTGAAACAAGCTCATCGGAAGTTGTATTTGAAGTTTGACTCCCACATGGATTCAAAAGATGCGAGACAGACAACTGTTGTTATCTCCGATGGGGCAAAAGTACATACGTTATCCTTCTACTGTATGTCGATAACATGTTGATCGCAAGGGATGACATGGATGAGATAAAACAAGTCAAACGGAAGTTATTCGAGATGAAGGACCTGGGACCGGTCAAGCAGATTCTGGGAATGAGAATCTTGAGAGATCTGCAGAAGGGTTCACTTACCTTGTCTAAGGAAAAATATATTGAAAATGTGATTGATCGGTATCAAGTGGGAGACTTGAGGGTTACTAAAACACCTTTGGGAGCAAACATGAAACTCTCAAAGAAGTAGGTGCCGATGACCGACTAGGAGGCCGAAGAGATGAAGAATGTGCCCTACTCTTCAGCGGTCGGGAGTTTGATGTATGCAATGGTCTGTACGAGACCTGATATTGCACATGGAGTGGGAGGCGTGAGCAGGTTCATGTCGAACCCTGGGAAAGAGCATTGGGAAGCAGTGTTATGGTTGCTCCGATACCTCAAAGAGACATCAGGGCGGGAGCTGTGTTTTAGAAGGGGACCGATCAGAAGAGTACATCGGGGTATGTATTCACTGTTGGTGGTACAACTGTTAGTTGGAAGTCGAAGTTGCAAAAATGTGCCTCACTTTCTTCAACTGAGGCAAAATATGTTGCAATTTCGGAAGCAGGAAAGGAGATGATGTGATTTCAGAATTTCCTGATGGAGATCGGTAAAGGGATCAGTGATCTGCAGACTTTATACAGTGACAGTCAGAGTGCCATATGTTTGGCGAAGAACCCGGTATTTCATGCGAGGATGAATTACATTGAGTTGAAATATCACTATATTAGGGATCTGCTCAAGAGAAAGACGCTTCAGTTTATGAAGATCAAATGCACTGAAAATCCGACAGACATGCTGACGAAGGGAGTCACTATGGCGAAGCTAGAGCTGTGCGTAGCTCTAGTTGGTCTTACCAAGTGAGTTGGTGAGCGGGCACTATCAAGAGAAAATGAATTATCGATATCCAAGTGAGAGATTTTTAAGTGTGGAGATCGGTATTGCTATCGATCGGTCACACTTGGATGATGATCGGCAATGTGGTCGATCGGGGCACACATGGAAGACGGGATGGTCGGTATTGGTACCGAACGGTTGAGGACCGAAGTACGCAATTCCGAAGATGACAAAGGGACCGAAGCGATCGGGTCCAGGACCGAAGCACGTAATCCGAAGATATGAAATGGAAGCAATCGGTAGAAGACCGAACTGAGATATGGTGTGACCCACTGGTCTAAGATATCAGCAGTTATGTAATGAGATATTGAAGGAAATAAGATCATATGAAATCAGTATATATGAGCACATATATATGATTTGATTATGGATAATTATATATGGAGATATGATCAAATATTAGGAATATTTATTAGTTACCTTAATATCTCAACCACCTCATCTATATAAAGGGATCTTAGGGTTCATTGTCATACACTTCAATATTCTTGTATTCCGAATTTCCTTTTCATGTGTGTGTTGTAATCTTCTCAAGTGATAGTGAATTTGGCCGTTTCGGCCGGTCACGTGGTTTTTTCCCATTCCGGGTTTCCACGTTAATTTCTTATGTCGTTGTTTTCTCTTTGTTTTAATTCTAATGTTCTACTTAATCCATCGAGGTTGTTCGCACACGTGTTCAATCCCCAACAAAGAATACTTCAATGATAATGAATCACACTGGTATTAAGGATTTGGTAGATTCAGGATGAAGTGCAAATTGGGTTACAAATAGAACAAACAAAAGGAAATCAAGTTACCCAAGGCGAAACACGTACTTATCGGGATGCGGCAAAATGAAATGGCAAGATTCAACGTCAACTCAAAGTAATATGCGTAGGTCCATGTCGGTAACAGTGAAAGTGAAAGTTGAATCGTAGTCTTTAGAAGTGGGTTGCACAATATACATAGAATTCTTACATCATCCTCGCTTTAGGTAATGGCTTTGGCATAATCAGCTTGTCTTTACACTTTACAGGGCAGAAGAGCGAGATACCATTTCTAATGAATTTATCACATTCTTTAAATTGTGTATCATGTTGCTTAAGAAGGATTCATTGTATCAACTTAGCAAAACGGTCCCAGACAAGAAAATACATTACAAGAACATTACTTGCAAAGTGAAGCTAAAATGCGACGAGGGCCGATAAAAGGCTTCCTGGAGTGGAGTATGGCCAAGTTATCAATTAACAAAAGGTCGTTCTTCTGCCATGGAATGGCGACACTTTCTTCTTCCATGATTTTCAAACAATCATGGATTATATGTTGAGGCAAGGGACTTCCATCTCCGAAAGTCACGGCTTTCGATGGATCATTCCGTTTGTCCTCCCAACCAGTATATGCAGCCACCATGCTGTTGAACCAAATCTTGCGTTGCCTAGTTTCATCATGTATGATACCTGGAATTGGCCCCATTATCGTTTTCACTCCATCATTTGTCCACTCTAGCTTCATTTTCAGCTTAGCTGCCCTATTGAATGCCAAAAAGTGTATTTCATTATCATACAACACATGATAATAACTATTAACTAGTGTTTGATTGAAGAGAAAGGGTCAAGACAAACCTCTCTTCAGCTACATACTTATCTTCTGTCAAAAAAGTAGATTTCCATCCACGCCCAATTGGGGATGAAGGATCATCCTCTTCCCCAAGAACACGAACATATACAAGTCCATAATTCTCCAACTTGTCAACAAAATCATGGTATTTTTCCTTCATTCGATTATACACAATATGACTAAGAACAATAGGAGTTTCTCCATCTTCTACAGGTTCTACTTCACAGTAGAAAAACAACTTGGTGGGATAATTGGGAACCTGGTAAAAGGATTTCAAGCTACTGGATCAAGAAATGTAGCATTAATTCGACTTAGAAATATCGCATCAAGAAGTATATCTAGTAACTTAAAAATATCTCAATAATCGAACCTGGGCCATTTCATGGTGAAAGGGAATCTTTTGATCAGGAGGGGATTCATTAGCTGTGAATACTCGGCCAACAACTTTGCTCCTTGGAGCAGCCCCGCCGACGTATGGTAACTCATCATACCCAAACGCTTCAACGACATCGTTAAAGTCCGAAGCAGTAGCTAAGGAATCAAACCCTCGAAACAGAATCGCTCCGTGTGTGTGCAAAACGAAGTCCAACCATAGCCTGTGCTCCTTGATGGCTCCCACCAAATTAATTGATTTATCAGAATATCCCGTCGCCGGAGAAAAAACGGCCGGGAAAAAAACTCCTCCGAATGATTTCTGACGTGGGATACTCGTCTCAGCAAAAACGCCGACACTTTTAGGCATATTTGGCTAGCAGAAATGGCTAAATTTGTTGTTATCGCAACTCCTGTAACAACCGTAAAATCGTTTTGCCGGCCAAGATAAAGTTCAGGGTTGAATAGCGATAGCGATAAAATCGTTTTGAACTTTCATCGCAACACGTTTTGCAATATCATCCTCTCATTTACTCGTGTTGCGTTGCATCTGATGTAGGACAACATTGAACAGCAGCGAGACACATGACCTATGGTCGAAATATGAAGGAAAACGCTAATTCATTAATCCTTAACTATTTCGCCAAGTTCATCGTTTCCGCTTTCCACATTACTCGCATCGCAACCTTTTATCCATTTCATTTACTGCGTTTAGTTAACCGGTTTAAAATGATGATTTTTTTTTAAATATTAAAATTTATATAAAATCATTTCATGTGATTTGTATTATAAATTAAATTTATTATATAAATGATAAAATATGACCATATAAATATGATCATCAAAGTTTCGTAATGGCAAATTGAGGCAGATTTTTGCAATATTAGTCGTCAAATTTAAATGCGTGTGACAAATTTGGTTCTTAATATTTTAAATTTTAACAATTGTACTCTCTTAACTTTAACAAAGATACATTTGGTCACCGCACTTACTTAGATTTGACAAATTTGTTTCTTGACAATGTTTGTAATCCCCAAACTTTTGATATTGTGGCGATATAGTTTTCGAAGTTTTTTTTTGGCTAATTTAATCTTCAAAATTTTGAAATTTGGACAATTTCAGTAAAGTGAAAGTTCGAGCATTCGATGCTCTTCTTATTTTAAAAGTTTAGTATTCCGATGGAAGTCTATCCGTGAATTATTAAATTTAAAAGTATGTGATTCTCTTTCTGATTTGCATCCTCAATTTTTTTGTATTGCAATTACTTATTAAATGTAGCATAATAGTATTAGTACAAAATTTGCATGTCTGTCTAAGAAATTACAAAATTTTGCCCTTTTGTTTGTTATGTGCATGCAAGAACCGAAAGTCCGAATAAAATGTTCATATGGAATGAGGATACAGTCAAATACAATTGTCGAAGTTGCACACAAAATATTTCCCGGTAACATTCTTCACTCCAGCAATGAAGAATCGATACGGGAGAACGTCACATAGTTGGGGTTGTAAGCAGATGTAGAGGGTTGATCCTCCATTGCCGAGCATTTGAAACCTCTTTTCTTCACATTTATATCAAACAATGTCGAGGGTAAACTGACAAGCGAGCTCTTTATCAGCAATACAAGAATGGAGAGTGTCGACCAACCTGTTACAGGTCGGTCGGCATTTCTGAAGCCGATCGGCATTCTTTTGGTAAGATGTCGATCGAATATAGCAGCTTAGATCGACTCCGACATATTGTGATGATCGACGTCCTATGTTAAAATTTGTGCACTATAAATATGTAATGTTTAGACATTAGCCGTCATGAGAAAGAACTATTATCAATTCAGAATCTTTTCTCAACCCTCACAAACTTTAACATGGTATCGGAGCTCTGGTGATATGAGCGGAATGATTCCAACTATCGGGAAGATTTCCCCCCACTAGCGTCGGATATTGTGGGTCAACATACTCTCAGCGCAATAAGGAACAGGGGAGGTAGTGGTCGAAATCATGAAACACCTCCATTGTCTTCCGCAAAAGGTGGGCCGCCGATGGGTGAAACGCACATGGGGCAACATTTTCAGTTCGAACAAAATATAGGGCTATGGCGCCTAAGTTTTGGGGGCTTGAATGCCCCAAATCTCATACCAAATGTTCCTCAGAAAGCTCCCTCACACTCCATTTGATGTTAATGGACTCCCATATAGGGATACACTAGCATGGACACTATCTCCCTCTGATCATTCTGGCTTGGTTATTCACTCTATTGTTTTAAAAGGAGACAACTATGGCGAATAGGCACACACCATGAAAATGACCTTAAGAATTAAGAGAAAATTGGGATTCGTGGACTGCAGTATCGCTAAACCACACCCAGGAGTCGCCTAAGCGACAATTGGATAGCCATTAATTCTCTCCTTATTCAGTGGATGTTGAACACGATAGAACCTCAAATTAGATCTATGGTTTCCTTCATTGACTCTGCAAGTTGCTTTGGGAGGAACTGCACCAACGTTATTCAATGGGAAAAGGTCCTCGAATCCATGAACTGAAAGGAGGACTTGTTGCTTGTCGTCAACGTGGAGATAACGTAGTCGATTATTTTGGACGGTTACGCACACTGTGGTGTGAACTGTCTACTTATGAAGGTGAATTTGTTTGTTGTTGCAGGTAAACTTCATGGCCTCACATGAAGAATTTTTTGAATAGACAAGAAGATGAAAGAGTGCACCAATTCTTGTTTGGGATTGATGATGGGGTCTATAGCACTGTTCGTTCAAACATTAGGAGTACATAGAATCTCTCTTCCTTGAATCAGATCTATTCCAAAATAATTCTATAAGAACGATAGAAAACTGTTATCAAAAGTAAAGAAGAACGAAAGGAAGCTGTTGGCTTTGTTGCTCACACTGATGCAGTGGAAAAATCTGTAAAGGTTGTTTGTATAGCTTGTGAAATGCCTGGACACGCAATTGAGTCATGTTTTTCTATCAATGGGTACCCTGAGTAGTGAGGCGATCGACCAAGAGTACCAATCAGGAACTCTGCAGCAGTATTGACTTACCTTGGGTCGAAGAACCGTGGAAACAATCGAGACAGAGGAAGAGGTCTAGGACGTGGTCGACATTCTTCTGGTCGACAATCGTCGATCGTCAGTAAGATGCCGACCATCGATAAAGTTACCGAATTTTCCCCACTTACACTATTTTTTCGTTCTAAGGGTGTAATTCACCAATCCACTGTACCTCGCACTCTCCAACAAAATGGTTGGGTAGAGCTAAAACATCAACATATTTTGAATGTTGCTCGTGCCCTTCGTTTCCATGACTCATTACTTATCCGTTTCTTGGGGGAATGTATCCAAACTGCGGTTTATCTGATCAATCGAGTCACATAGCCGGTCCTTGCCAATCGCAGCCCATATGAAGTCCTTCACGGTCGACCTCCACCAATGTCACATCTTCGTGTTTTTGGGTGCTCTGCTTTTGCCTATAAATTGACTAAACCCACAGAAAAATTTACACATTGCAACCGACCTTGCATTTTTCTGGGTTACCCAATTACTAAAAAAGGATGCCGTATGTATGATCAAAAGTTTCATAAATTCTTTGTTTCCCGTGATGTGACCTTTTGTGAGACTACTTTTCCTTTTGAAAATTGTTGTATGTCTCTCGATCGACATGCTGAGTACCCCCATCAGCAGGGCTGATGGTCCCACCCAGTCCGTTGTCAATTGCCCAACCGCCAATCCTTCCAATGTCCGATCCACATACCTCTTCCTCTGTTGACCGATCGTCGATAAGTCCCCTTACACTTTCCCATTCTTTATCGTCAATATCGATCGTCATTCCTCCTTCCCAACCGATCGACCCTTGTCCTTCGTCGTCAACCGACATTCCTCTTGCACAACCGACCGACCTTTCACCTCCTATCTCTATCGAGGAAACTCCTGAAGCTACACCTTTGGGCAAAGGCCATCGCCGTAAATGTCGTTCGGTACTTCTGCGCGACTATGTCTGTTCGACCGCACATGTGCATGACATAAACTCTGTTACTTCTGACGGTCAGTCTCTAGAAAAGGCTTTAGGTATGTGTTCTTATCATGTCTGTAACTATATTGATGATAGTAGATTCTCATTGCGACATAGAGCCTTTGCTAGTGCTGTGACTCAAGTGCCTAGCGAACCACACTCCTTTCATGAAGCATTAAAATCTAAAGAATTGAGGGAGGCTATAAGCAGTGAGTTGCGTGCTCTAGAATCCAACGACACATGGACATTCGCAACTTTGCCGAAGGGCAAACGCCCACTGGGAAGCAAGTGGGTTTACAAAACCAAACACTACGCCGATGTATCCATAGAGAGACACAAGGCACGTTCGGTCATCTTGAGAAATACTCAAGTAGAACGGATAGACTACGAAGACACATTCACTCCCGTGGCCAAAGCCACCACTGTGTGAACTTTGTTGAGTGTGGCGGTTGCTAGAAACTGGTGCATTCACCAGATGTATGTGAACAATGCTTTTTTGTATGGCGATTTGAATGATGAAATTTATATGAAAATCCCTCAATAGTACACAGGAGCTCCCGAAGGGAAAGTGTACCGACTACGTAAATCACTTTATGAATTGAAACAAGCCCCTCGATGTTAGTTTGCCAAATTAAATACCGCCCTCAAAGGCTTTGGATTTCACCAGTCGGTGGCGGACTATTCTCTTTTCACATATTCCTCCACGAAGTCTTACTTGTTTGTTTTAGTGTATATTGATGATATTATTATTGCAGAGAGTGACACGGTCGTCGTCGAAACCTTCAAACGCCGCATTAGACAAATGTTTCACATGAAAGATTTAGGGAAACTGAAATATTTTATGGGATTGAAGTGGAAAGAGGACCGGAGGGTATGTATCTTTGCCAACAGAAATATATTTTAGAAATCATATCTAAAGCAGGACTTTTGGGGTGGAAACCAGTCAGAGCACCCATGGAACAAAACCATAAACTACTTTCGGACACAGGGGAAGTCCTTGTCGACCCTGTACCCTATCTTCGCCTGGTCGGAAAACTCATATACTTGTTGTTCACTTGCCCGGAATTGTGTTATCTCGTGCATGCATTATCCCAATTTATTGAAAAACCTCGTTGTGAACACTGGGATGCGGTCTTACGTGTTGTGTGCTATCTCAAAGGTAGTCCGGGACGAGGGATTTTGTTGAGGTCGACATCCGATGAGCAACTTTATGGTTTTTGTGATGCTGATTGGGTAAAATGTCAGAGACTCGACGTTCTCTGGCGGGTTATTTAATATTTCTAGGATCATCTCCAATATCTTGGAAAACCAAGAAACAACACAATTGTCTCTTTCGTCAACCGAGGCATAATATAGAGTGATGCGTGCTGCGTGTCAATAACTCAAATGGCTACTAAGTTTGTTGATGGACTTGTGAGTTCACCAACTATGAAAGTTGTGACTCTGTTTTGTGTCAATCAATCGGCTATTCAAATAACTGCTAATACGGAGTTTCATGAGCGTACTAAACACATTGAAGTGGATTGTCACTTTGTCAATGATCAAGTCTTGGTTGGAGAAATTCAAACACTACTAGGGATGACAAAAAAACTCAACCCGTTGGATATTCTACCCTAACCTGCCCGTGAAGGTTGGATTTTTTTGGGTATGTAGAGGCCAATGGTTTAAAAATGATAAACTCGTAGTGGGGCGGGGTGCACGTGGATTTCTACTCAAACCCAAGCGCATACCTATTCTACCAACAAAACATAATGTAATATTTAAAGATTTTTATATCTAATATTTTTTAAATATCTTATATGTAAATATGATTAAATTTAATATATTTATAAATTATCATACTAAGAATTTATCTTATCAATTTTTAAAAATTATGTTTGTTTGGATAAATGCATTTTGGTGTTATCATAATATTTTCGTTTNCCTCGATGTTAGTTTGCCAAATTAAATACCGCCCTCAAAGGCTTTGGATTTCACCAGTCGGTGGCGGACTATTCTCTTTTCACATATTCCTCCACGAAGTCTTACTTGTTTGTTTTAGTGTATGTTGCTGATATTATTATTGCAGGGAGTGACACGGTCGTCGTCGAAACCTTCAAACGCCGCATTAGACAAATGTTTCACATGAAAGATTTAGGGAAACTGAAATATTTTATGGGATTGAAGTGGCAAGAGGACCGGAGGGTATGTATCTTTGCCAACAGAAATATATTTTAGAAATCATATCTAAAGCAGGACTTTTGGGGTGGAAACCAGTCAGAGCACCCATGGAACAAAACCATAAACTACTTTCGGACACAGGGGAAGTCCTTGTCGACCCTGTACCCTATCTTCGCCTGGTCGGAAAGCTCATATACTTGTTGTTCACTTGCCCGGAATTGTGTTATCTCGTGCATGCATTATCCCAATTTATTGAAAAACCTCGTTGTGAACACTGGGATGCGGTCTTACGTGTTGTGTGCTATCTCAAAGGTAGTCCGGGACGAGGGATTTTGTTGAGGTCGACATCCGATGAGCAACTTTATGGTTTTTGTGATGCTGATTGGGTAAAATGTCAGAGACTCGACGTTCTCTGGCGGGTTATTTAATATTTCTAGGATCATCTCCAATATCTTGGAAAACCAAGAAACAACACAATTGTCTCTTTCGTCAACCGAGGCATAATATAGAGTGATGCGTGCTGCGTGTCAATAACTCAAATGGCTACTAAGTTTGTTGATGGACTTGTGAGTTCACCAACTATGAAAGCTGTGACTCTGTTTTGTGTCAATCAATCGGCTATTCAAATAACTGCTAATACGGAGTTTCATGAGCGTACTAAACACATTGAAGTGGATTGTCACTTTGTCAATGATCAAGTCTTGGTTGGAGAAATTCAAACACTACTAGGGATGACAAAAAAACTCAACCCGTTGGATATCCTACTCTAACCTACCTGTGAGGGTTGGATTTTTTTGGGTATGTAGAGGCCAGTGGTTTAAAATTGATAAACTCGTAGTGGGGCGGGGTGCACGTGGATTTCTACTCAAACCCAAACGCATATCTATTCTACCAACAAAACATAATGTAATATTTAAAGTTTTTTATATCTAATATTTTTAAAATATCTTATATGTAAATATGATTAAATTTAATATATTTATAAATTATCATACTAAGAATTTATCTTATCAATTTTAAAAAATTATGTTTGTTTGGATAAATGCATTTTGGTGTTATCATAATATTTTCGTTTATTTTGTAACCAAATATAATGTAAAAGCAATGTCCAAAGTTTAGAAATTGTGTATTTTACACATGTTTATGAATGAACATCGTCTATAAAATAAAATTTTTCGTCCATTTTGGTAATCGATTTCGAAAAATTAAAGTGTTATTTATATAATTTTTAATATATAAATATGTTATTTACACTATTTTAAAATTTAGATATATTTTTACACTTGTTAAGTAATCAAGTAAAAACATATTCATGTTTAAAACATTAACCGATATTAAAATCAAACAACAATTATGTTTAATCTTTTGCATTAAAAATGCAATTATAAATATTAGAGAATATATTTAAAAACTTTTTGAGTTTAGAGTTATTTGATTATAACAATTCTTGTATTATTTTTATTATTTTCATAGTTTGATATTTATTTACATTATTTTAAAGTTTTGATATGTTTATAAATATTAGTCATAAAAATAAAAACAATATATTTTACAATATTTATTAATTTTTATTTTAAATATTTTAAAAAAAATTTAAATATATTCTTGGATAAGTGAAAAAATTATTTATATTTTTTATTATTTAAAATTTTACGTGGGTTGAATTATTCGCCGTAAGGTGTATATTCGCAAAAGTATGACATATATTTGAATATTCAAACCCAATGTAGATTTAAGGCTACATGGATTTGAAGTTATAAGCGGTGGAGCATGTGTGGATTTGACCAAACCCGGCCCAAACCCTACTCATTGACATCCCTAAACACGACATGTAAAGATTGCAAATCAGTTGTCCGACATGATGACTAAAGCCGTGTCTCTAGACCAACTTCATTACTTACAGGACAAGTTGGGCATCCAGGATCTGTACTTACCGACTTGAAGGGGGTGTCGACCGACCTGTTACAGGTCGGTCGGCATTTCTAAAGCCGATCGGCATACTTCTTGCAAGATGTTGATAGAATGTAGCAGCTTAGATCTACGTCGACATATAATGATGATCGACGTCCTAGGTTAAAATTCGTGCACTATAAATATGTAATGTTAAGACATTAGGCATTAGGAGAAATAACTGTTTTCGATTAAGAATCTTTTCTCAACCCTCACAAACTTTAACAGAGATCTATAGAGAATTATGCAGGCTAAAAGCTTGCTAACACTCGAGCAACAACTTGACTAAATACAATGTTATGAAATCGTATCCAACTACTTCAAAACTAGAATAGTTGAATTTATTTGGTGACATGAATAGTTGATGTAATTGCACATTCAATGACATTCATTAATAGTCACATAGATAAAAGTTTAAATAACATATATCAGATTCACGAAGGATTTTTCTAATCTCGGAAACATTGGTCATTGCATATGCTGAGAGAGATTTACTCTTGAAGAAAACATATGCATTTTTCTTGTCCAAATTCGTCACACACATTTCAAGGGGGCAAACAAGATCTATATCAGTAGTTAGTCCAAGACAAACAGAGTATGATGACACACTTCTTCCTATTGAGAGGTGCTACGCAACTTCTATGTTCGACATATGAAGATTTAGATGATATTAATCATAAGAATATTTTTGCAATTATCAAAGCCATGTAGAAATGATTTTGCATAGGGGTATTTTGTATATCAAGAATGATCAAATTTCATTGAATTGAAATGATAAACAAGTCTCAAACTTGTGGTTTATTGACTTAATGTTCTAGATGTTAAAAATAAGAATAATTGAATCTAAAGAATTCATCAAAGAGTTGCTGTTAGAGATGAAGAAGAACGGCAACATCATCTTTGTCTTCTTGACCTATTATTGGGCTTAAGAATGAGCTCAATGTATTGGGGCTCAACTTTATTCTTTGGGTCTGTTTCCAACATATCCTCTCTTGAATAGAAGTTTTTTGTAGGGGAGTGCGTGGATGGGGTAACCGATCTGATCATCATTTTTTTATCCGATCCGATGGATACGGATCGGAAAAATGATGATACGAAATCGATCCGCAATAGTGGATCGGTTTGCGCATCGGTTCACGTATAGATTTGTAGATATCATAATATTTATTTTTTAATTATAATTTATTATAAGAAATTACCACAAATCATCAAAAAATGTTACTTATTTGCAAAAGATACAAATTATAAATAACCAAAAAACGCATGTTCGGAATTTTCAAACATCCATAAATTAAAACTTGAATTCAATACAAAAATTGAAGTAAAAAAATGCTTGTAAACAATGAATTATTTCTTTCTTCTAAATGCAAGAATCTACAAAAAATAAACATAATTCACTTATATATTCGTAATTACAATCTATGAAAATCAGATAAATTGTAAATTTAATTACATTTTAAATGATAATATAAAATATCTAATGAATTATCTAACTTACTAGAAATATATGAATTTCAAAAATAAATCCACAATTTCGATTACTTGATGTTATTCTATATTAGTTATTAAAGCAAAATACGAATAAAATATAAAAATATTAATATTAATATTAACGAAAAAACAAATATTAAAACAATTGATATATATATATACATTTTTCCAAATAAGAAATAAATTTATAATAAGGAAAAAATGTCTTATCATTTATAATACTTTAACTTTACAAAATTAGAAGAAAAAAAAAATATAATAAAAATATCGGATCGGATATGAATTTTGAAAAACCGTATCCTACACGATCCAATTAAATATTTGCACTTCGGATAACCGAAAAATCGGTTCGATTACAGTTCGGTTATCTCGCTTGTTCGGATCTCCGGATTTTCATGCCCTCAAACCGGACCTAGCTATTTTCGGTGCGCAATATGCCGTATTCCGATTTTATTTGGAACACAAGACGTTTTTCTATAGAACAAAATAATTAAAACTTACAACATCATAATACTCTACATAAAGGAACTTACACAAAAAACATTATCTAATTCTTTCATAAACTTCATCTCGTTAACATTCGAACAACTCACTTTACTCTCGAATCCTTAAATACTCTAGGCATCAGCCGACTACTAATTCTCCCCATTCCCTCCTTAATCTTTCATTTCCTACAAAACTGTAAACCGGTCATAATAGAATAATATAAACTTCAGATAAAACTCTTTAAAACATAACTTTAGTTCTAAAACATATTTTCTTACAAACTCATCTTGCTTTAAGGAATCATTGAAAACTTGCAGTAAAACATATTTGAAATCTTATCTCTCTTTGAAGCTCTTCATATTTCATTATAGAAAATCGTTAAAACTTACTTGAAAACTTTAGTTATTCTTTCATGTGCCTCTTTCTTATCTTGCTGGATTTTACATGTCCGGTGGCATGTCTCGTGCAAGTCGACCTATCTTTGAGGGTCGGATTTTGATGATCCATCACCCGAATTTTTTTCATGTTCGGGAACATGTCTCGCTCAAGCTGACATCTCCTTGAAATCTCGACGAGTCATCATTGCTTCACCGACCTCGGTCGGTTCCGCCTTACTCTCGTAATGTTACCTTCTTAACTTGGGGTACGTCTTGCCTTGTGGTTCACGTGTACTAGCACATTGTCGAGTTGGTGAATCTACCTTCCCTGAATCTTAACTTTATATCTTTGCACATCAAAATATTAGGGAACAGCTTGGCACGGTGGGGCCACCCGTCCGGACAACGTATACCAAAACATTTATTTTTTACATGATTCATTGGCTCGGTGGGCTCGTACTCTTGGACAATGTATCCCAAAGTAGTTCATCTTTAAAACGTAATTAAATTTTGAGTATAAACTTTCTTTTATTTGACTGATCATCTCGCTTACATTTCTTCGTAGTTTGTTGACCGTTCAATTCCATAATCCTTGTAATTTCGTCATTACCAAAATAGAGTCTAAAAAATGATAGTAATACTCCAATTACCCCTAAATATTCTTTGTACTCCATAAATACATGCAACTGGAGAAATCAGATTGAAAACTTGTCCGGATTGCACATCCAACTAGCTGATGGTGTCCTCACACATTGATGACATCATAACGCACACAGGCATTTCTGCAATTAAATATTTTCATTTCCTCCCAAATTTTTTTAAGAAACTCCCTTAAAATTTTTATATTCGAAGTTTTTTTAAAATACTTTTATTCTAAAAACCAATGACTGAATTATAAAACCAATGACTAAAATTATAAGACTCATTATAAGACTTTTACAATGACCCTCTTGGACACAGTCCTCGTAATTGGTGTGGTTCAATTCCTTTTTTATGACACATGGTATCCCGTATCCCAACTTATATTTTCAAACCACACAGGTTTGATCAGATTTTAGTGGATAAGAGTTTTTTTATTCGATTAAAATAAAATGACATTTTAAAATATTTATTGTTCATTACAATTTGAGCAACAATTCATACTGTTTTACCTGAATCGGAAGCTTTCCAATTTAAAATAAAATCGATTTAAAAACATAGGTCCCAACCCCTCATGGGCATATCTCGCTCCCTTCGTGATTTTTTCTCCTAATCCCCCTTCCACACATAATTGCACTCTTATTTATAGAATTATTCTCTCATAATTACAATATGGTCTCTCATTCCCTTAATTAATTATAACTTTACCCCAATTACTCCAAAAATAGTCGATATCACTAAAACACACTTTAATACGAAATGCTTAGTGATCTAGTGGTATAACATCGTACGATGAAAATTGCTGTTATCATTTTACGATTTCCTGATTTGAATGTAGTATTATCGATCATCACGAATATTTCAAAGTTTGTCTATATCATTTATTTGATTAGTATAATTAAATTTTCTTATATCTATAGCCTATACTATATATATAAATATATATAATTATAACTTTATCTAATTACCTAATAAATAATACATTATAACTTTATCGTAGCCTCACATTATTGAATGACTTACCACATAGTTTATCATCAACGTCACTTAATCGTATAATCTTACTGTTGAGAACCCTTAAACCGGGTACCAAGGATGTGTTCTTGTTGAGAACCATTAAATCGGGACCAATGATGAGTTCTAAACCAAGATGAATGTGGTCAGGCTCAAGCAATGATTCGACAGCTGAAATTACCAAGTATAGGATCGGGGCCCGGCAGACAGCTTAGGGTTCGACAGACTGCTTCGGTCCCGTAGGACAGCTTAGGGCCAAGCAGGCAGCTTCGGTCTCAACGGACAGCTTAGGGTCAAGCAGACAGCTTATGTCCCAAAATACAGGATCGGTCCCGGCAGACTGCTTAGGTCCCGGAAGACCGTTTCGGTCCCGGAAGACAGCTTAGGGCCAAGCAGACAGCTTCGGTCACGGAAGACAGCTTAGGGCCAAGCAGATAGCTTCGGTCCCAGCAGACAGCTTAGGGCCCGGCAGACTAGATGTTGACCCATCAGCATGCGTTCCACGCATAGGGCTCAACCACGTTTTCCAGCATGTGAAAACAACATCCAACAACCTTGTCAGAGGTGGTTACAGGGCGTGGATTACACGCATCTCCCCCTCTATAAATACAGAGCAAAAAGATAAGCTCAAGAGGACCCTTTGGAGGGCAATTTCGACGAACCCTAGCCGCTGTAATTTCATTTTCGCTGCTCTTATTCCCTTTGTACATTTTCATTGGTTTATTAATGAATTTGCCGTAGAGGTTCTCCTCTCGGCAACGTGGTTTTTTCCCCATTTCTTAAGGGGTTTTTCCACGTTAAAATCGCATGCGTTCTTTCCATTTCTATATTTCAAGTTGTCTCCACAAACAACAAATAAAACCGGTTTTCAGAATCTGGTGACTGTTGTTACCCCCTAAAAAGGAACCAAAACACTTACTTTATCAAATTTATATTCTATAACATTGTAACTGACATTAGCTTCATTATACAATTCTCAGTTACCGTTATCGGTACTTCTTCCAAACTATATGAGTTAACTCGTCATATCATTTCTCATTCCTTTACAAAATATTATATATCATTTCTAATAATTTTATATATCAATTACAAAATTATTCGCTTCTTGACTAAATATAATACCATTTTCTATTACCTTTAAAGTAATATATTTCAATATATTCCATCATGGTACCTTCATATAATATTTATTAATTCTCTAATTTTCCTAAAATTTCAGGTTCTCACACTATCTACCTTATCGAGATTTTCTCTCAAATTAATAAATTGTGATGAAGGAAGAACTTTTGTCACTCAGTTAATTGCAATCTTTTTGGACAATGAACAACTGTTATTTTTCCATCCATTTGTGGTCACGAATATCATGGTATTTGACAGATATAGCATTCATTCTACCATTAAAAACATGGTCCTTGATCATTGCAATTGCACTCGAAGAATCATACTTGATGACAATTGGATTATTCTATATGAACAATAAATCATTCATCAGTTTCTCAGCCAAATTGTATGATTGGCTCATGCCGATGCAACCACATACTCAGCTTCAATAGATGAGACAACAATTATATTTTGTTTTTTCGAACACCAACTAACAATAGTAGTGCCAATTAGAAATATATATCCAAATGTACTCTTGTAGTTTTAACTTCCAGCAAAGTCTAAATACACATATCCTACTAGTGTTTGGTCTTCATTACTTTTGTAAAATAGACCAAAGTTCCTAGTGCCAGCAACATAACGAAGTATTCTCTTGGCATTCGTTAGCAGTGTTTCATTTGGTTGATGCATGTAACATGATATCAGTCCCATTGCTTGCAAAATGTCGTATGGTCTGGTATTTGTAAAAACATAAGGCATCCAATAATTGATTTGAATAATGTTGAGTCAACTGGATGACAATTTTTCACAAAATCTCGAGCTTTTGTTCTAGGAATAAGAAGAGTGGTTAAGGAGCAATTTTAAAAAGAGTGCATTGGTCCTAAATATGTCATCTCAAATTTAGAACTCATGTAGAATTTGAAGTCCTTGATCAATTGAGGATTTTATCCTATGATTAAAATATCATCCACATAGATGACCACAATTAAAAGATTGCCCCCATAATTATTTACAAAGTGTTATGGTCCATTTTCAGGGGGTACCAACAGTCGTCCGGTTCGTTCAACAAACGAACTCGGTTTTGATTTGTTTTAGATGTGGAAGATGATCAAAGCTGGAAATAAATAAATGCACAGCGATGTATAGTGGAAACCCCAGGAATTGGGGTGAAAACCACTCGACTAAGAGCAGATTATGCTCTTAGCCTGTTCACTAATGAAATAACTCATAGTCAATACAAGAGAGGCTAATGAAAATGACAAGGTAAAGAAAGCGGTAAGAATTCCGGCAGGGTAACAGCCTGTTCTTCCGCGTCCAAAGGGTCCTGCTATTTCCGTCGTCTTGCCCTGTATTTATAGAGTTCATAGCGTGTGTAAATCAAGCTCCGTAACGGCCTCTGACAGGTTTGTTAGAGGTTGTTATCGCGGGATGTAAAACGAGGTTGGGACCGAGGCGTGGTCTGCGTGATCGTGCCCGAAGCGTGGAAAACGTGATTTGTAACCGTTCTGTAACCGCTCGGACCGAACCCAGGTGCCAGCTGGCGGAAAATACTTTATTTCGTTAAGGTTAACTTCGGTCCTCTAGTTGAACATCGGGCCGCTCTTCCTTAGAGGTGTAAGTGGGCTGTAGGAATTCATTTTCGCCATATGAATTGGTCCAACCGTTGCTGGGCCTTACCCATCACAAGGTACCCGATCCTAGAGTTCTCATCACTAGCCCCTCGGGCTTGATTGCCAATCGCAGGGGTGATACAAGGCCGATCACATGATGTTTGCACATTCATGAGAACAAGGGACCGTACATGTAGGTAGTGAGAGTCCAGGGGACCGAAGTTTGCCTTAGTGTATGGATCAATCATGCTTAAGACCTAATAACATATATTTAAATTATACTTTTATCTTCGTTATTCTTTAAATATTAATATCTCGACCCGCGCCTCTTCACCTTCGGCAGTTCAAAAGGCGTGATGAATGCGCCCCGTACAGTCGCTGTTTTGGGTAGTATTACATGGCGGCTAACCATTGGCTGGGAGATTAGTATTTAAATCAGGATTCTGGGCACTGTTTCTCCTCACCGTCATTATCGCGAAGGAGAAATCGCAGCAAGTTCTTGTGCCCTCAATCGATCTTTCATCCAACCCTCTTCCAATCCGCTTTTTCTAAGGTATATTTTCATGGCTCCTCACAAAATGCGTTATCCTTCTATGTCTGAGTTAGACATTGAGGAGTTTAGGTCTAGGTTTTCAATCCCGACACATTACTCCATTTGGAAGGGACGGGAAGATATTCCATGTTTCCTTCCGGCAGAAATGAATGTGCCGGCGTCTGTTATTCCGGTTAGTTACGCCTCTTTAAAGTGCGGGCTCCGTTTTCCGCTACATCATTTTGTAGCGGCCGTGCTTAAAGAAATCCACTGCCCCACTTTTGCGTTATTCCCGGGCAGTTACGTGTATATTATAGCGTTCATTTTTTATTGTCACCAACAGAATCGGGCCCCAACCTTAAAACACTTCTTTAACCTGTTCTTGGTTGGGTCCCGAAATGGGAATGGTATGTTGGGATGTTGTAAGTTGTATTACATAGCCGTGCGCACCAAAGAGTGCGCAATTGTTGATAAAGAAGAGTCTCTCCATGCGTGGGAGGCTTGTTATGTGTGGATGACAGTTCCGAAAGAGGATCTGTTGAGAGTATGGCACGCATAACTCACCCACGCATAGGTCAGTTGGAGCGAAGCAGGTTCAACCCCTCCCGCACGGACACCGCAAATACACTTGCGATGTTCCCCCCTCCCGAAGCACGCCTTAAACGAATAGATCTGCTTCGGGAGAGAAGGTTAATAGAGATGGGTGTTGCGGATAGGACAGAAGCCCCAGCCCTGAAGGGGGTTTTATCTTCTAGTTCAGATTCAGATCCATCAGAAGGATCGGGTATGAAATAGTGTTTACATTTTAATCTTTCTTGATCCTTATGTATTTGTTTTGCAGATTCAACTGAGACGATGCCGAGCTCACGTTTTAAACGTATGGCAGCTGCTTCGGTCCGTCCTTCTGAGGGACAAAGGGAAGCATCGGGCAGCGCTGAAGCAAGTGAAACAGCAACGGGGGGCACGGTGGTCCCTTCGGGGTCAGGGAACCCCCCGATCCAAACAACCAGCGCGGGCACGTTGACCCTTCGCTGCACTGGGCAGGCTTCAAGCGGAGAAGGACCTGCGTTTCGGGTATTTGGAGAGGTAGAGGAGGTGATAAAGGCTCAGATTCGTTCTTTGAGCTTATCCAGCCTCTATCAAATCGGTAACACCTCTTTTATTAACACTGAGACTATTACTTTGTTGCTGCAGGGAGCCGTTCCCGTAGAGAAGGTTCTCCCCGGCCCTCAGCTTAAGCTGAACGTCTCCCTGCCGGCGGTCCCCTTAGGAAATGGGAAGAGGGTGACCGAAGTGGAAGCCCCGCAGGAGCCGAAGAGGCTGAAGAAGGGGGGCAGCGCTCCTGTTCCCAATAAGTGGATCGTCCTGAAGAAGCCTGCGCAGGGCCCGAAGACCAACTCCGATTGGGGAGTTGCCCTGGGCCTGTTGGACAGGTTCAGCAAGGGGAGGAAGTTATCCTCCTGGTGGAGTGCCTTCGTAAAGGACTTCCGCCTTTTCGAGGAGCAGAACCCAGATACGTCCGCTTAGACGTATCTGGGGAAGATATTATGGAAAGCTTCATCGACCTCACATCCAAGGTAACTTTGGCTTAACGTGGAGGCCCGAAGCTTCATTTTTAACAATGTGTGGTCTTTTGCAGATGTTGAGGAAAGCTTTCACAACCGCTATCACCGTGGAGAAGTACCAAGGTGATAGTTTTGTGTCCCAAAAAGTCCAAGACCAACTTGACCTGGCGAAAAGGCAAGTTGAGATCAAGCATGGGGAGTTGGTCACGGTACGGGAGGACCGTGACCAATTGGACAATGAGCTGCTAAGAGCAGGGACGGAGGTCTCACTCTTAGCAGATAAAGTCTTTGAGCTGGAGAAGGTGAGGGAAACGACTCAGGGGCGAATAGACGACCTGGAGGCCAAGTTGCGGGCCAAAGACGAAGAGATCAACCAAGTCCAAGGTCGGGCCCAGGAGAAGAGGAATAAGCTGAATGAGCTTCTCCTTCGGGCCCAAGAAGAAAAGGCTGCCTTGGATGAAGAGTTGACGAGGGCCCGCACTTCGACCGAAGGTTCGGTTCGGGAAGCAGTTCTAGGGTTCGCTCCGTCTCCGTTGTTATTCTCTTTAGCGGATAACATACATGGGGTTTACACTGCGAAGTATCTGGATAACATGCGAGAGCAAGTTATCCAGACGTTCGGGCTTTCCCCTTCGGACGAGCGCTGGAAGATGATCGAGCCACTTGAAAGAAGACCATTTCTTCTATCTCTTTGAAGAGATGGAGAAAGCGGTCAACCAGAAGGTGGCCGATCAAGAGGAAGAGTTGAAGCGGCTCGCGGCCCGGACCGAACCCCAGGAGCCTGAAGCGGAAGACAAAGAAGAAGGGCATATTAGTTAGATTTAGTTATCATTTTGTATCTGCCGCACTTCTTACTTAATATAAATACTTTTTTCTTCCACTTGATTATTTTATTTGTCGAAACGAAGTGATATAACGAAACTTCTGAATAAACTAATAAGTTTTATCTAAACGAAGCTGTTTTATCTTAACTTCTGAATAAACTAACAAGTATAAGATCGAGGACACTTACAGGGTGTCAACCATCGGTCCCAGACGTTATATTTAGTTTATTTAGGTCAACTTTGATTGGATCAGTCGTTTTACGTGGTGATGGGTCACTCTTATTCCGTCCTTGGAATCATTATTAAACTGAATAGGCGCAGTCTGCGTTAACTATGAGTTTTTACGAGTTTTCGCCGAACCTTGGTTCTAATAAAGTCCCTTAGGTTTTGCTGGCTAAGCTTGGCTCATACTACATCTTATTTTAGGACCGATCTTATGTTTCGATATGTTGACTATCATTCATTTCGTTGTAGTAGATTTCATAGGTACAAAAGGCCATCCCTAAAGACTGAATACCGTTGAAGGGAATGTCTTAGTTCGTAATGAGTTATGGGAGAATCACGACTCATCCATGGGGCTAGGCAAGTGCAGGAGCATCTGATTCGTCAGAGCGGTCACTACAACTTGGGAACCTTGCGGACAAGAAGTTTCGGTCACCAATCCAGATTCGTCCTAAGCTTATCCAACTCCAAGATTGGTCCATCATTCTATTAGAAATAGTTAACTCTTGTACTTACTTGTTTACTACTTACGTTTAATGGAATGTTTTTTATTGAGTCAAAACATTAATCGAAAATTCATAAGAAGTATCGCCTTAAATTCATGACATTCCAAGTTCGGGAGACCTCTATACCATCCAATGTTTCAAGTTAATACGCATCTGACTCCAATTTCGTCGATATGCGATACGGTCCCTCCCAATTTCTGTCCAGCTTTCCCACGTTCCTCTGCACCTTAATGCTTCTGAGGACGAGATCGCCTTCAAAGAATTCTCTTGGGAGGACTCTTTTGTTATAGGTCCGTTCCATATTCCGCTGATAAGCACGCATCCGTGCATAAATTGCATCTCTTTTTTCTTCGATCATCTCAAGGTCCAATAATCTCCTTTCACCGTTCATATGCTCATCGTACTGAGATATCCGAGGTGATCGGATGGCAACCTCCACCGGGCTAACAGCTTCGGTCCCATACACCAATAAGAAAGGTGATTCCTGGGTTGTTGAGCGAGATGTAGTTCGATACGCCCATAGGACCTCATAGATGTGTTCGGGCCATTTCCCTTCAAAATCTTCTAACTTGGTTTTCAATCCTTTCAGGATAACTTTGTTAGATACCTCTGTAAGTCCGTTAGTTTGGAGATTAGCCTCCGATGAGAAATGCTGGGTGATGCCTAACTTGGTGCATAGATCCCGTATGTTCTTTCCGCGGAACTGAGTCTCATTATCAGATACGAGCGCTTGGGGAACCCCGAAGCGGCTCACAATATTTCGCCATATAAAGTGCTTGACCACTTTCTCCGAGATGATGGCTACTGC